>VDFB02018296.1:17581109-17600784 GCA_007258455.2 Sequoia sempervirens
TCTGCAAAAGTGTCCAAAGAATTTCCTATACTTCTGACAAAACTTTTGTTGTAATGACTTGCCCATTTCATCACAATTTTGATGAACTTCTAATGTTGTTCTAACACTTTGGCAGAGGCATGCCACTTGTGTTCTAGCTATTGTTTGTTGCTAGATCGATGAACACCAGATCCCTTTTTCATGGACACAACCAACGAAGCTGTCTTGATTTCAACATTTTAAAGTTGGTCGGGAAAGCGATGAAAAATTAGTGACGAAAATTATTTCAATGTTTCATCGGTATTCCAACAATAGTTTGTCAATATTTCAACAAACTTTCATAAAAAATTGGAGTCAAATATAGTAGTGTATATTATTATTATCATAATATGAATCTTGTTGCTATGTTGCACCTTCACAAGCAAGAATGAGTCCAATTGCCATAGGGAGAAAAAGAGAAGTTCCCAAAGTTGTAGGCCATGTATTTTATAGTAGCAGACTGGGGCATTGATGCAACTTTATTTTCATGGGTTTTGAAAAACTCTCTTGCCTTATTGGAGAAGAGACCACAAAAAAAGTCTAAACCCCAAACTAGATGCAATATTTTAGGCTTAGTTTTTGCAACTCAAGACATTTGGATTTTTTAATCTATAATAAATCATGGATGCATCATTGTCTTTTTCTTTTATATTTCGAAATATGTAATGTCACGAATAACAAAGTTACTTGTAAATGCACATATTATTTATACAGAATATGCCTCCTTAATATGTTAACTTACATATACTTTTCTATTGGTGTAACCCTTGCACCTCTTCTGGTGCAAGTGCTAGTTAGCTTCAATTTGGATCTAAATCTACTTTTGTTTAAATTTTAGAAAAGTATTTATCAAGATTTCAAAATTTTGTATGCTATCAGTTATGATCAATAAATTGATCAAGATAATCCTCATAAATAAATTAATATAGGATCCTAATTTATAGATTTGTAGTTTCCATTACAATGGTTCTTATTTTTTTTAATGATATAATATTGAAACCATACCTGTGAATTTAAAATCCTTGTACAACTAAATGAAAGCTGATTTACTACAACAAACAACATTATAGTTTGAAGAGATCATGCCTACATCCAAAATCCAACAAGCATGTGAATTGTTTGATAGAATTCTCCAAATGGACAGATCACACCTACATCCAAACTCCACAGCCTACACCAGCATCCTACTTCGTAATCCACCTTCGGTTTGAGTCTATTGGTGTTTTGATTTCTAGGTGGGCATGGTAACCTAGAAAGCATTAAGAGCCTTTTTTTTAGCTAAGAAACAAAGGGCATGATCAACTTGCTTTTAAAACTATGAGTCTCTTTTGAAACTAGTAGCTTCAGCTCCTTAGGGCATGTCCCCATGTAGCAGCTTAGCTTATTTTGGCTAGTAGCTACTAAAATTTTTTAGGAGTAATTTGTGGGGCTGGTGGCCCCATGAACTTTAATTTACTACTTATTTTTAAGCAGCCATCTAAAAAATATGCCATTATTATTTATTTGCATGTATGAATGAAAAATTGGAAGCAAATAAAAAGAGGGAAATAAATTTATGGAGCCACCTCACAGCTTTTCCAATATGTAGCCAGTGCTTATTTCTAACCCCCAATTTTTTTCCACAACTTATTTTCAATTCCTAAACAATAGTTGCTCCACCAAAATAGGTAAGATTCTAAATTATCCTTTTCCCACAGTTTTAAATTTGCATGGGAACACTCTTGTTGCTTAAATAAAAGCATAAAATGTACTTAAGAAACCACATGGGGAGAGGGGGTTAGTAGCTTCAAGAATCTTTAATTTTGACCAGCATTATGGCTTGGCACAACTTAGGCGATTTAAAAATAAGTGATCTCTATGTTGGGGGTTTAGGGCAAGTACATATGTGAGTAAAATATGCGTATATGAATAATAAACACACCTAATAAGACATTATATCAAGATATTTAAACACCAATTAATCTAATTAAAGTAGGAATCTATTGAAAGCATCTTATTGTGCCCTATCTCCAAAGATTTATTAAATCACTGTGGCTCTCATATTGTGTAAGCACTGTGACTATTAAAATGATAATCTAGAAAATGAGATATTGTAAAATGCAGGAATCTAATCCTATGTAATGATTGCTAAATGATATGGTGATGATACTGTAGCTAATAATGACATGAAAATGATAAAACAAACTACTGTAAACTAACATGCAACTAAATGAAAAGCCATGATTGCTATATCTAAAATGAATTGCTGATTACTATTGCCTAATTGCTCAAATGATTAATTGCTCTAATGCTATTTCTGCAGAGTGAGAGTGCACAAAGTTCAGATCCTTTTCCTGTGGAAAGAAGTTGTATTTATAGATTCCCAACAACATATTTGTGATGTGGTAGCAAGTAAGGGTCTAGATTTGATTTGAAATATTCAATGGTGAAAGATGAAGAAATTTGAGAAGATTATGGAGATTGTTCCTCCCCACAAAAACATTCAACCAGAGGATAGGAAGAATCAATGGAAGATGAAGAAGTTTCCCTGTAATTTATCTCCAATTTGTCTCCAAATTTGTCTGTGAAGGTTGAGTTGAATTAATTACTAGATATGAAATATCTAATTTTGTTGGTGGATATGATGAGTGAAAAGAGGAAATAGTTGTAGAAATATGCTTTAATTGAATTATTGGATTTATTCAAATTAGCAAAAGAGGATATTTAATTTAATAAAACAAACTATAGATCTTTTTATTAAATAAACATAGAAGAAATATGGTAAATAAATAAAACAAATTATAAAACTTGTTTATTTAATTAAAATAGAATGATGTGATTAAGATAGAATAAATATATAATTATAGAAGAATTAGATAATTAAATAAAACAAAGTATTAAATTTGTTTATTTAATTAAGACAAATAATATGATAAAGATAGAAGAATTAAAAGTGAACTATATGAATAAATATTTCTATTTATTTATAAGTAGATGAAAATAGAAGGGTTAATTAATCAAATAAATCATATTTAATTAATTATATTATCCAGACCATTTTTAGGTGTATACATTTTTCCCCTCTTTGAAGTGATGTGTTTATGCATTGCTTCAAAGAAAATTTTGCTCCACCAGTATTGACAAAATAATTTTTGATATGCCCCAGACATTGATTTTTAGGTGATGATGGATATATGCCCCCTCGGGAGATAAATCAATGAATTTTTTTATTTTTTGGAATTTTTATGATTTTTTGATGATTTGATAAAGATTTTCAATTTCAATGATGTAAAATCGATTTATCTCCTAAAAAATGATGTTTACTTCGTTAGATGATTAAATGTTTCCCTGCTTTGCCTCCTTGTGTTTGATGATTTTTTATTGTGTCAGCCTTTGATTTGATATTGATTGATGATCCTGATAGATTAGAAGATTATTGATTTCATGATAGGTGAGATTCAATGATTGATTGATCGATTAACCTCATGATAGGCGAGAATCAATGATAGATTGATGATTGACCTCATAATAGGTGAGGTTCATTGATAGATTGATTGATTGACCTCATGATAGGCGAGGTTCATTGATAGATTGATGATTGACCTCATGGTAGGTGAGGTTCAATGATAGTTTGATTGATAAACCTCATGATAGGCGAGGTCTAATGATAGATTGATGATTGACCTCATGATAGTTGAGGTTCAATGATAGATTGATGATTGAGCTCATGATAGGTGAGGTTCAATGATAGTTTGATTGATAAACCTCATGATAGGCGAGGTTCAATGATAGATTGATGATAATTGACCTCATGATAGGTGAGGTTCAATGATAGTTGCTCATGAGATTTGATCAAAGTATCACCGGAGCTGATTAGATTTGATAGGTTGATTAATGTTTGATTAATTGACAAAGATTACTAACTTTTGATATTTTATGACGAAGGAGCCTTTGACAAACTTACAGATCTGAGAGTGATTTCCTAGGACATTTGATTTGATACTGCAACTAGTGTAGAATGAGACAAGAGTTATCACATGATGTTGTTTGTCTTCTCTTCTAGATATGCCCCAGATTAGGATTAATCAGGGTCTATTGACAGCCTTAGCAGAGAGATGGCATAGTGAGCACAATACCTTCCACCTTCCTACCGACGAGATGACAATGACTCCCAAGGATGTATGGTGGATTTTGTGGATACCTATTTTTTAGCAGCTAGTAGTTTATGATTCTTCTGAGCAAGATGGGACTGATGCACCATGCCAAGTGTTTCAGGATGATACAATTTGTGGATACAAGATTCCATGGCGAGAGATGGTTGATGCCTATGCTACCTTGCCATCGATACTTTCTAGTTTCATTGGAGGGTTCCTTTGTCCTAATCACAGGTCAAAGGGACTTCCTGTTGGGTGGGGTCATATTCTAGAGTGTATAATCATCCATGGTACTAGATATGCATGGAGTATGTGCATGCTTTCTCATCTATACCATGATTTGCATCAGGTGGTCTACCTCTGAGGGGTCAATTTTTCTTCATGAGTTGCATTACTTCAGGTGTGGGCATGGGAGCATATAGTGGTTACTCGTCTAGTTAGAGATAGAAAATGACCCACCATGAGGCCATATGTTCACGCATATGCAGGTCCAATTGCTTAGCCTAGACTAGGAAAATTGGAGCATTGGAGGAGATTCCTTGATGATGTAGAGATAGTTACATGGCGACCCTATCTTGATTGCGAGCACTGGCTAGAGGATGATACAAAGATGCCATATTTATGCCAACCCATGTACCTAATTGGTAGGACACATTTTTTCATTGAGAGAATTTTGTTGAGGAGGGTGCTTAGACAATATGGAATTGTATAGGGCATGCCCCAGGGTGTTGCAAATTATGCACAACGTTAGATAGATACCATCGAGTGGGGACTCTGCTTATCATATGATGTTGTAGTGCAGGAGTACTAGGGTCTACAAAACTTTATTTGGGAGATTCATCTCGAGATCATCGAGGATCTGATTATCGATGAGTATGCATAGTACCTTGTTTTACATCCATTCCCATGGATCTCCATCCTAGATGAGCCAGTGTCGATACCAGGTGAGGAGGAGATGGAAATTACACATGGGAGCTGGCAGAGGAGAGATGAGGGAGATGAGCAGGAGGAGGAGGAATCAAAGGATGTGGAGAGCAATGATGATGAGGGAGATGGTGATGATGAGGAGGGAGATGGAGATGGTGATGGAGATGGGGGTGGAGAAGATGAGGGTGGAGGAGGCCTGAAATTTGAGGTTAGAGATTTCATGGTGCCTCATAAGAGGCGATCACTGGTAGCTCCAGCAGAGTAGCATGTGCAGATTGGAGTACCCTCCCAACAAAAACAAATCCAAATTTTCATCCCATAGGTTCAGGTGCAGACACTACAGGGTCAACAAGCATAGGCCCAGGGGTTATTAGTCCAGACATAGACACAAATGAAAACACAGGAATAGGCTCATGCACAAGCTCTCTCATAGGTACATGCACAATTGATAGTTGTACAGACACATATAGCCTCTTTGACAACAAAGAGATGCAACTAGATAGATTGCAGAGTAGGCATAGGGATTGGTTGATAGACTGCAGAGATTAGCTGATGGTACCTCCGTAGCTGATTATATGAGAGAGGTTCCCCATATGGGTAGAGAGTTCGAGTACTATAGAGGCCGATACCATGATGTAGTTCCTACATAGCAGAGAGTTAGTTAGGCTTAGTCTTGATCGGGCATGACTCATTCCAAGACTGTGAGCAGGGGTGTGGCTAGCCTCTTCCGAGAGATCTGAGAGATCCTGGTATGTTGGGTGGGGGAGGCACTAGTCCAGAGATGCTTGCACTATCTGAGGCTAGTGGCACATAGCCTCATGATTGGATTCCCTTATGTATTTTGAGACATGATCTATACTCCAATTTTTTGATTCATGACCATTTTGATGTTGTATCTCTTTACATTTCAAACATCATTGTATACTTGACATTATGATCTTTGAGATTTATATGATATGCAGTGGATTTACCGATCTATATGTGTTCTATATGATTCTATGATGGATGCTTATGATGAATTCCTATGATGGATTCATTTAATTTCTTGTTCTACATGTCGTGTGATGATTTATATGATGATGTTATGGATGCAATTTATGATCATGATAACTTGCTATGATTTTATGATGCTTTATTTATGATGTTAAATGTGATTATGCTTATAATGATGATGTATGGATGCATGGTGCCCATAGTATTTACATGGATCGATAGGTGTATGATAATGTATATTCATGAAATATATGATCATGCAACTATATGCATGATTTTGGATATGTTGTTTCTATGATATATGACATAATGATGCAAATGGGATACAATGCACTTTATTGTTGGCATTTTAGATGAAAATATATGATTTAATGAAAGGATGAATGAATGATAAAATATGATGATACTTCTAATGTAAGATGTATGATATGATAATGTTAATGAAAATGAAACTATATAGATGATTTGTTTTGGATATTTTTCTTATGCAACTATATGATGTGATACACAAATGAAAAATATGATATGATAAATGAAAATATATGATCAAATGTATGAATGATTAAATGATATAATAATGCCTTCGAATGTATGCAATGCCAATGATTATGCAACTACATGATAGTGATGATGTTTTTGTTAATGTCAAGTGTACTCAATCTATCAATGATAAAAGATAACATTATTTTTGAATTCTCCACCAGCCTTTGGAATAAATTACTTTGTAGATGCAAAACTAACATAAATGTAATCTAATTTAACCGTGAAAATATGCATATGCCAAATTTGTCACCTTAACAGTCCATTTATCGTGCTTTTTATCATCATCGAGACTTTAAAATATTGAAAATGAGTACAACCATCAATGGTATGAGTTAGACCATGATGACCTAAGTACTACTTTCATGATTTTTGATATTGCAAGTGAACAAAAGCATCTAGGTATAATTAAACCAAGATGACTTGAGCATTTCTTGCGTAAATAGACAAGAATCAATCATTTTGTTATGTGAATTTAGAATTTCATCAGTGATACTTTGTAGAGCACGTCTCGCAACAACTCACATAATAATAATGATCAACTCATAGACAACAGAAATAGAAAATACCATTCTCCTTCCTAGCTTCTCTAGTTCAATACATCATTGATTTGCTCCAAAGAAATGATAATAAAAATAAAAGTACAACATTTGAACATTCAAGCTAAAGCGATAAAATCATGATTCAAAAGGATATCATCCATCTAAATTTATTTTGATTGATTTGATCTCAGTTGTTTGATGTGGATGGTTTATTTTCTAAAATGTTTTGATGTTTGATGTATGCTCAATGTTGAGTTTCTCTATGATCATTGTGTTTTCTTTTTTGTCATATTGTTGTCCATTTGATTAAGCTCAAAGTTTTATTGCCCCTAGTGAGTTTAGGATTTTTCCCCCAAGCTAAGGTGAGACATGACCACCTTGCCATGATATATACATGATGTTCTCTTTTTAATGATAGGAAGAATAATGGCGAAAGTGAACGACCAAGAAATGCATCTAATAGATGGAAAAGCTAGTTTGAATCACAAGTAGTGCATGTTTCTAGGTTTTCACTATGTTTTTATTGCACTTTTTCAGATTTTATGATTTTTTTGTATTTTTCTCTTCTTTTTTGTATTTTCTATCACCAAGACATCTTTTTGCCAGGTTTTCATCAAGGTGACCATTTTTCCCAAGACTTTAACCATGCACTAGATGATTCAGGTGTAATTTTTTTTGCGATGCAGACTGTTGATAGGTTCATTGAACAAATCTCCTTTAGGTGTAGACAACTGATAGGCTCCAGATCCATAGACTAATATGACAACAAAGGGACCTAGCCAGTTAGGTTCAAACTTCCCTTTCTTTTCTCAATCCTTTTGATTTTGAGGATTTTCCTTTAAGATCAAGTCACCAAATTGAAATGCTCTAGGTTTTACTCTGTGATTGTAGCTTCTAGACATCCTCTATTGATATGCCTTCAAATGGTCCACAACTTGTTGACGACATTCATCTAATAGTCCCAGCTCTTGAAATCTAGACACTCTATAATCCTCATTTGAAATAATTCCCTTTAGTGACACACAAAGTGATGGTATCTCCACCTCAATAGGTAGGATGGCCTCTGATCCATATACCAAGGCCTATGGTGTAGCTCCTATAGGTGTTATGATGCAAGTTTGGTATGCCCACAAAGCATGGTTTAGTTGACTGTGCCAATCATGTCCAACATCGCTGACTATTTTCTTTAGGATTTTCAGAATAGTTTTGTTTGAGGCCTTTGCTTGGCCATTTCCTTAAGGATAGTATGGGGTTGAAAAATGATGTTGGATATGAAACCTCTCACATAGTTCCTAAACATCTTGATTCTTAAAAGGTCTACCATTTTTTGTGACAATGGATTAAGGAATGCCATACTGACATATGAGGTAATTTAGTATGAAAGAAGACATCTGTTTTCCAGTGATTGTTGTCAAGGGAACAACTTCTATCCACTTTGTAAAGTAATTTGTGGCTATGATTATAAATTTGTGTCCATTGGATGAAGATGGATTAATCTTTCCTAGCAAGTCCAGTCCCCACTGACAAAAAGGCCATGTTGAAGTGAACGGTTGCAATTCTTATGTTGGTGCATGGATTAGGTTACCATGGATTTGACATTTTTGGCATTTCTTAACAAACTGAAAAGACTCCTCCATATTCGGCCAGTAATACTCCAAACGGATGACTTTCTTTGCTAGGATTAGTCTGCTTGAATAATTTCCACAAATACCTTCATGAACCTCATGTAAAGCTCTCTCAGAATTGTTATGTTCTAGACATCAAAGAAGAGTACCATCCAGACTTCAATGGTAAAGTATGTCAACAATTAAGGTATGTCGTGTGGTTTGGCAGATGAAGTTGTGTTTTTGGTTTCTTGAAAGATCAGGAGGAAGGATATTTTCTTTTAGGTAAGCATAGGTCTTTCCATAAATTGAAGATTCAATGTCAACTAAATGGCATATGGTTTGAGATTCATGATTATCATAAGCAGGATTAGACACATGCTCCACCATAAACTCATAATGACCTTTCTTTTTTGGTATTTGTAAGAGAGAAGCAATTGCGCCATAGCATCAACAACTTTGTTTTCTACCCTTGGAATTTGTTCAAATTTGATATCCATAAAGTAACTTTTGAAATCATCCACCATTTTCTTATACGACATCAACTTCTCATCTTTGGTTTGATATTCACCATTTACTTGATAAATGACTAGTTGTGAATCTCCATATACTTGTAGCTCTGTGATCTTCCATTCAACTACCAATTTGATGCCAATGATTAATGCCTTGTATTCAGCTATGTTATTTGTACATGGAAACATGAGTCTATAGGATTTTAAGATGGTATGTCCTTGAGGTGTAATAAACAAAATTCTCGCCCCTGACCCATGTTATGTGTAGGACCCATCAAAATAAAGCATCCATTATTGTGTTGCCATAGTAAGAATATCTACATTAGGAAACTCAATGCCCATTGGATGATCATCTGGTAGTGGAGCTTCAACTAACTGATCGGCTATCACCTAACCTTTGATGGCTCTTCGATCTACATACTAGATGTCAAATTCACTCAAAATCATGACCCACTTGGCTAGTCTTCCTGTTAGGGAAGCCTTGCTAAGTAAATAATTTAATGGATCAATCTTTGCTATGAGTTTGACTGTGTAGGTTAACATGTAATGTTGCAACTGTTGAGTAGAAAATAGCACCACCAAATAAGCTTTCTCAATGAAGGTTTAATTTATCTCATAACCATTCAAATCCTTGTTGATATAATAGATAACATGTTCCTTTCCTGCAAGATCTTCCTGTGCTAATAGAGCACCCAAAGAAATCTCAGTTGTTGCAATGTATATTAATAATGGTCTATCTTTTGTAGGTGGCATTATTATGGGTGGTGACATCAAATATTTCTTTATTTGATTGAAAGTTGTTTCACATCCATGATCCCATTTGAAAGAGACATTCTTATGTAGCAAATGATTGAAGAGATGACTTTTGTCTGCTAATTGGGAGATAAATCTCCTGATTGATTGTAACCTACCCTATAGAGACCGTAGTTGACTGATATTCTTTGGTGGCAACATTTCCATTATGGCCTTGACCTTGGTGGGATCCACTTTGATACCCTTTTCTGAAAATATGTATCCTAGAAGCTTCGCTAATGTAACACCAAACACACATTTCTTAGGATTTAATCTAACATTGAACTTCTCTAACATGGTAAAGATTTTGTTCAGGATCTCTAGATGTCCTTCTCTTGTATATTATTTTTCTAATATATCATCCATGTAATCCTCCATAAAGGTATGCATCATGTCATGGAAAATGGTGGTCATTGCTCGTTGATATGTAGCCCCTGCATTTTTCAACCCAAAGGGCATGGCGTTCTAGCAGAATGTTCCACATGGACATGTGAATGTTGTTTTCTCCTGATATTCTAGTGCTATTTTGATTTGGTTGTAACCTGAGAAGCCATCCATTAGTGATAACATGGCATGTCCTGCTGTTAAATCTACAATAATGCCAATGTTTGGCAAAGGAAAATCATCCTTTGGGAATGCCTTGTTAAGATCTCTAAAGTTAGTAAAAATTATGATACTACTATCTGGTTTAGAAATAGGTACTATATTAGAAATCCACTCAATATAATCAATAGATCTAATGAATCCTACATCTAACAACTTTTTCAATTCTACTTTTACCAACAAGGTGATATGCGGATGCATTTTCCTTAGTTTTTGCTTCACAGGTTTTATTCTAGATGGTAGAGATAAATGATGCATTAGAATATTTGAGTCTAAACCTGGCATATTAGAGTAAGACCAAGAAAAGTTAATGTGTCTGTCCTCAAAGAACTTGGTGAATTTAGGATTTTCTTGCTCAATCATAGATGTTGCCAGATGTAGAGTTTTTGCTTTTTTTGTTGTTCCAAGATTGATAGACTATGTAGGCTCCACCAATACTAATGATATTTCATGATAGTGTTCTAGAAGGGTGTCAAATCTCCCATCTTTTGGTGCCTCAGAGAGGTTTTCACTGTCATATGAGTTATTTATTTTTACTTTTTTGAGATCTAATGCTACCATTAAATGGTTTTCACCATTAGATCTATTATTCCTATTTTCAAATTTGCAACTGGAAGATTTGACAACCTCCTTACCCAAAGTGTCGTTATGAGATTTATGATTAGAACTTGTGTGAGGTTTGTCACTACAAAGGAAATTAATGATAGCATCATCATTCATAAAGATAGGTACATTGATAGGTTCAGTTGGTTCCCAGTCGATAAGGTCAGGATGTATTAGAGGTAAAAGGTCATTAGATTGGCTAAGGTCAAGACAGTGAGGGTTCTAATAGCCATGTTGTCAAGGTTGTCAATAGTGATGTCAAGGTCTATGATATTACTCTCCCCCAAGTCATTTATCTCACTCGATATTTGTCCATCCTCACTTGAGTCATCGATATTTTGTGATCCAAATACAAAGGGTCTAGTCTCTGAGCTTTGCCCCTCCTTACATGTGGGTGCATACTCTTTTATGACATCAATTTGTATGTCCTTGTATGATGATTCAGATAAAGAATCCCACTCATACTCATTGGAATCTGTTTTAGAACTATCCCACATTTGAAGGATTCTTTTAACAACTTGATGAGTGATTTCTTCTTTTGTTTCCTTTGTATAACCCAGTCCTATTTTTTCCTTTGAATGAAGTGTGAGAAGTTGAATGGGTTCTACAATGCCATCTTTTCATTTTCCAATAGGTCTGTGTCTATCATACCCCATATTTTCTATTATTTTTTTCCCTTTCCATATTGATCTATCTTTATGCTGATAGTTGTCGATGTAGATGCTTCCTCATCTTTGTAGAGCCAATTGAGGTTGGCCTTATCTTTGGATTTTTGTTCTAAAGTACCTTCCTTTACAAATCTTTCATTCAAAACTGTGGTAGGTTGTGATGATTGTTGTGTTAATGTTAACAGCTGCCCATATGATCTTAGAGATGGTAGTAGTTGTGAAAGACATACAGATTGCTTAATGGAATATTCTCCCATGCCTTTGTCTTTTAACTAGATCCTTTCTTTGAATTGCTATGATAGAGAATTCAGTTGACCTTCATTTTTTGATGGAGTGGAGTTAGCAACACTTGTATCCTTTGACATGTCCTTTTTCTCAACCCATTTAGATACCACGTTTGGTTGTCTTTCACTGTTGGATGAACTAGAAGTGTTTGATTCCCTATTATGGGGCACAAAAGTGTCTTGATCTATTTTAAGTGTGTTACAATATTGGGGATTGTTGTAGTCAGTTGATATAGTGACTTCTTATCCATTGATAGGAAACTTTAAGCACTGATGATAAGTTGAAGGCATTGCTTGCATTTCATGAATCCAAGGATGTCCCAAGAGTATATTATATGTCAACTCTTTGTCTAACACTTGAAAAACTATATTCTTCACAATTGGTCCTACTTGAATAGGCAACATGATCAATCCCTTGGAGGATCTCTCTTCTTCGACATAGGCATTTATTGTGATTTTCCTTCTAGCATCAATAGCATTATCAGAATATCCTAGTGCATGGATCAATTTTAAAGTGAAAATGTTTAAACTAGCTCCACCATCTATTAGGACACGTTTAACACGGTGTTTGTGGATTAAGACTTAAATGTGAAGGGAAAAATTGTGCGAATGATTAAGTGATATGCCATCTTGTTTAGAAAATGATAGGCAGTGAGGCATGGTTAAGTGTCCCACCATAGCCTCGAATTGGAAAACCTCCAGATTATTGGGTACCGTGGTGGCCATAAGAGCTTGTTCCAAAACCTCCTTATGAGATGGTGAGATTTTAAGGAGTTCTAATATTGATATTTGGGCTGGTATTTTCTGCAGTTGATCAACTATGTTGTACTGATTTGAAGTTGTAGCAGTGGTTTTAGATGTAACTCCTTTCAATATTACTTTGGATTGCCCCCTTGTTGTCACATTGACTGTTTGATGATCTTGCTTTTCCCTGATTTTTATGATATTAATCTGATTGTTGGATGTGACCATGTTTGGGATCAAATTTATTAGTATGATGTCATTGATTCCAACGTTATCAGTTTGATTATCAATGGCACCATTATTTTCAACCGCAAGAATATAATGAATAGTGTTGTCATAAATGTAGTTTACATTTTTACCTTTATTGTTTGTAGAAGAAGATTCTCCCTTTTTATAATTTGGTAAAGGATTTTTAAATGCACTATGATCATTGTTCATTTGATGTCCTACAAATACTTTCTTGTTATCAATCAAATCTTGTACTAGATGTTTCAACTGCATACAATCATTTATTTTTTGTCCTTTGTTTTTATGAAAGTCACAATAGTCTGTGTCATTCCACCAAGATGGCTTTACTCTTGGTTCCCAATTTCTTGCTTCAAGTAATGTGATAAGTCCATGTGTAAGAAGTTCTCTCATTGTTGATTCTAGTGTCTGTTCTAATGGTGTGAATCTTCTTCGATTTGATGGTTTTTGATATGATTGTGGTTTAGATTCACCATTGTTTGGATTGTTTTTTTGATTGATATTTTGGTCATTTTTTTTATTGGTCTTTGCAATAGTCGCTGTCAAATTAAATACCGGTTTCACATTTTGTGTTTCATTTGCAGCATCATTGTTACTAGTATTTCTATTCTTTTTCCAAAACTTTGGTTTATCATTGTTATTGTAGTGATTCAAAGAGTTTGTATTATTTGATCCTTCATTGTAGAGTTTTATTACCCCTCTCTTGACCAAGGATTATTTGATTTTGATCCCATTTTCAACCAATTTATCAAATGTATGTGGGCATTGTAGTTCAAGCCTATAGCTCATCTCATCAGTTAGGTTGTCAATGAATAGTTCCATCTTTTCCTCTTTAGGTATGGAACAAGGATACCTAGAAAAAAACCTTTGCCATCATTGTAGAAATGAGAGGAATGTTTCACCTTTCTTTTGTTTTTTATTGTAAAGATCCTTTATTGTTATCTCATGTTGGATATTATATGAGTATTGTGAGATAAACTTGTTGACTAGTTCCTCAAAAGACCAAATTCCTAGTTGTAGTTTAGAGAACCACTCCATACATTGACCTCCTAAGCTTCTTGGAAAAAACCTCATTAGATAAGTTTCCTCTTGTGCAAATTCTAAAATCATGGTTCTAAATTCCCTCACATGATCTATTTGATTAGTTCTACCATTGTATTTATCGTATTTTGGGAATTCGCAATGCCTAGGAAATGGTATCATGTCCACACTTGGATCAACAAGATAGGGACAAATGTCTTGTAACGAGTATCTTTTTGCGGTCCCTTTTTGCATATCTTGAAGTTGTTGCAAGTTTTTCATTTGATGTGTTAGGGAAATCACTTGATTTGTGTTTTGTGGTTTAGTTTCAGCCCCTATAGGTGCTTCTTTGAGTCGATTAATGTCAAAGGCCTTTGGAAGTTTTGCACCTCGTTCAAC
Source organism: Sequoia sempervirens (assembly GCA_007258455.2). NCBI lineage: Eukaryota > Viridiplantae > Streptophyta > Pinopsida > Cupressales > Cupressaceae > Sequoia > Sequoia sempervirens. The sequence goes on from VDFB02018296.1 coordinate 17,595,738, forward strand.
TAGCATTAAAAGTTATTTTTCTCCATCCTTTTCCAAATTTTTTTCCATAAATTGTTGGAAGTTAGGATCTTGTTGTGCAGTTTGGATGTCCTCTTCTATTATCTCCTTAGGTTCAAATCGATTGAATCTATGAAATAGATTTTCTTCAACCATGATATTTAGAGATTCAATCTCTTTTTCTATGAGTTTTTATCTTTGTAACCTTGTTAAAATGGGCATATAAGTGTTAGGATTTTCACTAAACTTTGATCTTTTTGTGAAGTAGTGCCAAAGATAATAACTAAGTCAAATAGAATGATAAATTCTATTGATGAGACTAAGTTATATTTTTCCCTTTTTATACCGTTTTGTTTCGTGATTGTAGGATGATTGATTCTGATAATGAAACTTAACTTAATAAGCAAGAGTTGTGTTTGATGATAAGGCACTTTAAAAGTGTAAGATCTTGGTTTAATTTGGAAGAGTTTGGCTTGTAAGGTCCCATTTTCCCAAGTTTAAGGCATTAGTTTGACTGAGAAAATATTTTTGGTCTGATAAAGATCCAAATTTTGATGTCAATTATCTGCTAGAAGGTAAAAATAGCTCTATGGTTTTTTATTCTATGGATGCACTATAATAGACCTCAAATGCACTAGAACAAACTTCAGATGTGCTATAATAGACTTTAGATGTGCTAGAATAGACTTCAGATGCGCTAGAATAGGGTGTGAATGCGCTGATAAATTGGTTAAATGTGCTAACAAACTCAATACATGTGCTATAAAACAGGATATATGCACTGACAAACTGGGTATATGCACTGACATATTGTATAGATGCATTGCAAAACAAGACAGATGCACTGAAATAGAGTTTTAATGTATTGTTTAAATAAGGAAGATGCACTAATAGACTGGGTAGATGTGTTGAAACAAAGGTCGGTTGCGCTAATTTGGAAGTGGTCAGTATTTTCACAGTTTTTTTCCATTTGTTCTGCTTTTTCTTAGTAAAAAGATTGATTTCAGGGTGTAATTTTCTAAACAATGAAGATTTTGGAGGGGTATTTTGCTTGTAAATCTTGGAATTTGAAGATCTAATTGGATGATACCTTTGGAAATGGCTTTACACACACAACAAGAAGTTTGTAAACATTAGTTTCAACACTAGGTATTGAACAAAGAGTGTGTATTCTAGAATCAAGTCTGATTCTTTCAATTTCCATGAGTTTAACACAAATAAATATAGTTCAAACACTTTTTCTAATTGTCAAGTAGGTCACTTAGAATATCACAGCCCATAGCTTGCAACTATGTCAGCTCACATAGCCTTGTCACCCCCTAGAGGGCGCCTGTGTTTTTTCTTTTCTTAACCAAAGTCTAATCCTCCACTTTTGGCCAGGGTCTCTGATAGTTATATGGTGAGTGTCTTGGGGGAAAATTATTCCCACCCCTTGCATTGTGATATAAAAAGTGCTTGAAAACTGACACAGTTGTATTCTACACTAAAGTTTGTAGAAAAGGTTTTCATTTGGCACAACAATTGATAAACTCCCTCAGGAGACCTCCCAATCTTTAGAACAAAGATTTTGGGGATGGTTATCTTGCACACTATTGTTGAATTGTGGGTTTCCCCAAATTCACTTTTGATTAGAGTGGGTTGGAAAACTTGGCTTTGGTTGTTCCAACTTAGGTCGTTTCCATAGGGTGAGTACTTTTTCCCACTACGACAGACCTTCTAAAGGTTTTAATAAAGCAAGATAGCAAGTCTAGCATTCTGATCACCCAGTTAAGGGGAGAGCATAAGCCTATTGCTTTCAAAACATAGTGGACATGGGGTTTAAACTATTTCTTTAATTAAGCTAGATGCACTATCTTAACCAAAGGAAAAATAATAATAAAATTAAATCCCTGCAAACACCATTAGTAATTTGTAAATTTTTGTCTTTGACCGGCGTAAGTGTTTCCAACAATTGTCTTTGACAAGCATATTTTGTACTTGCAGCAAAGAAAACATGGATTAATTCTTTTTTTTTTAAATTCTGCAAAAATAGTTAGATGTGCCATAACAGTTATTATATGCGCTAAAACAATATTTGAATGCACTTAAGTAACAGTTTTATGCACTATAGAAATTGATGAATGCGCTAAAAGAAAAGGTCAATGTGCTAAAAGAAATCCCCTGACTGTGGTGAAATAGAATACTGGATGCATCGCAACAATGGTCGTATGTGCTAAAATATCTGTCGGATGTGCCATAATAGTAATTGTATGCACTAAAATCTCTGTTGTATGTGTCGTAAAAAAAATTGATTGTGCTAAAACAAAACATGTCAGAAACCTACGAGCATACTTTTCAGAAAAAAAATGTTAAAAATGGGGTTTTTAGGCCCCACAGTGGGCGCCAATTTATGTGTGAGAAAAATATGTGTAAATGAATAACAAACACACCTAATAAGACATTATATCAAGAGATTTAAAAAATAATTAATCTAATTAAAGCAAGAATCTATTGAAAGCATCTTATTGTTCCTTATCTCCAAAGATTTATTAAATCATTGTGGTTCTCAGATTGTGTAAGCATTGTGACTGTTAAATGACAATCTAGAAAATGAGATATTGTAAAATGCAGGAATCTAATCCTATGTAATGATTGCTAAATGATATGGTGATGATACTGTAGTTGATAATGACATGAAAATGATAAAACAAACTATTGTACACTAAGATGCAGCGAAATTAAAAGCCATGATTGCTATATCTAAAATGATTTGTTGATTACTATTGCCTAATTGCTCAAATGCTTAATTGCTCTAATGCCATTTCTGTAGAGTAAGATTACACAAAGTTTAGATCATTTTTTATGGAAAAAAGTTGTATTTATAGATTCCCGACAGTATATTTGTGATGTGGCAGCAAGTAAGGCTCTAAATTTGATTTGAAAGATTCAATGGTGAAAGATGAAGAAATTTGAGAAGATTATGGAGATTCTTCCTCCCCAAAAAAATATTCAACCAAAGGATAGGAAAAATCAATGGAAGAAGATGAAGAAGTTTGCTTGTAATTTGTCTCTAATTTGTAAAAATATGCTTTAATTGAATTATTGGATTTATTCAAATTAGCAAAAGAGGATATTTAATTTAATAAAACAAACTATAGAAATTTGTTTATTAAATAAACATGGAAAAAATATGGTAATTAAATAAAACAAAGTATAAAACTTGTTTATTTAATTAAAATAGAATGATGTGATTAAAATAGAATAAATATATAATTATAGAAGAATTAGATAATTAAATAAAATAAAGTATTAAATTTGTTTATTTAATTAAGATGAAATAATATGATAAAGATAGAAGAATTAAAAGTGAGCTATATAAATAAATATTTCTATTTATTTATTAGATGAAAATAGAAGGGTTAATTAATTAATCAAGTAAATCGTATTTAATTAATTAGATTATCCAGACCATTTTTAGGTGTATACAATACCCATTGCTTAGCTTATTTTGGCTAATAGACATTGTTCAACATTTTAAGGAATATTTTGTGGAGCTGGCGGCCACATGCCTATTTAGTTTTTTTGATTAACCATAAAAAATAAGGAAAAGTAAATATAAAATTGGAGGGAAAAAATGAAGTTAATATGAAAAAGGAGGCAAAATAATTTGTAGAACTACATGGCCTAGCTGCTTATTTTCAGCCCCCAATTTTTGCATAGCTTATTTTTAATCTTTAAGCTGCTTTAGAAAATTAGAAAAAGATTCTAAAATATCCTATTCCCATAAATATAAAAAATTCATAGAGACACTTAACTGCTTAATTTTAAATAGAAAATGGATTTAAGCAGCAGTGTAGGGACAAGGGGTTAGACTTCCATCTCAACAGTTGTTATTTTAGCGATCTCCATAATTTTTTCTATGCAATTCAATCCTCGTACTTGCAAACATTTATTCCCAACACAAATGATTTTCAACCCTCCAATCACTTTAACACAATAACAATTGACAACAATAAGACAACTACTTATTCCTCCCCAATGCTTTGTGAACATGTTATGTAGTCTCTAGCGTGTTCTTCGCTATGTTATCCACTGAGAAAAAAAGATCAAATAAAGACAGACAACTACTTGACGCCAAAAAAAAGGAGATTAAAACAGAAGAAAAACAAAAAAAATAGAGTAAACTTCTCGTAGCTTTGATTTTTCTGGAAGAAATTGTAGTTTTATTAGCTCCTGATGATGTTACAGTTAACTAAAGTGAAAGGGAAGTTAACTTGCTAAAGAATGGAGAATGATAGTTATGATGTATGGGATGCATGTGGTGCATTCTAGGGCTGGATAGTTGTTTCCTTCACCACATGTTTGCATGAATGATGAGCTAAGGTTTATAAGTGTAGGAATTTTTTATCTTCTTGCGGCCATGTTCAGTGTTTTCACTAAATTTTTTGATGAGGGCACAGCCCGAGACACAGAAAATAACCCACAAACAAGAGAATAAGTTTATTATTCAGAAAATGGAGCTTCTTATATGCAGAGGATCTCACTCCTCAAGTTCTACAACACATGCAAGTTACAGAAAGCTACAGAATAACCCTTTCGCAATATGTGAGCTTGTCCCCAAAAAGTTACCCAAAAATTAGAAACCCGCCCATAAATAGAGCTTCTCATTAGTTTGGAGCCAAAACAACATTCAAATTTGAGTTTAGGTGGTTTGGCGCCAAAAATTTACAACATGAAGTTCAAATTTCAAAAGAGCATTTGCAATTGTATCTTCTAGAAAGTGTGTCAACTTCTCGGGGCCATAACTTTTGATCCGGGAATCTGATTCGCGAACCGTTTGAACCGTTGGAAAGGTCTCGAAGTCAATAACGTGCAAAAAATTTTCTACATTAATTTTAGCCAATTTCAGGGCCATTCCAGGAACTCTAAGTGCCTCAAATCTAACTCGAAAGATTTTTAGGTGCAAATCTAGGAAACTAAAACTGCAATATCTTTCAACCCAGGAACAAAAAATAAAAACCGTAAATTGGGAATTTCATTATGACGAAAAGGGTATCCAAAAATGTAAAAA
>VDFB02018296.1:17600884-17629991 GCA_007258455.2 Sequoia sempervirens
CAAGTCAATCTGATGACTAATCTTCCTTATTGGTGGTAAACCCTCAGGTACATTATCAGAAACAATATCCTGAAACTCATCCAACATCTTAGAAACTTCTTCTAGAACCTTCTCACTACCCTCCTTACTCACTCTAGGAATAAATGCATAACACACACGCTCATGCTTCATACCTTCTAAAAAATTTCTTCCATCTACATAACAAATTCTAGCACTACTACATACCTTTTCTTCGGTCTCCTTTAGGGGTTTCAACTTGTCACTAACCCCATCGTTTGTCAAGGAATAAGTGTTTGCATGGCCATCATGTATAGCTCGCCTATTGAACTACCATGGCCTCCCCAACAACATGTGAGATGCATCCATGGGGATAATATCATAGAGTACCTCATCATGGTAGCTCTCAATCTTGAACTTTACTAGGCATTGCTCATTGACCAAAACTTTGTGGTCTTTCTGCAACCAGGCAATCCGATATGGATGTGAGTGTCTTTCCCTCTTCAGCTTCAACTTTGTGACCATCTCCTCTGACACCAGATTATCAGTGCTCCTGGCCCATCAATAATGACATCACAACATTTTCCTTCACACTTGCACCTTGTACGAAATAGATTCTTCCTTTGTTCTGGTTCCTTTTCCTCAGTCACCAGAGCTCTCCTAATCACTAGGGCTTCTCCCCTTTCAGCATCATCAAAATGTTCAGATTGGGCCTCCTCATCTGCATGCTCAACCCTTCCATGATCTTCTAGCCTTTTGTCTGCCCTTCCTTGGTGTTGTGGACATTCATAGGCTTGATGCCCTTCTTCACCACACTGGAAACACATTCCTCTGAAACCACTTCTTCCAGATCCTTGTCCATATCTCCCTCGTCCTCTACCTCTTTGATCACCACTGTTTTGATCACGAGGGCGGTAGAAGTTGTCATTTCTTTGGCTTCAACTAGTACCCACATCTTCACTTTTCTTTTCATCATCATTTCAGCTTCCTGAAGGTCTTCCATTGCCCCTTCCGCTTTGACCTCCTCATCCTTTTTGCTTGCCATCAAATCTTTTGTTCAACTTCTCTTCCACCTTTAGAGCAAATTGATACACATCCTCAATGGTGGTCATTCTGACTAGGCTTAACTCCTTCTGAATGCTCGATCATAACCCATTAAGATATCGGGCTACCTTCTCCTTATTGGCCTCTGTGTGACCCGTTCTGATGATTATCTTGTGAAAATATTCAGTATATTTTTTCACATATCTGCTTCCTTGCTTCAACCCTTGCAATTTCTTCAACAGATCTAACTCGTAGTCCACTGGTATGAATTGCTTCTTCAGTTTCTCTACCATGTGATCCCATCTAGTGATCTTGCCTTTTCCTCTTTGATTTCTTTCCAACTGGACCTCTTTCCACCAAATACTGGCATGGCCCTTCAACTTCATTTTCATAAACTTAACCCGATTTGGGTCCTCTATTTCCTCATACTCAAAATATTCTTCTAGCTCGTTGATCCAGTCGATCAACTCTTCCATGTTCAAACTTCTAGAATAGATGGGGACTTCTGCTCTGGGTCTTTTCCTGATCTTTGAAATGGACCTTATTAGCCGCATTTGGTCTTGATCAATTGCTTCTTCTTCCTCTTCTACATCTGAACCTTCTTCCTCTCCTTCATCCTCACTTTCCTCCCTCGGGTTTAACCCTCTTCTCAACTGCTCTTGTAACACATCAATCTGTCTCTGGAGGGCTGCCAACGCATCTCTTGCACTAGTATTTTTGTCGCCTCGACCACCTCTGGCACCACCACACCTACCAGGCATCATTCTTGGAGGCATCTTTCTTGACCTCGACCCACAACCACGGTCCTGGTGCAAACTGCCTCACGATCGACGATTTGTCCACACGCTCAAGAAAATTCGTTCTGATACCACTTGATGAGGGCATAGCCTGAGACACAGAAAATAACCCACAAATAAGAGAATAAGTTTATTATTCAGAAAATGGAGCTTCTTACATGCAAAGGATCTCAATCTCCAAGTTCTACAACACATGCAAGTTACAGAAAGCTACAAAATAACCCTTTCGCAATATGCGAGCTTGTCCCCAAAAAGCTACCCAAAAATTTAAAACCTGCCCATAAATAGAGCTCCTCATTAGTTTAGAGCCAAAACAACATTCAAATTTGAGTTTAGGCGGTTTGGCGCCAAAAATTTACAACATGAAGTTCAAATTTCAAAAGAGCATTTGCAATTGTATCTTCTAAAAAGTGTGCCAACTTCCCGGGTCCATAACTTTTGATTCGGGACTCTGATTTGCAAACCGTTTGAACCATTGGAAAGGTCTTGAAGTCAATAACGCACTTGAAATTGCTATGCCGATTTTGGCCAATTTCGGGGCCATTCCAGAAACTCTAAGTGCCTCAAATTTAACTCGAAAGACTTTCAGGTGCAAATCTGGGAAACTAAAACTACAATATCTTTCAACCCAGGAACAGAAAATAAAAATCATAAATTGAGAATTTCATTATGATGAAAAAGGTATCCAAAAATGTAAAAATATCTAAAAACTGAGAAACTTGAAATTTAACTATTTTCGGGTGATGCAAGATTGCCCTTACACCACTGGATGCTCCTGCATCATTTTTTGTGCTAGGTTTTCTTCTTGCAGTGACCACTTTCCTTGGCATTTTGGATGGGATAGAAATATTTCTTTTGACACAGGAAAAAAAATAGGGGTTTGCAAATCTGAGTAGGTAAGGTCTTTTTTTCACCTTACTGGGGCTATGAACCATTTGACATTGCTTTCATAAATGTCAATGTGCATTTTCCATGTATTTTTTTGTTACTTTCTGAAATTACAGAGACATAAGTTTTCTCAATGAGGATGGTAAATATTTAATGGCTCTATTCCTATTTTTGTTAAGAATATGTATGATGATTTCGAAGGGTTCTAAAGGGTTTTCTAATTCTATGATTTGGGTTAACTTTTTCCAACTATCAGCTATTTTTTGGGCATATAAGAATTTGCATTTCATTTGGTTGCATTTGGAACTCATTTGGTTGCATTTCAATTCATGTTTTTCAAATTCGTTTAGTTCAATTCATGTCTTTCAAATTCGTTTAGTTGGAGTTTGGTTTCATTTGGGCCTGTCTAAGAAAGTGTGAGAGCTCATTTTTTCCAAGGCAAAAAGCATGTGGTAGAATCTCCATTTTCAATCTTTTTCAAACATTTAATGCTCAAGCCATACACTTTCACATGTTCTTTTGCATGTTATTTTCTTACAGATCTCTTTTATTAGCCCTTCCATGGCCGCTCAATGAGTATTTTTCCCCATGCAAGAAAGACATGAAAAGATGAGTAGTCCATTTCTACTATCTTTTTCTTTCTTTTCTAAATTTTTACCATACATTATTATGTTTTTAATCTCCTATTTTGATTTATTAAATACCTAGTTTTGTTAGTATCAACTAGGCTAGAGCTAAGTATTAGTATCACTTGGCCTAGAAGCTCGTTTGAGTTATGTTTATAGATAATCAAGAAACATAAATGAAAAAAACTGTATCTTTGTAGTGTTTTGGAATTTACCTACTTTTGTATGATCAACGACGTAGGGGTTTAGTATGTACTCTGCTTACTATATTTTTGTAGTGTTTTGGAATCTACCTACTTTTGTATGATCAACTACGTAGGGGTTTAGCATGTACTCAAGTAAGTAGAGTTTTGTAACAATATTTAGCTTTTCAAATGGATTTACATAATGTGTCAAAGCATATTGGTTGTATTATATTCTATCAAGGGTTGCATGGTAAATTTTATGTTAATATTCTTGAGTTCCATTCATATTCATATTTTACGTTGAGCATATTTATTAAAAATTGAGAACATAACTTAGGTGTATCATTTTAGATAGAAAAGCTTAATCTTATCTAGGGTTTTAGTACTATATTTCAAGGTTTTGACAATTATGATGTTTGAGCTTATACTATTAGCTTGTATGTTGAAAGATTTAGTCTTGTTTTGCGTGTATGATAAATAGGTTCCACCTTTTCCTTTAGTAAATATTTATATAAACTTTTTCCATTAAAGTTGCAATAATATTGTTTTTATTTATGAGTCGGTAGGAGATTCTCATCATTCTTCTTGATTGTTAGATTTTGAATGCATTAACTAAACTAAGGTCAAATAAATGTTTGTTTTTTACTAAATATATGATGAATTTAATTTTATTTCGAATTAGTTACAACAGATTTCTTGAATTTTGTTGTTAGTCAATTTGATCATAATAATGACAAGAAGGTCACATAGAATTAGTTACTATTATTTGTATTTTTTTATGAGATGATGAGTAGTTGCACACATTTTGGTGTATTAATGACATGTGTTACAATAAATTATGATTGATACTTTTAAAAATATTTATTGATATCTTTATATTCAAACAATAATAAGAATATGTTCAATTGATAGATCAAACCATATCAAGTATGCTCACAACTATTGGAACATGCTTAGAGTCATCTCACATATTGTATATTGCAAACAACTTAGTCCCCATAACTGTTATGGCATCCAATTGTTCAAGAATAGCGGAAAGAGAGAGGAATAGACTAGGGAATTATTTTGAACTTCTTTAAGAGGATATCAGTGTTGAAATCCTGTCCAGGCTGCCTTTTCCCAATGTTTTTCAAGCTCAGAGTGTTTGTCATTCATGGTGAAACATTGTTTGCTCTTCTCCCCTATTTCAAAAACTATGGGAGGAGAAGAATAGCAAGCAGTGGCTTGTTATCGATCACTGTGATGGTGGGGTTGAGATCTTTAATCCCAGTGGAGAGTTCAAAAAGAAGATGTTTGATTCTTCCTCTTGGCTTCTCAGAGCTGCAAGTGGAGGTCTTTTGCTTTACCAAAATAAGATTCATGGAATATTTCAAGTTGTCAATCCATTAACAATGGAAGCTCGACAACTACCTCATCCAATCATAGGACAAGAACATCTATCCTTTTATTGGATGATAAAACAAACTTTCATTGATCTTGTTGATGATTCAACAACCAAGACTTATTAGGTGATTGTTTTCAGTTGTTATAACCCTTTTGATCTTTTGATAGACAGATCTGCTACATCTTCTTGGGAAATTAAAGTTGTGGAAAAAACTTCAATGAATACGAAATGGAAATGGGCTCCTTGCAGAACAAAGTGCAACCAAACAGTTCATTGTTTTCCATTGGAAGGGCATGCTCTGGCTTCTTATAATCTATGTGGAGAAATTGTTCATGCAAAGGAAAAATACGGTGGAGAATGGCGAGGATTTGTGATGGGAGAAAGTGTTAAAGTAGCACTATGGCGTCCACACATTGGGAAGGATTTTATGTTTATAGTTGAATTGGATGAGGCTTCTTCTCAATGGCAAGTGGTGTCTGTCTGCAGATGGAACACTGGTGTTCTTTAGGAAAATGATAACACAGTATTCTTTGGCGAACTCCTTTGTGAAAAATATTTTGTCTTGAGTTTCCTTGGTGTATCCAAGGATTGTGTTTGGATAATGCCCGCATTTAGTGATAAAGATGTATACCAAACCAAGTTGATCTTGTAGCAGCAAAAAGATATTTTCAAAGCTCACAAGAAAGATAAAAGCACAACTTTCCCCACACCCTTGAGATTTTCTCTATGCCCCTGAGGCATACTTGTAATTTTCTTTAGCCCTAATGTGGGCATCCTGTAAATTTATGAGGCTGTCTGATAGACATGTATTATTTTTATTCTAATAATTTTTTTTATATTGATCCTTGAGATCAATAATTTCTTGGCTATAAATATAAGTTGAAGAATAGTCTTTCTTCTGTATGGTTCTCATTTGTGTGTAATTAGAATATCTCATAGATAAGTTCAATTAATTGTTAGAATGGCAAGCAGGTAATTCTGCTAATCGGAGCAAACGGTTACATTGGCTACCATGGGGGCAATATCCAATGCAAGCCTTGCTAAAGCCCACCCCTCATTTATTCTTATTAGGTAATCCACAACTACCAATCCTGTCAAGGCCCAACTGTAGATTCATTCACATCCAAAGGAGTAATTATGCTCCAAGTGAGTCACTAATACACTATTTTTCACAACATAGAGTAAGCAATGAACCTTTTTTTTTCTTAACGAATATCGTATTATTTTAATGATACCCATATGCATGAATCCCTAGACTATTATGCAAACCTAATAAAGGCAATCAAGAAGGTTGATGTAGTCATTTCCAGTGTGGGAAGAGATTAGATAGCTGATCAATTGAATTCCATCAAGGCCATCAAGGAAGTTGGAATAATCAAGGTAAAATTCATATTTAGCCGATAGGCTAAATCTGGTGTGAGATTTTGGCCTGAAACCTGTCTCACACCGTCAAACAACTGATAGGTTGCCATAAAATAGGGAATGCTTTACTATTTTTGGGGGTTTGACCACGTTTCTCCTATCTTCTGTGGAGAGGTTAGGAACGATTTTGAGCTGCCTGCGCTTTGCTCTCATTATATTTATTGACCATACTCTCATGTTCAATTAGAGGGCATGTGGTTTTTCCCTAGGAATTTCTCCTAAGTATTATTTGATTGAGATTGTTGATTGCAGGGCTTGGATGACGATGGTGGTGGCAACAACCATTGGCACCAAGCCTCCTTATGCCCCTCACGATCCCACGCTTCCCCATCCGTGGAGAGTGCTGGTTGATAGTAATATTGGGTATTTGTACTCTTGGAATCTTGAGACCAATGTTACCTAGTATGAAAATCCCCTTCCTCAATCTCAACCTCCTCCTCCGTCGCCGATTGGTCCACCACCTAGTGTGACCCCCTCGCACACCACCACTGCGAAACCCCAGCCACAACCCCACCACCGCCATCAGCAACAACAACACCACCGATAGCAACAACATCTGATGGGTAATCCTGATGTCACTACGAATGGTACTCATGTCTTCTCACCACAAACTTGTTGTCATTCCCATATTGAGAAATCAAGACCAGTTATGCCTCTGCTCCAACATTTCGGGATTTTTTTTACATAGCAAAAAATGTTTTGGGCTTTTCAATATTAGTTTCTAATATACTCTACGGGGCTAATTTGTACTCATTGTTTTGCTACAATAACGTCATTGTTGTTTAGTTGTGCTCTTGTTCTTGGACATCATGTTGTCAAGGCTTTTGGTCATAGGGCTTTTTCTAGGTTGTGGGGGATTTGCAGCTGTCTCACTACTTAAAATTCTTGTAACTTTTTTTAATTGTATATGCAATGGCCAACTTGAGAATAAAAAGGAAAGCAATTAATCCTCGCAAAATTGAAATGGCCCATCTGAGAATAACAACAAACAATTTACTTTCCAGAATTTAATGAAATAATAGATGTTTATAGATCATAAGGCCAAAGATGGCCTACAGGACAACAAACCCTGTAACTATATTTTTCTGAATTGTTGCTCTTTTGCTATATAATTTGATAATGAAATCGTCTATTTCTCCACCTTGAACAAATCTTTAAGCTACTGCTATAGTGTTTGTGTAATTTTACTGGTTGTCATTGCAAGGTTGTTCCCAATCTAAAAAAAGTGTTTCTCTAATCCAATTGTCCCAGCTATGCAAAATATACAAAATCTTTCTTCCCATTCCTCTTTTGCTTCTTCTGTTTGCCCGTTTGATATTCTGAAAAAAATAGTTTGGCAATATTTCTGGATTTTTCTATGTAATACTTTTTTATCATCCATTAATATTTCCAAAATAATTTTTGTAGACACCTAAATTTGGACACTTGATTTATCCAAATTTATCCCCTTTTTTCTAAGCATCCCCTTATTTGCATTAATTAAATAATATCGCTATTATTTAATTAATATCCTTAATTCTGTCAAATCCCTAAGGTATTTAATTAATAAATAAATACCTTATCTCTTTAATTCTCAGTTTCATTTATTTAATTCCTCATATGTCACGTCCTCCATCATTTTTATCTAATCTTAATCCATCTTCTAATCTCATCATTAGGGATGTGCACATGCCTAATCCTTGATTAGGATGTGTCACATCCTCCAACTTTTGCAAGTTGGCCTCTAATCTCTCTTAGCCACCTAACCCTTCTATAATCCTTCATTAAATAGCCTAATCAACCTCTCAAGGAATTTTTAATTCCTTTTATCCTTCCAAAGAATATTAAATTCCTTTTACTCTTCCCCATGTGATCTTTGACTTACCACATCAAGTCACATGTGAAATCTAACCCTCTTCTAATATGTCATTAATTTGTCTAATCAAGTACTTGCATAACCTTAATCACTTAATTAGGTCTCCATGTCATTTATGGAATGTGTCCTAAGTCAATCTTATTAAAGGATTTCTCCTTTTGGAGAAGGCACTCCATTCTCCATGTGAATTTTTAACTCACATTTAATCCCCCAATGCATCCCTTGGAATTTAAAATTCCTTTTCTCATCCCCATGTGGATATTTGAGGAATTTTTAATTTTTCACATGTCATCTCACCCACATGGGGACACAAACCTCCTTTATGAGGAGATCTTGTCTTAATCCCAAGGTACTATATAGTACCTCCATGTCATGTACTATCCTTCCACCTCATGTACACATCCTTTTTTTCAAGCCACTTCAAATGCCACATGTCAAGATGTGAGGGCTTCTGAGTTCTCAACTCACCTTAGTCCTACATGCTGATCTTGGTGGCTCAATCTTGACTGTTTATTTCCCTAGAGAATTCTAAAATCTCTATAAATACCCCATCTTTTCTCTCATTTTAGTGGGGATATCATTCATGCTAGCCAAACTCTTGCAAAAAATTTCTTTAAGCCATACTTAGCCAAATTTCCATATTTGCATCCATTTGCACTCATCTTTCCATCATCATCTCATTTCATAGCTTGCATCTCTTGCCATCTAAGGAGCATACAACATCGAAAATTGAAGGGCCGACCAAAGGGCAACTCAACAAGGTGAAATATTCCATTTCATTTTGCTTAGTTAATCTTTAGGCTAATCTTGAGGGTGTTTTTAGTTGTTATTTGCTCTCTTTTGTTTGCTGCTCGTATTCTAGCAAGTAAATTTTCCCTATCACAATTTTAATCTGGACTGTGTAATCCTAAAAAAAATAAAAATAAAAATAAAATGTTCAAACTGGAATTAGAAAAGAAGCAATTAAACCTTTGTAGGTTTGATAAAATCAAACAAAAGAAATTAGATGAGAAAGTTGAAATAAACAATAGAAACTTAGCTTAATGTTTCTAGCACACAAGTTTTTCAGAAAATGTTGTTTAGAAAGACAAACACACATGCATTGTATCATAAATTCTTCTATTTGATTGAGTGCACTTACTTTGTTAAATATCATGTGTTGCAAGGAATGGGTGGAATGCACCCTTCACACATTCCAGTTGGTGTTGCTAATGGTTCCACAACAACAACTAACCAAGGTCCAGGTTAGATGAATGGCTCTTTCAAGTATGGGCCAAGTGGACCTAATTATGGTGTTCCACCAGTTAAGGAATCCCTAGCAACGCATATTGCCAGTCAGCCTCCTAGCTTAGGAGTTGTAGATGCTTATCAGATGGAGCATGGAGTTACTGCCATGCTATGTATGGATTGCCAAATTTGTTTACTTTTTATTGTTCTATATTGATAGTAGTTGCTGAGATATAATGATTTATAATAATCCTAAGGTCTTTTTTGACACTCATTTCCTACATTTTTTGGACTGTTTTGTATCTGGGTCTATGTAATCAGGGAGACAATGTTCCTGCCCTATTTATGACGTTGGATCAAGCTGGATTGCCACTAGAAATTCTTTGAGGTAAGATCCCTTTCACTGTATGATTCTAAGGTAGTTTTATAAATTTGTGGGTTAAAAGAAGTATGCTCTATTGGGCTTTGTGGAGTTGATTTACGCAATTCTTAGTTAGTTTACTCAATAGCATCCCAAGACATGTGGATAAAATCACTTGTCACGGTATCCCTTGTACTTGTGTGGTAGTTGCGATATTTGCTCTAGAAAGTGTCACGTCTCATACTTTGATGCTATTTTGACCATGACTTACTTTGATGCTATTTTGACCATGACTTACTTTGATGTTGTTTGACCATGACCTTGTGGGATTTAATATAAAAATTATGATACATGTTAGAGCAATATAATATACTACAATGCTTTGATGTATGGGAATGTAGAAAAATAATTGTTTTCTTTCAGAATTATGAGTGCATTTTATATAAAATAGGAATGTTGATTTAATTATTGTTTAAATTTATATTTCTATATTGGTTACTAATACACTTTCGTTTTTGCACGCCTGAGTGCATTTGAGTTGCAGGTGATCGAAGGCCAAGGTGATCGAAGGCCAAGAGTGTGATTGAGGAAAAGAAGGTTAGCTTCCCGACAGGGTAAAAGAGGAGAAGCTCTCGATTACGCACACACCACTTAAAATCATGTAGCTGCATTAGGTCATGTCTGTTTTCAATATGATTGTTTGAAATTGATTAGTATAGCAAAATTAAAATATAGTTTAATTAACCATAAAAATTATGAAAAGAATATGGTTTATTCTATTTTAATTTATCCCATTTATTTTTGTGCAATAAAAAGGAAAGAAAATCTGATTTTAAAAGAAATATAATTAAAAAAATAAAACAAAACAAATAATGAAATAGAATATTGTGTTTGCATAAAATGAAATAAAAGGTTTGCATAAAAGGGGATATATTTCTGTTTTGTATATGGTTATTTTTCCAAAATAATGAGGAATGAACAGCCTGAGAGAACATTGGGCTCTGGAAATTTTATCTTAAAACCAACAATGCTGTTGGCATGTGGCAATCCTTAGAATTTGCATGAGAATTTTATCTGTCATCTGGAAATACTTTGCATGATCCTCGAAAAGAGGAATAGAGCTTTAAGAGAGAAAAGAGAACTTCCATTCAGTCATATCCGAGAGCTCTGGAAAAGAGGCGACAAGAAGGTATTGCTGGGCATCTGCACTGGAAGAAAATTGCCAGGTTCTTTTCATGCTTTGCCTTCATTTAATTTAAAAATTTAAAAATTGAAGGAATGAAATGCATCATTCCATGATATGAGTACAAACAACTGAGAAATCTTTTCCAATTTCGTTTCTGAATCTGGGTAATAGTTTACTTTTCATTGTTGCAATATAGAATACACATTCTTTTCTTCAGAATTAGGGTTTCATTCTGTTGCAAAATCTGCAATTTATTAAACTGCTCTCAATTATAATTGGAAATATATGCATATAATGACTGCATAAAAACTCTATCATCTGAAATAAATTCAAAATGCCTTTGAGATAAATTCGAATGCAGATATACTGGACGAAATGTCTTCTTATTTTGAGTTTTGAAATTGTTATCCATAGGAATGAGGAAGGGATTTAATCCCTTGTCCTCCCCAGGGGAAGGACGCGGCACTGTGGGAGGCTCGCGCCTTCCACAGGCCGCGGCCTGTGGAGGAGGCGCGAGCCCCTCATAGCCCGCCCCCTCCCCATGGGAGGGGCAAGGGCTTCCCTGAGCCCTTATGTTGCTCAATGCCAGTAAGGAAACCCTGTAAAATGTTTATATTCTGTGTGCAAGGCCAGAGAACTTTTGAACAGTCATAAAAACCAGTATTTCTTTCTTTAAAATTTACACTTAGCTGTATATGAATATTTAGATATATATAAATATATCCATACATATATACCAAAATGCAAGTTTGAACAGGAAAACCATTTCCAGGAAGTGATATGATCTCTGTCAAAAATACACAAGAAACCCTGTAAAATGTTTATATTCTGTGTGCACAGCCAGGGAAATTATGAACAGTTATAAAAATCAGTATTTCTTTCTTCAAAAATTACACTCAGCTGTTTACGAATTTTTACACACATATATATATACATATTTGTATATATATATATCCATGCATATATATACCAAAATGCAAGTTGAAATAGGAAAACCATTTCCAGAAAGTGGTATGAACTCTGTTAAATATACACAAATATCTCAGAAATGTTAAACCTGGAACAAGAACAGAATTGTCTCTGAGAACCATGTAAACTGAAAATCATCTTGATTACCTTGTCAAATACTTACCTACAGTAGTACAATCCTGAGTAAAGGAATACAACATAAAAATTGAATGCAAGATTATCTTTCAAACCTCTGATATTCTGAATAAATTGCACTGTTTCAGTATATTATTAATACTCTGAAACCTGTATTAAAATTGGGTATTACACTATCAGTCAGCCTGAACTTGGAAAGAATAGAAGTACATACTGAAAACAGAAAACACTGTTTCATTCAAACAAATTAATTAAATCTTTCTTTCTAATTATGCACTGAAAAGTATTATGACATACATGTTCTTCTTTAAAAACAGAGCTTTCATCCAAACCAGAAAAGGAGTACTTTCAAAAGAGTAAACGAAATCTTACTACTGAATTTACAATCTTGCTTTCAAAGGATGTTCTGAAATTCACATTTGAAATTCTTTTTAGAATTAAATTGAATGTATGAAACATGTCAGAAAATGCATAACTTTCTGCTTTGGTATTTATCCATACTTTACTTGTGGTAACTTCCGGACAGGGTGCCGAAGGTGGACCAACAGAGACGGTAGTATTACCTTTTCTAAACTACCATTTACTTGTATTATTTTTGCTTGGCCAAGCACTTGTACCATTGAAATAGATGGGTTTGTTTTAAAAGCCTAGAAACATATATGTATTTGAGTCTCTGCCACCTCCTGTTGCAAGAAATGTGTTTATTTCTCATGTTAGAAATGCATATAGGCATCAGGCACGCATCGAGAGTTCCCTCCTGTTTTACTGTTTCGAGTTGCTAGGCTCCTTTATGCAGGGCCGGGGATTCCTTCGAGTTAAGAAGGGACCCGGGGAAGTCATGTACTTTGTGGTTGGGCGGAAAAGGCGCCTGAATCACATTCTTGGCCCCAACTCGCAAGAAGACCGATGGTGTCACGGCGGTTGGTGGTTCCAAGTTTTATTTTCTATTGATGTACTTGTGTATTATTCAGGATTGGCTTGTGAAGCCCCATTGTAAATGTATATATGTATTTGACATTCTTTGTTGAAACTTTGAAATAGAAGTATGATTTGAAAATATCTAATGTAACATTGATTTGAGAAATTAAAGTTTTATGACTTAGCATAGAAAAGATGTTTCTATTGGAATTGTTGATTTCTTCCAAGTATGGTTGAATTTATGTATATGAGAAAAGTCATTGAAATACTTATGCTTTGTATAATCTGGATACATTACATTGATATTATTATTATTATGAAATGCCATTTAAATTCTCTTTTAAACAATGTTGATTACTTGGAAATCCTTTTATACTAAATTGAACAAATTGAAATACTCTTAATTTTTTGAGCTATAGAAAGGGCATATGTCTTATTGTACTCTTACAACAAAAACACGGCTCTCTGCTCTCATGTGGGAGCTTCATATCATTGGGGCCTATTTGGTCGGGGCTCGCTGTCACAGGAAGGGGCCAAGGCTGCTAATTTATTGTGGTGGAGATTGGAAACGATTGAAAATTGTCTCAGGCATCATACACCAGAAACAACTTCTTTATTTGTGCCAGCCACGCTTCGTTGATTTGGCTTATGTAATTGTTTCATTTTAACAATACTTTGCTTTAGATCAAACTATCTGCTTATTATTGATCTTGTAATTTACTTGAAGAGGGGTCTTGAAAGGGACTGAAATTGTCAAACTAACAACATTGACTCAAGTTTTATTTGTTAAAGATACACCAGAAATAACTTCTTCATTTATGTCAGCCATGCTTCACTGATTTTGGCTATGTAATTGTTTCATTTTAACATTAGTTTGCTTTAGATCAAACTATCTGCTTATTATTGATCTTATAATTTCCTTGAAAGGGGTCTTGAAAATTTGAAATTGTCAAACTAATAATATAGCAATGTTATCAGATACAAGATATTTTGTTGGACTATGAAAGTTTAAATCTTTAATTGTCTACTTATTATGTTTTATAGATTCATCAATTTAATTATTTCATTTTTAACATTACTTTGGACCTACTATAAATCTTAGAATTTTTCTAAACAAATCATCACATCAAGAGACATGGATCAATATATCCATATATCTTCCAAAAGCGGAGTAAGAGAATGGAACTTTGGTAGAAAGTGTCGTATCCTCTTTTGGATTGACTCTTTACCTTTGAAAATGATATGATGACCATCCAACAAAAGTCAATAGATAGAAGGCCAAACTTTTACTCTTCAGCCTTGCCAAGTTAACATTGAGTAAGGGTTACATGACCTCATGTTGGAAACAAAGCTCCAAAATCACTCCATAACTTGTCTTCCAATGTGGGCTCATTGTTTGAATTTACATGGCCAACTAGATTATTGATATTAAGACATCATGCAACTTTACTGATTTGGAATTGGTATTCTCTTCACTTTCCAGAGTGTTCTTGTTGTGAGTTAGACAAAACAAAGCTTATTAGATTATAATCAACCATTGAAGATTTTTGCCAAAGCATAGAGATCCCCAAAAATAAAAAAGAACCATTTGTCAAGTGGTCCACAATTTTCTGTCCTGGGCTCTATTTAGGAAATACCAAGGGATCTAGACAATGCTTAAATCCCTTGGATGTTATTTAACATCTGATGGAAACTATAAGTATTAGGTCTGTGAATTCTATGCTTGTATGTTATTTATTAAACATATTGTTTTCTATTTTATTTTATATGGAATCCATAAGTATTTGGTTTGTGAATTCAAGATTCTTAAGGAGAATGACTTGAAAGAGAATCCTTGTAAGCCAGTAGTCTGATCTGAGGAATGCTTCTATTGATATCTTATTGGATTGAATGTAAGGATGCTTAACTGGTTAGAGCCAAATCTAGAAAAGAACACTGAGCGAATAATTGGCTTAGAGTTGGAATGCTTGTATTGCTATCTTCTTGGATTGAATGTAAGGATGCTTAACTGGATAGAACCAAATCTAGAAAAGAACACCGAGCGAATAATTGGTTTAGAGTTGGAATGCTTCTATTGCTATCTTCTTGGATTGAATGTAAGAATTTAATATAAAAAGTCACACAAATTGTACCATTGATGAGTCCATACATGTTAAAATCAAACATCAAGTAGAGAGTTGGTTTGGTTAACCTCTTTCTCAAAACTTTTTTTTATTAAATTTGTATTATCACTATATTTACATATGTAGAAACATATTTACAAGTTATATTATTTTCATCTAACACCATGTTGCAATTCATACGAATTTTGTGACTTCAAAAGAGGAGTTAAAAATAAATAAACTGACACTCTTATTTCACTTTGATAGATGCAAATTGATTACTACTTGTTCAAAAGAATTTAGTTGTTTCAAAACAATGAAGACATCCGCCACAATTATATAACGTAATGTATCATTTATAGATTTGTATTTATTAGCCGAAAGGCTATATATTGTATGAGCTTTCACCTAAAACAAGTCTCACGCTGTAAAACTACCATGGGTTGTCGGAATACAGTAAAACTTAACCACCATCACGTGGAAAAGTACGGTTAGTTGCCAGTTGTTTTCATTGTCAGTTTTAATATATGCAACACTTATTAATTGTTTTTTGTCAAACGAAGACTAAAAATGTGTTGGTATCCACCTCTGTGTGAGGTTGAAATTACTTTTGAGATTCAAACATAGGGAACCAGTTTTGGCATTTGGTCACTTCTTTAATCTTTATTTACTGTGTGAGACAGTTTTGTCTTGGTTTACAATGGATTCCTTTTGCATTCCTAATGACATCCCAATGCCACTTGAATCTGGTTTTTGCGTCAGAGCAACAGATTTGAAAGGCATCTACAAGTATAGATTGAATTAGACTACAGTTTCCAAGATCATTCTGATGCTTTATGCCACAATCATCTTTGCCTATTAATGCACTGTACATTGTCTCATATTTCTATTGTTGATGAGATTGTAAGGAATGGATGAGTTCACCAGTTTCAAGCCATGCTCAGGCAAAATTTGTTTCTCAGATTACAAGTATCATGTTTTCCTTAGTTTTATAGGACTAGATGTTAAAAAGCCTCTTGTAGATCATCTCTTCCGAGCTCTCACAACAATTGGAATTCACACTTTTTTGGATACTGAAAAACTACAAAAAGGCGAGATTATTGGATTGAGCTTGGAAAAGGCGATTGAGAATAGTGCCATTCTTGTTCCTATTTTTTCAAGTGGTTATGTAGACTCTTCTTGGTGTACAGTTTTGCAAATGTTACAGATTGGATTTCTTCGGCAAAGATAAAAGAAAATCTTCTCACTTGGAGTTGTACCAGGTCCCGCTATCTTGCTCCGGTACTTGTGTGGATTTCTCTCAGCTTATCTATTTACCTACTCGGTTGAAAAAGCAAATGGAAAACTTTTAACCATAATTGATGTGCCGTAAAAATATCAACCTCCAGCTGCTCAATTGTCATAAATTTGCATCTCTCGCATTTATTGCTGTTGACAAATATCTGAGAAGTCACCACTTATTAACCCTACAGGAAGAATTAATTGATTCACCACAAACGCACGACTTTCATAGAGATATTATTGGAAGCAAACTACAGAATACTACGCAGAGGACACAGCAGGAAAAATAATTCTATTCTGTGATAGAGATGGTTATACACCCATCTGGAAGCAAACTGCAAGATACTAGGCAGAGGACATAGTAGGAAAAGGAATTTTATTCTGTGATAGAGATGGTTATACACCCATTATCTTTCTCTAATGTCTATTTTCTACACCTATCTGGAAGCAAACTGCAGGATACTAGGCAGAGGACATAGCAGGAAAAGGAATTTTATTCTGTGATAGAGATGGTTATACACCCATTATCTTTTCATAATGTCTGTTTTCTGCTGTGAGATTAAAACTTTGTTTGTTCTAGTACTAGTGTGTGGCTGTATCTCCAAATATGTATTACATCCACTTTATAAAAATATACAGACAACATTATACAAGTGCTAAACTGCACATCACTCCCTTTCTTGCTTCTCTATATTTTTCTATCGATATAACCCTTGCACCCTGTCTGGTGCAAGTGCTAGTGTATAGTTTATCAAATCCATGGCATTCATATTAATGACTTTTATGTTTCCTAGACTGATTTTTATTGGTATGTTTTGCAGAGCTTTTTCCCCACAGAATTTGCTGACAGACTTTGATAGGCACCACGCAGTAGCGCCTCAGTTCGTTTGACTTGAAAGTCAAAGTTTGTCGAGCTATTAAAGAAGAAGGCGTCCATATACATATGTATGCCAGCACTTTGTTAGGACATTTTCTTCTAAACTTCGCATGGTTTGGCTTTAGAGTCTACCCAAGAGATAAAATTGTTAGTACCTACTTATATAGGCGGAAGACTTATGTTTTTTCCTCATACAAAAGGCATTAGTGCTGTCTTGAAAAAGCGAGCAGGATGGAAAATATAGTTTTTAACCAAAGTTTGGTTTTGTATTTTTTAAATGAAACAAATACGGAATGATAAAGCCAGAAAATATCTAGCTTGCATGCGGAAGAAAATTTCCTAAGGCAGATCCTTTGGCCCTTAGGCTTTTGGGTAGATTGCTTGCTCTTGATCCGAAGGACCGTCCTTCTGCTGAACAAGTACGCTAACAGTTTGCTTGCTACCTATTATGAATCATCTCAAATTTGAGTCTTATTTTGCTTGTAGGCATTAATTTCTACCAATGAACCTTAGTTAATGCGGTACCCAACCGACGCGACGCCGGTCACAATTTTTGAAATACGGTACATTTGGATGGCTATATATATATATATATTAATATATTATATTTTATATATATATATAATTAAAAATATACAAAATTGTAAATACATTTGATAGTATGAAGAGTCTATGATACTTCATCAATCATCATTAAATCTAAAATCATTGATCAATGCTAGTGATAAACTACAAGCCTATAAACTTATAAAGATAAATCATAAATGCCAATTGATAGTTCAAAATTCCAATACATATGTCATACTCATATATTAATAATAAATATCATATAATAATATATGTCTCTCTAGTCATGATTCAAATGAAGATCATTACAACTATTCATCAATCATCAAAAGGTTCTAGATCATCATCATTTGGTTCAACATTATTTGAACCACAAGCAAATGCATTGCCAGTGCCACTTGTAGTAGCTGCATCATGTGAAAGAGTCTCTGCATCATGTGAAAGAGTCTCAACATCATTTAAAAATGTGTTTGTGAGAGCAATGAAATGACAAAGGAGTGATAGTCATATTATAAAGACGTTTTAGGGTTTTTTTGGCACTTTAAGTGCTTCAAAAACTGTTTTTTTTTGGTTTTCGGTGCCCAGATTCTGTGGGAGCGGACCCACAGAGAACCCACAGGTGGCTGGGCGCTCCCTGGGCGCTCCCAGCCGCTCCCCAGCAAGAACCCGTGCCCAAACGCTCCCGGAGCGGGCACGCAGGGCAAAAACAGAGAACCCGGTAACTATGCAATGAACTAATAGGTTTGTCAACAATGGATTTAGGGAGAGGGTCCGAGGTCGCGTACCCTAACCGCATTTCTAATTATCCTACGTCAAAATCTCAAATCCTCCAATTTTTACAGCAGCTTACTTGGCAAGTTCTCTGCTTATAACTAAGGTTTCAGGGCCACATCATCAAATATGATGCCACATCAGCATGCGTTTTTGTCAAGGTGTCCAAAAAGGCCCCAAAAATAGTGAGACCAATTCTCGTGCATTACATCATGAGTAGTTGAGCGCTGATGTGGTATCACATGATTGGTTGCTTTTTAGATCAAAAGCATACATTTTGTTTAATTATGGGTAGTCAAATCACAACTATTGGACATTATATAAACGACTATTGGGTATTATATTCACGATTGGGTGCACGACTATTGGACCCCGCATGACTATTGGGCCCTCTTCCCTAATACAGAAGCTTCTCGCCCTTTATTCTAGACTCTTCTCCAACCGACTTCCACCGACATCAAACAAATTTCATGCAAGTATTTTGTGACTATAATAGGTTCTGGAGAATTCCTGAGCCCTCTATAAATAGAGGCAGATGCAATGTGGTTCTTCACTCTCTTTAGCAGGGTCCAGCTCCGCAGAGCTGTTATAGGATATAATATATGTAATGTTATTGATCATTCAATATAATGTGTTCTGTTTCTGTTCTGCTCTCCCCTGTTCTAACATTGCTAGCCATTGTTAAGAGGCAAAACATGGAATTTTTTAATACCATTGTAGCATCTATGATCAAATTGTATGGAATGCAGACTTTGGCCGACCCATACTTTGTAGGTCTGGCCAAGAGAGAATGTGAATCTTCAGCACAGCCCATTATAAAGTTGGAATTTGAGTTTTAGAAGTGATGAATGCCAAAGGAGGATGTATGAGATCTTATTTATAAGGAGGTGCGTCCAAGGAAGTTGGAACTGTTTCATAAATTACTTCAGTGACATCACTTGACATTTTTCGAAGGTTGAAACCATGGAGATGATAATGTTTTGACTGTCAATAATTTGGCAGGTTCTAGAGTATCATCCCCATATGCAGAAGGATCACTTGCTTGGGACAGACAATGTACACTTGGTTGGATATTATATAATTTGTAATAGTATTGAATCTTGTGATGATGTTAGATATGGCTGGTATTAATTATTTCAGATTTCGCTGCTTACAGTTCTATGGGCCTGTTGAAGAAACAATTTAACCATCTTGAAGAGCATTATGAAAAAGGATATCCTTGTGAGCCTTTACAAATAGAGCATTCCTCTTTACCCAGGTTATTTTTATTAGTTAAATAATCTAGTGTTTAATTCCAATACTCTGGCTTTGAACCATTTGATTAATTGAGATGCTAAATAGAATATTTCTTTCTTTATGACAAAGGATATCCTTGTGAGCAAGGCCTAGTGGGAACAAAACAGATACCCATTTACAGAGACTAGTCAAGAGCTCTAATGTGAGTGGCTCCTTGCATGGCAAATCTTGACAACTATATCCTAGGCAATTTTTATGTACGGATTTAGATAAAAATGCAAGGAAGGAGGAATCTTCATGTGAGAAGAATGAATGGACATGTGCTCTTACATAAGAAGGAACCTTTTATTGATAACATCAATTCCATTCGTCCAAGGTCCAACATGAATTGGCATGTGTTACCTCGTGGGGAGGAATCTTCGAGTGAGAACACAAATTTCATTCCTTCAAGGTCCAGCATGAATGGGCACCTGCTTCTTCGTAGAGGGTGTTAGTTGTAGCATCCAGCTCCTTATTAATTTTAGGTTTATTCACTGGTAAACTGTTTTTGGCTTTCCTGTAAGGTAGGAGAGAGAAGATCTGTATGTGTTACATAGTGATATTGATTTTGTTATCCATGTTAAAGTTGGGGCAATTTTGTTAAAAAAAAAACTCTTTGGTTGTAAGTATATATAATGGGTGTGTTAATAAGTCTTCTATTAGTCTTGATTCTTGGGCCACATATGTTTTTTGTTTAGCAGGCAGATGAAAGATATGAACTAAATGTACATATATCAAAATCATAAGTATTCTAATATATAATATAATTATATATAATCAAATGAAATTATAATAATTATTATGCCAATAGGCATACCCTTTGTGGGAAAGACTTCACAAAAATTACTGATATGTATTGAAGCAATGGTTTTGATTTTCCTCAAATTGTTGATCGACCATGGGTGGCAGATGATTCTGCCATCTGGAAGAGGTCAACTAAATGTGTCAAGTGTGTGCTTAATTCTATTACTTACTCTTAGATCTGTAGCCATAGTTACTTAGTACAACTTTAGTACATTGTATAAATCAGCTTGCTATAAAATCATCTGTCTGTGTAAAGATTTTAACCAAAAAGATACCTTACTCCAGCTGAAAGCCTTCATTGCTTCAGTATTTCTGCAAATTTCTATAATTTATGAGCTGTCGGATGACTTAATGGTAGGTTAAATTGTTCTCAGTCTTGAGTTTTCTATGGATCATCTGCTACTGAAAGTAATATGAATTAGCTTGACGAATGAATCTACCACGGTACTGCAATTGTGTTCTATAGTGTTTTCTCTCTGCCTTTGCCGTTGCCCACATTGGCTGCCTTTACTGAACTGTTGTATTGTATTCTAGGATTCCTTTATATACTTTGCCAAAACCACTGGTGTCTTGCCATCTAGCATTGGTGAATTTGTTTGTGGCCTTATTTATTTCTTTGCTACTGAAAATTCTGGCTGATTTTCCCCTGTTGTTTGCTGATATGTTCTCTCCTTTGGCAGCCTTGATTGTCCCTCTTTACGAGTTCTTTTTCTTTTGTATATGGGTGTTAGCTCACTACTCACATGTGCATATGGATGAAATAATGCCTTCTAATGGCCGTTGCCCACATTTTGATTGTTGAACAATGAGGTAAAGAGAGGTTCAAAGGCAAAAAGATTTATGGATAATGACTGTCAGTGGGAGATTCCAGCTGCAGTTCTCTTGATCATTTTTTAATTTTTCAATCTGATAGTTCCTATTGTGTTCTATGCAGTAGCTGTACGCCAATAGAAGACTAGATTATTTTGATATTATGTATATGGTGAAGATGAGACTTTTCTCATATTATGTACATGAAGGGGGTTCAGACTTGATTTTCATTCTATTATTTTCCCGATTGATTTTTTGTAATGATCCGATCAGTGATGAAGAAATGTCAGTTAATCCATTTTTGACCCTTGTGATGTGATAATGCTTTTTATCCATAGGGTACGAAGCCCTTTTTAATTTACTTGTAAAAAAACAATTCAGATGGACTTAGAAAATACAACACCCTTTCCTTGTCAATAGGGTATGTCTTCAAAATTCAAAATGTATTTATAACCTAATATTACATAGTGATTCTTCATTATTGATCCACTTTTCTTCAAAAGATCTTAAACATAAATTTTAATGCAGTCTTATCTAGAAAGCTCAACAGCAAATAAAATAATTTGATTTAATCGAGGCCAATTCCAAAGTTCTCAGAATTATTAAAGCAAGCGAATTCCAAACTTCTTAGAATCATAGTTTCATAGTTCATAACTTGGCAATATTTGGTAGACCCAATATTGATTAGACTCAACTTGGGAAAAACTTAAGACAGTTCTCTAGTATTCGGTGGAGTGATCTTATGTTTTTAGGGATAATACGGTTTGTATAGGTTTTTAGGGAAAACTAGGGATAGACTCCAATGTAGTGATAATATTAAACAACAAACTACAGCTATGAGCTATGATCTTAATAGTGTAGCGTCTTGTTCCAGATATGTTCTTAACAGTGCAGGAAGGCCTAGGGGAAAATCAGTCCAGGGGTCGTGTAGGGGTGTTTTAGTTCGCTTTTCTTTCTTCATGTCTAAATCTATCTAAGTTTCAGTCCTAAAGACAATTTTTTTTGTTGTGGGTTTCTGAATATTTTGTATAATCAGCCCATTTTCAGTAGTAAATTAGGGGCTGGCGGATAGTTTATCGTTGTAAAGTTGTTTTTGGGATTATATAAACTATTCCTTATTGTAAATTTTATTAATATTAATATATCTACAGGCTTTCTGCCTTTTGCCTAAAAAAAATATATTAGACAGCAAATTACAGCTTTGTATTAGATCACCATCAGAGACTTTAATTTTCGAGGACTATGTTTACTCATGCCATTTATTTGTTGTGCTTTGGTTTATGCTTTACATGAATTACAAGAGATGATTGGATATGGCCATATACTCATGTACTTTGGTATGACAAAGCTTTAAGGATTTACAAATTTAGATGTTTGTAAGGGTAGTCCACCTTATATATGATCCCAAAAAAGAATATGGGAGTCATACCACCAAACTAGTACACAAGATTGATAAAGATAAAGATGCTTTGTTAAGATCATCATAACATATATATATATATATATAGCAGGTACTAGAAGATAAAGTCTTAGACTAGTAGTACGTTCATTTCTAGCCCTTGAGCATACCTCCCCATGGACTTGTGCCATGATTGAATTGTAGGTGTGAAATAAATGATCCCAATTCAATCAATTTCTCTTCCTCCTGCCACCCTTGCCACCCCTCTTTCAGTTTCTCCCTTTCTATCTCTTCTCTAATTATCTTTCTCTTTATTTCTCTTATCTCTATGTCACTTTCTCTATTCCTCCATCAATCTCCCTATCCCTCTATCTTTGCCTCACACCGTCTCTCTCTCTCTCTCTCTCTCTCTCTCTCTCTCTATATATATATATATATATATATATATCAATCTCCCTCTATCTCTCCTCACTCTCTCTCCCCTTCTCTCTTATCTACAATTTTCTATTTGCTCTCTTTCAATCTACCTCTATTCTTCTATCATTCTCTATTTTTCCATCTCTCTCTAGTTAACTACTAGATTTCTTATAGGTTAATTAAAATAGTATATATATCGTTGGTCTTATCTCTATTGGCACCTGTCTTCCCCTCTAGTTATTTATTAGATTTCTTGTAATTTTAAATATAATTATCTATTATATATGATATAATGCCAGCAATGTATATACACCTAAGCCTTTTCTAGCAAGGGCACTACCATGGGATCTAGTGGTAGTCACCTTATCAGAAAAGGCAGTGGTGTTCTATACCACACGACTGTGCAATGCTAGGGGAGAGGGGCCAGTAGTCATGCAGGCTAACTTTGTTAACATGTAGCGATCAATTGGAATATTGTAGAACCTTCATTTTAGTTTTGAAATGTGGACTGACCTCTTATCTATTCCTCATTGCTTCACACTTCCCTTTCATGTTGAGCATAATCAATGCTATTTCTCGCACAATACATTTCATCTGATGTGTGGAGCGACACCATGCTAGGTTAACTCCAAATTGGGTTGCGTTTTCAACTCTCCATGGACAAATTTGCAATATACACATGCTTCATCATTAATTTGTTGCATGCCACACCAAATTTCTTGCATAGTCCATTTGAACCTTGTGCCACTCCTGTAAATGTGCTGCCACTTAGATTTATGTCTATGCAAAGCATCAATAAGTGTTCATTTAGTTAAATAGATAGGCGGCATTGACATACCCCTTACCTCTCAAAAACCCACTTATTCCCTTGTTGATCTCCTCTTTCTCATCCAAACCCCCAAATTTAGTACGCTCACTAGTGCAAGTTGTGATATTATTCAGCTTGCTAGCATTAGTTGTAACACTACTCGCTATAGAAATTTGCATTGAACACCATCCATTGGCTACTTGTACAAGTACGAGCCAGATCAATTGCGTCATTTGTATTGATATTAACTGTCTCAACCATAGATTTCAAAAGTCAGCTCACTCCCTCTAAAATGGAATGCCTTACACGTAAGTATGTCTAATAGGAACCACAATTATTTGATATGAAAGAAAACATCTCCACATAAATATACCTAGAAGTATTTATCAATCATTTTCCCTCATACTATATTGGCACACCTCACTATGTGTAAGATAATGCATTTGAAGTGTCATAGATCTCAAATAGATTCTTTTATTTTATGTTTAAAGCGTCTACCCTTCTTATAAAACTTTTTGTTACATCCATTTATGTATTTCAAAATAATTGAGATTCTTCTACTTTATATTTAAAACATCTACCCTTTTTATGAGACTTTTTAATTACATCCATTTATGAATTTCAAACTAATTGAGAATTGCCTTTTAACTTATGAACTCATATTGGGGTGCTTGCAAGGTTTGTGTGACTATTACTAATATATTTAGTTTATTAACTTTTTGCACATTTGTGTGGTGTATATTTTACATGTAGTCTTTTTTCTTTTCTTACTTCCCTTACTTTTGTTGGGATAACTTAGAATATCTATCAAGAATCATAAGTGTATTTCATTTGACATTGTGTACTTTGCCATCTTATTTGGTTCATTTGGTTGATTATGTATTGTTGGTAAACAAATTTGTCACTATGATATTATTTCCAAAAATAACTTTGTTCATTTGAAGAGCAGTGACAATTGTACCAATAGTTGGAGAGATCACTATGGGACAATGATCTTCCTCTGTGTTTGAGAGGGGCAGTTCCCTTGTATGATCAAATTTTGGGTTTTTTGTGATATTTTAACCATAAACACCAAAGAAGAAGAGACAAAAAAATAAATGATAATAACTCACATAAACCTTAGCTGGAAATACATGAATACTAACTAGGATTTCACAAACTCAAATAAATATAAAAAAGATTCATCACAAAATCTAGAATATACATTCCAAGATTTATATGATGAAAATAAACAAAAAGTATGTTGTTGTAACAACAGTTGAAAATAACATGCAAACTCACACACTATGATATAAGCTATGTCAATACACTTGAACCGAGATACCAAGATTATGAACACATTTATTTGCACATGCTACACAACTCGAAAGGTGCTCCAACATATGCCCAATGGTTTCCACAATAACATAGAGAGATTACTAATTCAATGGGCAAGAAATCAATAGTAAAAACATAGAAGAACATCTAAAACATATGATTCAAATGCTTTCTCTATTATCTTTATGAAACTATACAACTCCATACATAATTTGAAAAACTAACAAATCCTCATTTATCTCTCAATGTTGCTCTCTATAGAAAAAAAATTAAAGAAAAATGGGAACCCTTGAGAAATTGGAACCATTTTACAAAACCATGACCTTTATAGCCTCTTAGACCCATAACTAACTTTTAACTACTTTTTAAGACTGAAATATTTAATAAATTATTAGAGTATTTTTAATGTGTGCATTCAACTCATTAAAATAAATGATTTTAAAAATATTAATAAAACTGACTTTATAATAAAATGTTGAGTCTGTCAAAATTTGACGAGCATATGCTTGTCAAGACATTTTGTTGAAAATTTGACTCACACACTAACAGTAATAATTCATTGTATGTATATTTTTTCAATCATATTTATCTTGTGGCTTAGTTGATTTATTTTCTATAGATCCATTAGAAATATCTTTATTGAATACAAATTTAGACCATATGCTTATTTGACCCATTCCCAAAAGGAATAATTAGACTTGGATTACTCTCGACTCTTGACCTATGTTTCCCAAAGGTTTTCCATCTAAAAAATAAATCCAACCTATCATGTGTAGTTGACTTGATGAATTGTTTAATTGAGTTATTTTATAGCAACATTTCAATGTCATTACATGAATAGAAGGAAATATGATTTTTGCTTATTTTGCAACATGTTCCTCTACCCATCTACCAATTGAATATAATGACACACCTGAGTCCACATTTGTTGACTTCTCCACTATCATATTATTAAACACTTCATTGTAGAGCTTACCAATTGAATCAAAATAAAACTTGCTTTCAGATGAATAATTCAATCTTTCTATTCTTATGACAATCCACACTATAAGCCTCCACAAACGCACAACATCATACTGAAGCTTAAGTACTCAAGATCTCTTATTGTTAATAATAATCCCTCTAACCAACAACAATTAAAATCCTCTTTTGATTAAATGGGGAGATCATGATGTGCCAAATGAGTATATTAACCTTACCAACCACAATAATTTTTGTAGATCCAAAATTGGATGGTCATTTCCTAAGAAGGATCAACCATGGTGGTTGGTAATCCCAATGTATTCTTAATTCCATTCAAGACTATCATTTTTCCATTTGAATCCACCTGAACTCAAGTCAAAAATATGATTTCAATTCTAATTCACGATACTCTTAATTACAGTGTAGTTGTCATCTTCTTGCTCATCAAAATCAAAGAGGAGCCCTTGGTAATGCCTTCCTTTCTCAATCACACTACTTCCCCAACTAGAAGTCATTATCAAGAGAGTACTCTTGAAGTATACAGTTATCCCCTTATTATATGTTAGTCTTCCATATTCTGGAATTTGGAGTATCATATTAAATGCATCAGGATGAGCCTTCTCAATCTTGTCAAGTAGGATCACCATATATGGATGTTTTCTAAGAGACTCAGTAAGTTTTTCCTCCTTCAGTGTAACCAACATATCTTGGGGCCTCACCAATCATATTTTGGCATAGTATGGAGAAATTCGCTCACGTCTAACTAAATATTTTCCTCTTCTGAACCAAAATAGTATGATGTTAATGCTTCGACAAGCTCTGACTTCCCAACACCAATTGGACCTGAGAAAATCGACCTCACAATTGGCCTAATAGGATTCTTCAGACGAACCTGCGCTCAACATACAAGTCTATTGGTCGCTTTTATGTCTTAATCTTGTCCTATAACACATTGGTGAAGAGTTCCCTCCATCTGCAAAAGCCTGCCAGTCTCATGATAAAACCTTTGCAACAAGAATACCTGTTCATATAGATTCGACTTACTGTTGGACCAGCATCACTCACCTCAGTCTCTAACTTTGATTTTTCTTAGCAATTTGTGCCTTTAATTCCATTCAAACAACATTTTGGATACATTTTCAATGTTATATCTGGTTTGCCAACATTGTTTAGGCACTCCTCTGTTACCCTCTTCATATGCCTTCACATTTTGTGCACATGTATACTATGGCATTTGCAACCGAAACATCTGACAAGAATCTTTTTTCCATTATGCTCTGATGTATGCCCACATGTTCTTTGTATGAGCAAGGGAGATACTAACAAACGTTGGGGAGTTCGACCATGCACCTATCAATTATATTTGCTTGAAATTTTCTAACCTTTTCAATAAATCTATTTTGTACAGATGCTGCAATTATGGCGACCTACAATTTTTCATTTCATAAGACCACATTTCTTTAAGACAGTTCACGTGCCTTGTCTGCGCTTCTACATTTTGCAAATATGTCTATCATTGAGCCTGCCACCTAAACAACTAACAAAACTTTGCTTTCAATCATGCTTTGGTGAATGCTTAGACCTATTTCCAGAGCTCCAAGGCAGAGAAGACGTGAGGAAGATGGTGGCATTCAATTTTACGCCTACTAGATGTATTTTCTTAAAAGTTTCTAAAGTTGTTTCAACAAATCCATTGTGTGTCCTCTGAAATGATGGCGTCCCATTGAGATCACATTTCTTCGGTGCATTTTGTCAAACAGTTCACTTGCCTTGTCTATGCTTCCATCTTTTTCAGGCGTGTCTACGAGGGCAGTCACAACTACAACATTTTCAAATATTCTTTTATCTATGTTTTGATGGACGCGTATACGCTGCTCAAAATTTATGAAGCTTTCCTTTTATCACAGGTCATAGGTTGTGGAATTTTGGATTTATAACTGACAAACAAATTCTCTTTGAAGTTTCTAAAACATTTTCACCAAATACAATTCAAGCATACCCTGTTGCAAACCTCCCATTTTGGGCGCAGGCTGAGCCGATGCTAGAAAATGTTGTGGTGTTTGTCTCTATGCCTCTTGAAAGCTATGAACACCTTTTCAAGAAATCCATTTTGTGTATATCTTGCAGTCATGCTGTTTCACGAAACCAAATTCCTCTGATGTATTTATGAGCATGCATGCACATCCACCATGGCAGCTACAACAGTGAAACCCAACAATCTATTCTTTAAGCTTTGAAATATGCCCATACGCTGTTGTAGAGCACCATTAGGGCACGGGCCGTAAGGATACTGACAAAAGTTGTAGTGTTTTGGTTTTACACGTGATAAAAATTTGCTTGACAATTTCTAAAGCTTAATGCTACGAGATTTCCACAATTCATAATGTCGAAAGATCTGTAATTTCTGGATTTTTTATTGTGTTTGAGTTTTTTCATCAAGGATCACACTCAGTGATCCATCATGTAAACCCTAAGTGCAAACCCCAAAGGACAAAACAATGCACACATTTTTTTTTAATAATAATACAAAGTAAACATGTGACGAAACATTAAAACATATTTACATTGCACATTAACATCATAACGTCAAGTCCTCTGGGGTACGCAAGGTCACATTGCAAAAACAACACATAACTCAAGATTACACATATGGCTAAAAACTTAACTAATCTAACATCCATCATAACCATTACAATATCCATTTTCAAAAGATAGCATACAT
>VDFB02018296.1:17630091-17658866 GCA_007258455.2 Sequoia sempervirens
ATGGTACAAAGCGTTTTGACTGGGCTATGTTGATTAGTGATTGCTTACATCAGCAAATTACTAACTTTCTCAAATATCATGAGTTTCATATGATATCCTATTTGGTGTACTTGGTTACATTTCAAGGTAATTACAGACTTCTTAAAACCAATGGCACTCTCAGTGTTCAGCGTGTTCACGAGTATTATTCTCAGTTGGAGTTTTCTCAATCCGAGCAAGACTTCTGAGCAGTTAATGATCACTTTTTCATGAGAACCGTTAGAGATCTTGATGACGAGATGCACATTCGCATTTCAGCCGAGGCCAAATGAGCAATGGAAACTTGGGCAGATTGGTTCATACAGTTTCCTACTTTCACATACATTCGGGTTTATGGGTATGTTGGGGAGCCCCTGATGTTGCCAAGATATCCGTCAGACAAGCTCATTTTCATGGAGTTCCTCAGACAAATGCAACATGTTCACTTCTTTCTTCGTAGTCGTCATAAGACTGCAGCTAATTTTCCATTCACATTGGGAATTTACACATGCAATGTGCCAACAGATGCTAGGTTTATGACTACTGAGATGGAAAGGTTCAAACTCCATACATATACTAAGAGGTGTTCCTATGATCCTCTCGGTCATTATGCAGATCGATTAGAGCGAGGGATTGCACACAAGCCGTCACTTGAAGATTTCTGGGCTAATTGTGAACATGAATTCGAGGTTCGTCGTCGTCACTACTGTAGGCTTACTGTTGGACAACTCTCTGATTACCTGTCAGAAGATGTTGATGGTTTTTCGGATGATGATGGAGAGGTTCTTCTTAATTCATATGTCAAAGATCAAGTTGCACGGTAGCCACTTCGCTCACCTGATTGGTTCGCCAAGGAGAATACTTCTATTGAAGAGGTTTCCAGATCAGTTATCAAGACTAGCAAGTTATTCTTGGAGAGAAAACGAACGCGAAAGTCAATTCCTGTAGCAGAGCCGCCAAAGGATTTTTCTTCATTGCCTTCTACTTCTAGAGCAAGACCCAGAGTTAAAGCCATTATAATACCTCCTAAAGGGGTTAAACTCAGTGGAAACACGGGGAAGAGAGCTACTGGTAAGAGGAAACAGAAACAGGTTAAGAATGTTCCTGAGGTTCCAGCAAAGACAGTTATTCAGGCTGAGCCTCATGTTTCACCTCCTAGTTCGCCTCACATACAGCCTATTGATATAGATTCTGAGCCTGAGATACCAATTCACACAGGATCAGAGACAACTGAACCACCACAGGTTGATACATCAGGGACAGTATCTCCTCGGATTGAAAATATTGTTCAGTCTTGTTGGCTCGAGAAATCCTTAGGGAGACAGAGGCAAGAGCCGTCATACAATCTTGATTTATCTGAGTTTGGTGAACCTTATCAGAGAAGGTCAAACAAGAAGATAAGAAACAGGTACATATTGAAAAGACTCCAGAATCAGAGATTGTGATCGAAGTTGTTGTTCCTCCAGAGGGTAAAAGTTTAGATGAAGTCGAAGTTGGCGACTTTACATTCACTAAGGCTAATCTTTGCAGTACCACTAGAGAGACAGACGTGACTCTTCTTAAGATCGTCACTAATAATCTTGAAGAGCGTATCACAAAGGATGGAGAAGATAAGGCCTTACTTAAGGCTGAAAATAGTCAACTTCATCAATACATTTCTGATCTTGTTCATGGGAATCCGAATAGAGCACCTGTTCTTCCTCAGCACACACCTGCAGAGAAACGAAAACTGGATCAGTTAGTCAGTCATGGTAGACTTTTGGACAACTGGATTGAAAGTTTAGTTGCTGCTGGTCGGCATCTTCTTGCAGATTTATATCAGTTAAGAAGTGATGCACACAAACTCTGTCAGGGTATTCAGTTGCAATAGATTGCAGTTGCAGAGAGTTTGGCAAAGTATCGTGTTCTAGTATCTCAATTGTCAGTTGCATGCGATGCTTTGGAGATGGTCGAGGATCAAGATAAAGTTTTTGCTTGGAAAGAGCAGCATCTTCTCAGGATGGAAACATGTGAGAAGATTTCTACCAAATTGCTTTCACTCAAGGATGATGTAGTTGGAGTACTTGCACTTGTCAGCAGTTTCGTTGTTCAGATTTCGTGTCATTATCTTCTCGAAGATGGCACGTATGTTGAATTGGACAAAGTACAAGAAGAGTTCGAGAAGCTAATTCATGATAGCCTTGAAGGTGAACCTATGGCGCCTAAATTAGAGAACATTTCAGTGGTTGCAGCCAGTTTCAGAAAGGCGACTGAAGATTGTAGAGATGGCATGCACACAATTACAGAAAGTGGCAGAGAACTAAAGAAATAGACTGTTGTTTTGGACAGTATCAAAGTGCCAGATGACACAGAGGTTGATGAGTTCTTGATCGAAGTGTTAGATCAAGATGACATGGAGTGATTTGCTAGTTGGAACCTGTAGTTAGTTTCGAGGGTTGAGTCATGAGCAGCAGTTAACTTGACTTTCAGTCTTGAGTTTACTTGCTGACTTAACACATGCTTATCTCGTCCTTGGAATTATCAACACAGGAGTTAGGGTTAGGGTTTCCAGTTAACTGAAGGTAGTGGCCAGTTAACTTTGCTTTAAATAAGGACATGCATGCTTGCACATTGTCCAATTAGGTTATTTGTACCAGTTAACTGATGGTAGCTTTCCAGTTAACTATATAGTTTACTTCATTAGGGTTTGGCGCATGCTTGCATGCATTGCAAGGACTGTAGATGACACAAGGTGATTTTAGGGTTCCCTACACCTTGATGTATATAAATAAGAGCTTTTGGCTCATTTGTAATTAACTTTTGCTTGAGAGAGAAATATATGCTGCGCCTACCTTGCCCTCAATATTGCTCTTTTGGTATTTGTTCATGTGTCTTCACTATTACGATTAATTGTTATGCCACATAGGGTTTCAAGAGATTGTAACGGTGGATTCTTTCCATAGTTTAGATAAATCTGTCTTGTGAATATTTTATCGTTATGATTAAGCGTTATGCCACATAGGGTTTCGTAAGATTGTGATGATAAAAGCGTTTTGTGAAGTCTTTACTATGCTGATCAAGTGTTATGCCACATAGGGTTTCATAAGATTGTCATGGTAAATCTTCTCATAGTTTAGATAAATCTGTTTTGTGAATCTTTTGTCATTGCGATCAAGTGTTATGCCACATAGGGTTTCATAAGATTTTGATGATAAGAGTTTTTTTGCGAGTCTTTATTGTTATGATCAAGTGTTATGCCACATAGGGTTTCATAAGATTGTCATGGTAAATTCTCAAATATGTTTTGCGCCCAATAAGCTTGTTTAGATTGAGATGATAGTTGCGCCACCTTGCCTTCAAGTAGAGAATCTAAACACGTTTATCGTCAGTTAGTCATAACCTTGCTCCGTTTCCTCATGCTCTAATTTTCTTGAGGAGATTGGATAGATTAGTTTAGTTGAAGTTGGTAGATCTGCAAAACTAGAGAAAACTCAGCTGCAACGTATAAGTTCTTTCAAGAAAGTCTTGTGCCTCTACAGCTGAAACAAAAAGACAGGATTTAGTTTAGTTTATTTCCTTGCAAATACTTTGTCAAGCACAACGAGCGAGCTTCTCCTCCTAATTTGAAGAGCACTCATTGCGTAGTGTACATAGGCTCTGCGTATCAACTCTTACTCCAAAGGTGCTAGTTCTTACGCCAACAGTTCTTTCTGGCGCCCACCTTGGGGCACGAGGCCTTGAAATAACTTCATGTCACGGATATGACTATTTGGCATCCTACTGCTCTAGTTCAACAACCAGCACTAAGTCTGCCTGTTATTCAGCCGAATTTGGTATTCATCGAAGCAGAACAGTCAAATATTATCAGTAGCTTGCGCACATTCATTTTTGAGAATCATACATCTACCACTCAGTGGAGAAACGCGGCTACTACTCTGGATAAAGAAGAAAAAGTAGATCTTGCAGCAGGTAGACCAGTGTTGCCACCTCCTTCGTGGAATTAAGCATCCTAGCGTACCGAGTTTACATTAGAAGAAGGAGAGGAAATCCTCCTATCCAGCTAGATCCTATTTTTGAAGAAGCTCCTGATCAGTTTACTGAATCAGAAATTTTTTCTCCAATTGCAGAGATGGGTGATTGTACTATTAACAACAACAACAATGGTGATGATCACAATGGTCTAAATGGAAGAAATGCAAGACGTCCAGCCCCCTTGCCTTGGGGTGACAATATTGGACTGTTGGCTTTACCAGGACATCATGAATTGCCCAAGGGATCACACAAGTTTTTCCCGAGATTTCGTGGCGATGGTTCAAAACATCCAGATGAACATTTATCAGCATTCACGGCGGCTTGTTCCATTTTGCATGTTGGCCATGAGGACATCGCCATTCGTCTTTTCGTGGAGACTCTTGAAGACAACGCAGCAGATTGGCTCAATAATCTTGAGCCAGGAATTATCACTAGTTGGGCCGTCATGAGCGAGAAGTTTTTGGCAAGATTCAAGCCTGCCAAAGACAATCATAGATTATTTGCACAACTCTCAAATTCGAAAATGGAAAAGCATGAACTGATGAGAGAATTCGTGGCAAGGTTTAATCGCCTTGTTACACGTCTTTCTCACACTTTGAATCCATCTGATGAGATTTTAATGAGTTCTTTCATCAACGCATTGCCATCAGAAATTGCCTTTTTCTTGAAGATAAGCGAAGAAGATCTACAACACCTTCAGCAGGAAGCAATCAAGCTTGAAGATAACATGATTACAACTGGTAAGATGAAAGATGATTCAATCAGGCCGCTCGTGCAAGCGTCGGCCGATCCGTTGCTACAGAAGGTAGCAAATGAGGTGACGATATTGAAACGGCAGTCACCACCTCAAGGGCAACTAGCCTTGCCCGCACCACCTTTTCAATCACAACCAGCATATCAGCCGAGAAGGAATAACTTTCGGCCATATAATAATTTCATGTCGAAGTTTCCGCAAGGAGAACCGAGACAAAATAATGAAGCTGAAAAGGCCACGGTCTTTTGCATGTTCCATGATTCAGCAGAGCATACAGGGACTACTTGTCCGGAGAATCAAAGAATGAATCAGCTCATGGGATTTTCCGATTCTGCTCCTAGTTCAGATTTCATACCTACCAGTTCAAACGTCGTCTCTTCACAGCCAGACGAGTTTGATGGCGACTCCACAATGGGATATTTTGATCGAGAACCCGTTAATGAAGAAGAAGAAGAATCCCATCGTTTTTCTCTTACAGTGAATCACGAGAATATCACCTCACCTTTGTTCACACGTGCTCAACATTTCAAAGCACAGAAGGAGGAAGAGGAAAAGCGGAATTTGAATACAAAAGCAAAGGAAGTAGCTTCTACTTCCAATCAAAAACCTTCACAAGAAAATATCTTGCCAGCAGCTTTAGATACGTCTTCAGCAAGCTTTGACATCGTCTCTTCCATGATGAAGACGAAGGTACAAATATCTCAGCTGGAGTATTTACAGGATCATCCAGAGCAGTTGGATAGGATCTTGAATGTTCTTAAAAAGAAGAATGTCGTTCAGCCGACATTATTACAATCCTCAGTTCCTGCAAAAGAGAAGCCGAGGCCATTTTATATATCTTTATATATAGGAGTTTTTAAGCTGAGCAATTGCATAATTGACAGTGGAGCTTCGGACAACGTAATGCCCTTACAGATTATGAACGCGTTGAGACTTTCGTGCACCCTGACTCAGGAAAAGTGTTATTCACTTGAGTCCAAACCGGTGTCGTTAGTCGGTCAACTCAAAGATGTGCAAGTGAGGCTAGCGTCTTGTCCAGAGAAGAATATTATGATGACTATCTTAGTAGCTGATATTCCTACCAGTTACGGGATGTTACTTAGTAGAATTTTTTGCAAGGATCTTGGAGGAGAAATACAAATGGATTGGTCGTTCGCGACAATCCCATTGAAGAAAGGTACTTTTAAATTAGAGTCGGAAACCAAATCAAAGTTTACAGTGGTAAAGTCCCAGGACCCACATGCTCAAGTGTTGTATCAAGACACGGGTCCAAGCACATACGCTATGGTGTCTGAAGTGACAGATGATTGTCAGAATTTTGCACTTTCCACCGAATTACCAAATGAAGAATCAGAGGTGTGGACGATGCAGTTTGATGGTAGTTGTTCGACTTCAGGTTCCAGAGCGGGAGTAGTGATTATCTCTCCCGAAGGTCGTTTATATCCTTTTGCATAGAGGTTGCAATTCAATTGTACTAATAATACTGCAGAATATGAGGCGCTTTTGTTAGGTCTCAAAAATGCAAAGGATATGGGGATCAAGCTGCTTCAAGTTGAAGGAGATGCAGAGCTGATCGTAAAGCAGGTCAGAGAGCAATTTCACGTGAGAAAGAATCATCTCCAAAACTACAGGTAGCGAGTATGGAATGCAATCGATTGGTTTGATGCATTTAATATCAAATACATTTCAAAAATAAACAATAGCAAAGCTGATGCGCTTGCAGTTTCAGCCGCTCTTTTTATGCCTACAAGTTATCAAGACTAGCAAGTTATTCTTGGAGAGCAAACAAACGCGAAGGTCAATTCCTGTAGTAGAGCCGCCAAAGGATTTTTATTCGTTGCCTTCTACTTCTAGAGCAAGACCCAAAGTTAAAGCCATTATAATACCTCTTGAAGGGGTTAAACTCAGTGGAAACATGGGGAAGAGAGCTACTGGTAAGAGGAAACAGAAACAGGTTAAGAATGTTCCTGAGGTTCTAGCAGAGACAGTTATTCAGGCTGAGCCTCATGTTTCACCTCCTGGTTCCCCTCACATACAGCCTATTGATATAGATTCTGAGCCCGAGATACCAATTCACACAGGATCGAAGACAACTGAACCACCACAGGTTGATACATCAGTGACAATATCTCCTCGAATTGAAAATATTGTTCAGTCTTGTTGGCTCGAGAAATCCTTAGGGAGACAGAGGCGAGAGCCGTCATACAATCTTGATTTATCTGAGTTCGGTGAACCTTATCAGAGAAGGTCAAACAAGAAGATAAAGAAACATGTACATATTGAAAAGACTCCAGAATCAGAGATTGTGATCGAAGTTGTTGTTCCTCTAGAGGGTAAAATTTTAGATGAAGTCGAAGTTGGCGACTTTACATTCACTAAGGCTAATCTTGGCAGGACCACTAGAGAGACAGAATTGACTCTTCTTAAGATCGTTACTAATAATCTTGAAGAGCGTATCACAAAGGATGGAGAAGATAAGGCCTTACTTAAGGCTGAAAATAGTCAACTTCGTCAATACATTTCTGATCTTGTTCATGGGAATCTGAATAGAGCACCTATTCTTCCTCAGCACACACCTGCAGAGAAACGAAAACTGGATCAGTTAGTCAGTCATGGTAGACTTTTGGACAACTAGATTGAAAGTTTAGTTGCTGCTGGTCGGCGTCTTCTTGCAAATTTATATCAGTTAAGAAGTGATGCACACAAACTCCGTTAGGGTATTCAGTTGCAAGAGATTGCAGTTGCAGAGAGTTTGGCAAAGGATTGTGTTCTAGTATCTCAATTGTCAGTTGCGTGCGATGCTTTGGAGATGGTCAAGGATCAAGATAAAGTTTTTGCTTGGAAAGAGCAGCATCTTCTCAGGATGGAAACATGTGAGAAGATTTCTACCAAATTGCTTTCACTCAAGGATGATGTAGTTGGAGTACTTGCACTTGTCAATGGTTTCGTTGTTCAGATTCCGTGTCATTATCTTCTCGAAGATGGCACGTATGTTGAATTGGACAAAGTACAAGTAGAGTTCGAGAAGCTGATTCGTGACAGCCTTGAAGGTGAACCTATGGCGCCTAAATTAGAGAACATTTCAGTGGTTGCAGCCAGTTTCAGAAAGGTGACTGAAGATTGTAGAGATGGCATGCACACAATTACAGAAAGTGGCAGAGAACTAAAGAAATAGACTGTTGTTTTGGACAGTATCAAAGTGCCAGATGACACAGAGGTTGATGAGTTCTTGATCGAAGTGTTAGATCGAGATGACATGGAGTGATCTGCCAGTTGGAACCTACAGTTAGTTTCGAGGGTTCAGTCATGAGTAGCAGTTAACTTGACTTTCAGTCTTGAGTTTATTTGCTGACTTAACACATGCTTATCTCATCCTTGGAATTATCAACACAGGAGTTAGGGTTAGGGTTTCCAGTTAACTGAAGGTAGTGGCCAGTTAACTTTGCTTTAAATAAGGACATGCATGCTTGCACATTGTCCAATTGGGTTATTTGTCTTGATGGTAGTTTTCCAGTTAACTGTATAGTTTACTTCATTAGGGTTTGGGCGCATAGCTTGCATGCATTGCAAGGACTGTAGTGAACTCAAGGTGATTTTAGGGTTACCTACACCTTGATGTATATAAATAAGAGCTTTTGGCTCATTTGTAATTAACTTTTGCTTGAGAGAGAAATATATGCTGCGCCTACCTTGCCCTCAATATTGCTCTTTTGGTATTTGTTCATGTGTCTTCACTATTACGATTAATTGTTATGCCACATAGGGTTTCAAGAGATTGTAACGGTGGATTCTTTCCATAGTTTAGATAAATCTGTCTTGTGAATATTTTATCGTTATGATTAAGCGTTATGCCACATAGGGTTTCGTAAGATTGTGATGATAAAAGCGTTTTGTGAAGTCTTTACTATGCTGATCAAGTGTTATGCCACATAGGGTTTCATAAGATTGTCATGGTAAATCTTCTCATAGTTTAGATAAATCTGTTTTGTGAATCTTTTGTCATTGCGATCAAGTGTTATGCCACATAGGGTTTCATAAGATTTTGATGATAAGAGTTTTTTTGCGAGTCTTTATTGTTATGATCAAGTGTTATGCCACATAGGGTTTCATAAGATTGTCATGGTAAATTCTCAAATATGTTTTGTGCCCAATAAGCTTGTTTAGATTGAGATGATAGTTGCGCCACCTTGCCTTCAAGTAGATAATCTAAACACGTTTATCGTCAGTTAGTCATAACCTTGCTCCGTTTCCTCATGCTTTGATTTTCTTGAGGAGATTGGATAGATTAGTTTAGTTGTAGTTGGTAGATCTGCAAAACCAGAGAAAACTCAGCTGCAACGTATAAGTTCTTTCAAGAAAGTCTTGTGCCTCTACAGCTGAAACAAAAAGACAGGATTTAGTTTAGTTTATTTCCTTGCAAATACTTTGTCAAGCACAACGAGGGAGCTTCCCCTCCTAATTTGAAGAGCACTCATTGCGTAGTGTACATAGGCTGTGCGTATCAACTCTTACTCCAGAGGTGCTAGTTCTTACACCAACAGAGTGTTCTTGTTGTGAGTTAGACAAAACAAAGCTTATTAGATTATAATCAACCATTGAAGATTTTTGCCAAAGCATAGAGATCCCCAAAAATAAAAAAGAACCATTTGTCAAGTGGTCCACAATTTTCTGTCCTGGGCTCTATTTA
This sequence comes from Sequoia sempervirens, assembly GCA_007258455.2. NCBI lineage: Eukaryota > Viridiplantae > Streptophyta > Pinopsida > Cupressales > Cupressaceae > Sequoia > Sequoia sempervirens. The sequence goes on from VDFB02018296.1 coordinate 17,639,562, forward strand.
GGAAATACCAAGGGATCTAGACAATGCTTAAATCCCTTGGATGTTATTTAACATCTGATGGAAACTATAAGTATTAGGTCTGTGAATTCTATGCTTGTATGTTATTTATTAAACATATTGTTTTCTATTTTATTTTATATGGAATCCATAAGTATTTGGTTTGTGAATTCAAGATTCTTAAGGAGAATGACTTGAAAGAGAATCCTTGTAAGCCAGTAGTCTGATCTGAGGAATGCTTCTATTGATATCTTATTGGATTGAATGTAAGGATGCTTAACTGGTTAGAGCCAAATCTAGAAAAGAACACTGAGCGAATAATTGGCTTAGAGTTGGAATGCTTGTATTGCTATCTTCTTGGATTGAATGTAAGGATGCTTAACTGGATAGAACCAAATCTAGAAAAGAACACCGAGCGAATAATTGGTTTAGAGTTGGAATGCTTCTATTGCTATCTTCTTGGATTGAATGTAAGAATTTAATATAAAAAGTCACACAAATTGTACCATTGATGAGTCCATACATGTTAAAATCAAACATCAAGTAGAGAGTTGGTTTGGTTAACCTCTTTCTCAAAACTTTTTTTTATTAAATTTGTATTATCACTATATTTACATATGTAGAAACATATTTACAAGTTATATTATTTTCATCTAACACCATGTTGCAATTCATACGAATTTTGTGACTTCAAAAGAGGAGTTAAAAATAAATAAACTGACACTCTTATTTCACTTTGATAGATGCAAATTGATTACTACTTGTTCAAAAGAATTTAGTTGTTTCAAAACAATGAAGACATCCGCCACAATTATATAACGTAATGTATCATTTATAGATTTGTATTTATTAGCCGAAAGGCTATATATTGTATGAGCTTTCACCTAAAACAAGTCTCACGCTGTAAAACTACCATGGGTTGTCGGAATACAGTAAAACTTAACCACCATCACGTGGAAAAGTACGGTTAGTTGCCAGTTGTTTTCATTGTCAGTTTTAATATATGCAACACTTATTAATTGTTTTTTGTCAAACGAAGACTAAAAATGTGTTGGTATCCACCTCTGTGTGAGGTTGAAATTACTTTTGAGATTCAAACATAGGGAACCAGTTTTGGCATTTGGTCACTTCTTTAATCTTTATTTACTGTGTGAGACAGTTTTGTCTTGGTTTACAATGGATTCCTTTTGCATTCCTAATGACATCCCAATGCCACTTGAATCTGGTTTTTGCGTCAGAGCAACAGATTTGAAAGGCATCTACAAGTATAGATTGAATTAGACTACAGTTTCCAAGATCATTCTGATGCTTTATGCCACAATCATCTTTGCCTATTAATGCACTGTACATTGTCTCATATTTCTATTGTTGATGAGATTGTAAGGAATGGATGAGTTCACCAGTTTCAAGCCATGCTCAGGCAAAATTTGTTTCTCAGATTACAAGTATCATGTTTTCCTTAGTTTTATAGGACTAGATGTTAAAAAGCCTCTTGTAGATCATCTCTTCCGAGCTCTCACAACAATTGGAATTCACACTTTTTTGGATACTGAAAAACTACAAAAAGGCGAGATTATTGGATTGAGCTTGGAAAAGGCGATTGAGAATAGTGCCATTCTTGTTCCTATTTTTTCAAGTGGTTATGTAGACTCTTCTTGGTGTACAGTTTTGCAAATGTTACAGATTGGATTTCTTCGGCAAAGATAAAAGAAAATCTTCTCACTTGGAGTTGTACCAGGTCCCGCTATCTTGCTCCGGTACTTGTGTGGATTTCTCTCAGCTTATCTATTTACCTACTCGGTTGAAAAAGCAAATGGAAAACTTTTAACCATAATTGATGTGCCGTAAAAATATCAACCTCCAGCTGCTCAATTGTCATAAATTTGCATCTCTCGCATTTATTGCTGTTGACAAATATCTGAGAAGTCACCACTTATTAACCCTACAGGAAGAATTAATTGATTCACCACAAACGCACGACTTTCATAGAGATATTATTGGAAGCAAACTACAGAATACTACGCAGAGGACACAGCAGGAAAAATAATTCTATTCTGTGATAGAGATGGTTATACACCCATCTGGAAGCAAACTGCAAGATACTAGGCAGAGGACATAGTAGGAAAAGGAATTTTATTCTGTGATAGAGATGGTTATACACCCATTATCTTTCTCTAATGTCTATTTTCTACACCTATCTGGAAGCAAACTGCAGGATACTAGGCAGAGGACATAGCAGGAAAAGGAATTTTATTCTGTGATAGAGATGGTTATACACCCATTATCTTTTCATAATGTCTGTTTTCTGCTGTGAGATTAAAACTTTGTTTGTTCTAGTACTAGTGTGTGGCTGTATCTCCAAATATGTATTACATCCACTTTATAAAAATATACAGACAACATTATACAAGTGCTAAACTGCACATCACTCCCTTTCTTGCTTCTCTATATTTTTCTATCGATATAACCCTTGCACCCTGTCTGGTGCAAGTGCTAGTGTATAGTTTATCAAATCCATGGCATTCATATTAATGACTTTTATGTTTCCTAGACTGATTTTTATTGGTATGTTTTGCAGAGCTTTTTCCCCACAGAATTTGCTGACAGACTTTGATAGGCACCACGCAGTAGCGCCTCAGTTCGTTTGACTTGAAAGTCAAAGTTTGTCGAGCTATTAAAGAAGAAGGCGTCCATATACATATGTATGCCAGCACTTTGTTAGGACATTTTCTTCTAAACTTCGCATGGTTTGGCTTTAGAGTCTACCCAAGAGATAAAATTGTTAGTACCTACTTATATAGGCGGAAGACTTATGTTTTTTCCTCATACAAAAGGCATTAGTGCTGTCTTGAAAAAGCGAGCAGGATGGAAAATATAGTTTTTAACCAAAGTTTGGTTTTGTATTTTTTAAGTGAAACAAATACGGAATGATAAAGCCAGAAAATATCTAGCTTGCATGCGGAAGAAAATTTCCTAAGGCAGATCCTTTGGCCCTTAGGCTTTTGGGTAGATTGCTTGCTCTTGATCCGAAGGACCGTCCTTCTGCTGAACAAGTACGCTAACAGTTTGCTTGCTACCTATTATGAATCATCTCAAATTTGAGTCTTATTTTGCTTGTAGGCATTAATTTCTACCAATGAACGAATAGGTTTGTCAACAATGCATTTAGGGGAGAGGGCCCAGGAGTCGTGCACCCTAACTTTGCGTTTCTAATTATCCTACGTCAAAATTTCAAATCACTCCCAATTTTTTACAGCAGCTTACTTGGCAAGTTCTCTGCTTATAACTAAGGTTTCAGGGCCACATCATCAAATATGATGCCACATCAGCATGCGTTTTTGTCAAGGTGTCCAAAAAGGCCCCAAAAAATAGTGAGACCAATTCTTGTGCATTTCATCATGAGTAGTTGAGCGCTGATGTCGTATCACATGATTGGTTGCTTTTTAGATCAAAAGCATACATTTTGTTTAATTATGGGTAGTCAAATCACAACTATTGAACATTATATAAACGACTATTGGGTATTATATTCACGATTGGGTGCATGACTATTGGACCCCGCATGACTATTGGGCCCTCTCCCCTAATACAGAAGCTTCTCGCCCTTTATTCTAGACTCTTCTCCAACCGACCTCCACCGACATCAAACAAATTTCATGCATGTATTTTGTGACTATAATAGGTTCTGGAGAATTCCTGAGCCCTCTATAAATAGAGGCAGATGCAATGTGGTTCTTCACTCTCTTTAGCAGGGTCCAGCTCCGCAGAGCTGTTATAGGATATAATATATGTAATGTTATTGATCATTCAATATAATGTGTTCTGTTTCTGTTCTGCTCTCCCCTGTTCTAACATTGCTAGCCATTGTTAAGAGGCAAAACATGGAATTTTTTAATACCATTGTAGCATCTATGATCAAATTGTATGGAATGCAGACTTTGGCCGACCCATACTTTGTAGGTCTGGCCAAGAGAGAATGTGAATCTTCAGCACAGCCCATTATAAAGTTGGAATTTGAGTTTTAGAAGTGATGAATGCCAAAGGAGGATGTATGAGATCTTATTTATAAGGAGGTGAGTCCAAGGAAGTTGGAACTGTTTCATAAATTACTTCAGTGACATCACTTGACATTTTTCGAAGGTTGAAACCATGGAGATGATAATGTTTTGACTGTCAATAATTTGGCAGGTTCTAGAGTATCATCCCCATATGCAGAAGGATCACTTGCTTGGGACAGACAATGTACACTTGGTTGGATATTATATAATTTGTAATAGTATTGAATCTTGTGATGATGTTAGATATGGCTGGTATTAATTATTTCAGATTTCGCTGCTTACAGTTCTATGGGTCTGTTGAAGAAACAATTTAACCATCTTGAAGAGCATTATGAAAAAGGATATCCCTGTGAGCCTTTACAAATAGAGCATTCCTCTTTACCCAGGTTATTTTTATTAGTTAAATAATCTAGTGTTTAATTCCAATACTCTGGCTTTGAACCATTTGATTAATTGAGATGCTAAATAGAATATTTCTTTCTTTATGACAAAGGATATCCTTGTGAGCAAGGCCTAGTGGGAACAAAACAGATACCCATTTACAGAGACTAGTCAAGAGCTCTAATGTGAGTGGCTCCTTGCATGGCAAATCTTGACAACTATATCCTAGGCAATTTTTATGTACGGATTTAGATAAAAATGCAAGGAAGGAGGAATCTTCATGTGAGAAGAATGAATGGACATGTGCTCTTACATAAGAAGGAACCTTTTATTGATAACATCAATTCCATTCGTCCAAGGTCCAACATGAATTGGCATGTGTTACCTCGTGGGGAGGAATCTTCGAGTGAGAACACAAATTTCATTCCTTCAAGGTCCAGCATGAATGGGCACCTGCTTCTTCGTAGAGGGTGTTAGTTGTAGCATCCAGCTCCTTATTAATTTTAGGTTTATTCACTGGTAAACTGTTTTTGGCTTTCCTGTAAGGTAGGAGAGAGAAGATCTGTATGTGTTACATAGTGATATTGATTTTGTTATCCATGTTAAAGTTGGGGCAATTTTGTTAAAAAAAAAACTCTTTGGTTGTAAGTATATATAATGGGTGTGTTAATAAGTCTTCTATTAGTCTTGATTCTTGGGCCACATATGTTTTTTGTTTAGCAGGCAGATGAAAGATATGAACTAAATGTACATATATCAAAATCATAAGTATTCTAATATATAATATAATTATATATAATCAAATGAAATTATAATAATTATTATGCCAATAGGCATACCCTTTGTGGGAAAGACTTCACAAAAATTACTGATATGTATTGAAGCAATGGTTTTGATTTTCCTCAAATTGTTGATCGACCATGGGTGGCAGATGATTCTGCCATCTGGAAGAGGTCAACTAAATGTGTCAAGTGTGTGCTTAATTCTATTACTTACTCTTAGATCTGTAGCCATAGTTACTTAGTACAACTTTAGTACATTGTATAAATCAGCTTGCTATAAAATCATCTGTCTGTGTAAAGATTTTAACCAAAAAGATACCTTACTCCAGCTGAAAGCCTTCATTGCTTCAGTATTTCTGCAAATTTCTATAATTTATGAGCTGTCGGATGACTTAATGGTAGGTTAAATTGTTCTCAGTCTTGAGTTTTCTATGGATCATCTGCTACTGAAAGTAATATGAATTAGCTTGACGAATGAATCTACCACGGTACTGCAATTGTGTTCTATAGTGTTTTCTCTCTGCCTTTGCCGTTGCCCACATTGGCTGCCTTTACTGAACTGTTGTATTGTATTCTAGGATTCCTTTATATACTTTGCCAAAACCACTGGTGTCTTGCCATCTAGCATTGGTGAATTTGTTTGTGGCCTTATTTATTTCTTTGCTACTGAAAATTCTGGCTGATTTTCCCCTGTTGTTTGCTGATATGTTCTCTCCTTTGGCAGCCTTGATTGTCCCTCTTTACGAGTTCTTTTTCTTTTGTATATGGGTGTTAGCTCACTACTCACATGTGCATATGGATGAAATAATGCCTTCTAATGGCCGTTGCCCACATTTTGATTGTTGAACAATGAGGTAAAGAGAGGTTCAAAGGCAAAAAGATTTATGGATAATGACTGTCAGTGGGAGATTCCAGCTGCAGTTCTCTTGATCATTTTTTAATTTTTCAATCTGATAGTTCCTATTGTGTTCTATGCAGTAGCTGTACGCCAATAGAAGACTAGATTATTTTGATATTATGTATATGGTGAAGATGAGACTTTTCTCATATTATGTACATGAAGGGGGTTCAGACTTGATTTTCATTCTATTATTTTCCCGATTGATTTTTTGTAATGATCCGATCAGTGATGAAGAAATGTCAGTTAATCCATTTTTGACCCTTGTGATGTGATAATGCTTTTTATCCATAGGGTACGAAGCCCTTTTTAATTTACTTGTAAAAAAACAATTCAGATGGACTTAGAAAATACAACACCCTTTCCTTGTCAATAGGGTATGTCTTCAAAATTCAAAATGTATTTATAACCTAATATTACATAGTGATTCTTCATTATTGATCCACTTTTCTTCAAAAGATCTTAAACATAAATTTTAATGCAGTCTTATCTAGAAAGCTCAACAGCAAATAAAATAATTTGATTTAATCGAGGCCAATTCCAAAGTTCTCAGAATTATTAAAGCAAGCGAATTCCAAACTTCTTAGAATCATAGTTTCATAGTTCATAACTTGGCAATATTTGGTAGACCCAATATTGATTAGACTCAACTTGGGAAAAACTTAAGACAGTTCTCTAGTATTCGGTGGAGTGATCTTATGTTTTTAGGGATAATACGGTTTGTATAGGTTTTTAGGGAAAACTAGGGATAGACTCCAATGTAGTGATAATATTAAACAACAAACTACAGCTATGAGCTATGATCTTAATAGTGTAGCGTCTTGTTCCAGATATGTTCTTAACAGTGCAGGAAGGCCTAGGGGAAAATCAGTCCAGGGGTCGTGTAGGGGTGTTTTAGTTCGCTTTTCTTTCTTCATGTCTAAATCTATCTAAGTTTCAGTCCTAAAGACAATTTTTTTTGTTGTGGGTTTCTGAATATTTTGTATAATCAGCCCATTTTCAGTAGTAAATTAGGGGCTGGCGGATAGTTTATCGTTGTAAAGTTGTTTTTGGGATTATATAAACTATTCCTTATTGTAAATTTTATTAATATTAATATATCTACAGGCTTTCTGCCTTTTGCCTAAAAAAAATATATTAGACAGCAAATTACAGCTTTGTATTAGATCACCATCAGAGACTTTAATTTTCGAGGACTATGTTTACTCATGCCATTTATTTGTTGTGCTTTGGTTTATGCTTTACATGAATTACAAGAGATGATTGGATATGGCCATATACTCATGTACTTTGGTATGACAAAGCTTTAAGGATTTACAAATTTAGATGTTTGTAAGGGTAGTCCACCTTATATATGATCCCAAAAAAGAATATGGGAGTCATACCACCAAACTAGTACACAAGATTGATAAAGATAAAGATGCTTTGTTAAGATCATCATAACATATATATATATATATATAGCAGGTACTAGAAGATAAAGTCTTAGACTAGTAGTACGTTCATTTCTAGCCCTTGAGCATACCTCCCCATGGACTTGTGCCATGATTGAATTGTAGGTGTGAAATAAATGATCCCAATTCAATCAATTTCTCTTCCTCCTGCCACCCTTGCCACCCCTCTTTCAGTTTCTCCCTTTCTATCTCTTCTCTAATTATCTTTCTCTTTATTTCTCTTATCTCTATGTCACTTTCTCTATTCCTCCATCAATCTCCCTATCCCTCTATCTTTGCCTCACACCGTCTCTCTCTCTCTCTCTCTCTCTCTCTCTCTCTCTATATATATATATATATATATATATATCAATCTCCCTCTATCTCTCCTCACTCTCTCTCCCCTTCTCTCTTATCTACAATTTTCTATTTGCTCTCTTTCAATCTACCTCTATTCTTCTATCATTCTCTATTTTTCCATCTCTCTCTAGTTAACTACTAGATTTCTTATAGGTTAATTAAAATAGTATATATATCGTTGGTCTTATCTCTATTGGCACCTGTCTTCCCCTCTAGTTATTTATTAGATTTCTTGTAATTTTAAATATAATTATCTATTATATATGATATAATGCCAGCAATGTATATACACCTAAGCCTTTTCTAGCAAGGGCACTACCATGGGATCTAGTGGTAGTCACCTTATCAGAAAAGGCAGTGGTGTTCTATACCACACGACTGTGCAATGCTAGGGGAGAGGGGCCAGTAGTCATGCAGGCTAACTTTGTTAACATGTAGCGATCAATTGGAATATTGTAGAACCTTCATTTTAGTTTTGAAATGTGGACTGACCTCTTATCTATTCCTCATTGCTTCACACTTCCCTTTCATGTTGAGCATAATCAATGCTATTTCTCGCACAATACATTTCATCTGATGTGTGGAGCGACACCATGCTAGGTTAACTCCAAATTGGGTTGCGTTTTCAACTCTCCATGGACAAATTTGCAATATACACATGCTTCATCATTAATTTGTTGCATGCCACACCAAATTTCTTGCATAGTCCATTTGAACCTTGTGCCACTCCTGTAAATGTGCTGCCACTTAGATTTATGTCTATGCAAAGCATCAATAAGTGTTCATTTAGTTAAATAGATAGGCGGCATTGACATACCCCTTACCTCTCAAAAACCCACTTATTCCCTTGTTGATCTCCTCTTTCTCATCCAAACCCCCAAATTTAGTACGCTCACTAGTGCAAGTTGTGATATTATTCAGCTTGCTAGCATTAGTTGTAACACTACTCGCTATAGAAATTTGCATTGAACACCATCCATTGGCTACTTGTACAAGTACGAGCCAGATCAATTGCGTCATTTGTATTGATATTAACTGTCTCAACCATAGATTTCAAAAGTCAGCTCACTCCCTCTAAAATGGAATGCCTTACACGTAAGTATGTCTAATAGGAACCACAATTATTTGATATGAAAGAAAACATCTCCACATAAATATACCTAGAAGTATTTATCAATCATTTTCCCTCATACTATATTGGCACACCTCACTATGTGTAAGATAATGCATTTGAAGTGTCATAGATCTCAAATAGATTCTTTTATTTTATGTTTAAAGCGTCTACCCTTCTTATAAAACTTTTTGTTACATCCATTTATGTATTTCAAAATAATTGAGATTCTTCTACTTTATATTTAAAACATCTACCCTTTTTATGAGACTTTTTAATTACATCCATTTATGAATTTCAAACTAATTGAGAATTGCCTTTTAACTTATGAACTCATATTGGGGTGCTTGCAAGGTTTGTGTGACTATTACTAATATATTTAGTTTATTAACTTTTTGCACATTTGTGTGGTGTATATTTTACATGTAGTCTTTTTTCTTTTCTTACTTCCCTTACTTTTGTTGGGATAACTTAGAATATCTATCAAGAATCATAAGTGTATTTCATTTGACATTGTGTACTTTGCCATCTTATTTGGTTCATTTGGTTGATTATGTATTGTTGGTAAACAAATTTGTCACTATGATATTATTTCCAAAAATAACTTTGTTCATTTGAAGAGCAGTGACAATTGTACCAATAGTTGGAGAGATCACTATGGGACAATGATCTTCCTCTGTGTTTGAGAGGGGCAGTTCCCTTGTATGATCAAATTTTGGGTTTTTTGTGATATTTTAACCATAAACACCAAAGAAGAAGAGACAAAAAAATAAATGATAATAACTCACATAAACCTTAGCTGGAAATACATGAATACTAACTAGGATTTCACAAACTCAAATAAATATAAAAAAGATTCATCACAAAATCTAGAATATACATTCCAAGATTTATATGATGAAAATAAACAAAAAGTATGTTGTTGTAACAACAGTTGAAAATAACATGCAAACTCACACACTATGATATAAGCTATGTCAATACACTTGAACCGAGATACCAAGATTATGAACACATTTATTTGCACATGCTACACAACTCGAAAGGTGCTCCAACATATGCCCAATGGTTTCCACAATAACATAGAGAGATTACTAATTCAATGGGCAAGAAATCAATAGTAAAAACATAGAAGAACATCTAAAACATATGATTCAAATGCTTTCTCTATTATCTTTATGAAACTATACAACTCCATACATAATTTGAAAAACTAACAAATCCTCATTTATCTCTCAATGTTGCTCTCTATAGAAAAAAAATTAAAGAAAAATGGGAACCCTTGAGAAATTGGAACCATTTTACAAAACCATGACCTTTATAGCCTCTTAGACCCATAACTAACTTTTAACTACTTTTTAAGACTGAAATATTTAATAAATTATTAGAGTATTTTTAATGTGTGCATTCAACTCATTAAAATAAATGATTTTAAAAATATTAATAAAACTGACTTTATAATAAAATGTTGAGTCTGTCAAAATTTGACGAGCATATGCTTGTCAAGACATTTTGTTGAAAATTTGACTCACACACTAACAGTAATAATTCATTGTATGTATATTTTTTCAATCATATTTATCTTGTGGCTTAGTTGATTTATTTTCTATAGATCCATTAGAAATATCTTTATTGAATACAAATTTAGACCATATGCTTATTTGACCCATTCCCAAAAGGAATAATTAGACTTGGATTACTCTCGACTCTTGACCTATGTTTCCCAAAGGTTTTCCATCTAAAAAATAAATCCAACCTATCATGTGTAGTTGACTTGATGAATTGTTTAATTGAGTTATTTTATAGCAACATTTCAATGTCATTACATGAATAGAAGGAAATATGATTTTTGCTTATTTTGCAACATGTTCCTCTACCCATCTACCAATTGAATATAATGACACACCTGAGTCCACATTTGTTGACTTCTCCACTATCATATTATTAAACACTTCATTGTAGAGCTTACCAATTGAATCAAAATAAAACTTGCTTTCAGATGAATAATTCAATCTTTCTATTCTTATGACAATCCACACTATAAGCCTCCACAAACGCACAACATCATACTGAAGCTTAAGTACTCAAGATCTCTTATTGTTAATAATAATCCCTCTAACCAACAACAATTAAAATCCTCTTTTGATTAAATGGGGAGATCATGATGTGCCAAATGAGTATATTAACCTTACCAACCACAATAATTTTTGTAGATCCAAAATTGGATGGTCATTTCCTAAGAAGGATCAACCATGGTGGTTGGTAATCCCAATGTATTCTTAATTCCATTCAAGACTATCATTTTTCCATTTGAATCCACCTGAACTCAAGTCAAAAATATGATTTCAATTCTAATTCACGATACTCTTAATTACAGTGTAGTTGTCATCTTCTTGCTCATCAAAATCAAAGAGGAGCCCTTGGTAATGCCTTCCTTTCTCAATCACACTACTTCCCCAACTAGAAGTCATTATCAAGAGAGTACTCTTGAAGTATACAGTTATCCCCTTATTATATGTTAGTCTTCCATATTCTGGAATTTGGAGTATCATATTAAATGCATCAGGATGAGCCTTCTCAATCTTGTCAAGTAGGATCACCATATATGGATGTTTTCTAAGAGACTCAGTAAGTTTTTCCTCCTTCAGTGTAACCAACATATCTTGGGGCCTCACCAATCATATTTTGGCATAGTATGGAGAAATTCGCTCACGTCTAACTAAATATTTTCCTCTTCTGAACCAAAATAGTATGATGTTAATGCTTCGACAAGCTCTGACTTCCCAACACCAATTGGACCTGAGAAAATCGACCTCACAATTGGCCTAATAGGATTCTTCAGACGAACCTGCGCTCAACATACAAGTCTATTGGTCGCTTTTATGTCTTAATCTTGTCCTATAACACATTGGTGAAGAGTTCCCTCCATCTGCAAAAGCCTGCCAGTCTCATGATAAAACCTTTGCAACAAGAATACCTGTTCATATAGATTCGACTTACTGTTGGACCAGCATCACTCACCTCAGTCTCTAACTTTGATTTTTCTTAGCAATTTGTGCCTTTAATTCCATTCAAACAACATTTTGGATACATTTTCAATGTTATATCTGGTTTGCCAACATTGTTTAGGCACTCCTCTGTTACCCTCTTCATATGCCTTCACATTTTGTGCACATGTATACTATGGCATTTGCAACCGAAACATCTGACAAGAATCTTTTTTCCATTATGCTCTGATGTATGCCCACATGTTCTTTGTATGAGCAAGGGAGATACTAACAAACGTTGGGGAGTTCGACCATGCACCTATCAATTATATTTGCTTGAAATTTTCTAACCTTTTCAATAAATCTATTTTGTACAGATGCTGCAATTATGGCGACCTACAATTTTTCATTTCATAAGACCACATTTCTTTAAGACAGTTCACGTGCCTTGTCTGCGCTTCTACATTTTGCAAATATGTCTATCATTGAGCCTGCCACCTAAACAACTAACAAAACTTTGCTTTCAATCATGCTTTGGTGAATGCTTAGACCTATTTCCAGAGCTCCAAGGCAGAGAAGACGTGAGGAAGATGGTGGCATTCAATTTTACGCCTACTAGATGTATTTTCTTAAAAGTTTCTAAAGTTGTTTCAACAAATCCATTGTGTGTCCTCTGAAATGATGGCGTCCCATTGAGATCACATTTCTTCGGTGCATTTTGTCAAACAGTTCACTTGCCTTGTCTATGCTTCCATCTTTTTCAGGCGTGTCTACGAGGGCAGTCACAACTACAACATTTTCAAATATTCTTTTATCTATGTTTTGATGGACGCGTATACGCTGCTCAAAATTTATGAAGCTTTCCTTTTATCACAGGTCATAGGTTGTGGAATTTTGGATTTATAACTGACAAACAAATTCTCTTTGAAGTTTCTAAAACATTTTCACCAAATACAATTCAAGCATACCCTGTTGCAAACCTCCCATTTTGGGCGCAGGCTGAGCCGATGCTAGAAAATGTTGTGGTGTTTGTCTCTATGCCTCTTGAAAGCTATGAACACCTTTTCAAGAAATCCATTTTGTGTATATCTTGCAGTCATGCTGTTTCACGAAACCAAATTCCTCTGATGTATTTATGAGCATTGCTTTGTCCATCATTCTATTCTTGCATGCACATCCACCATGGCAGCTACAACAGTGAAACCCAACAATCTATTCTTTAAGCTTTGAAATATGCCCATACGCTGTTGTAGAGCACCATTAGGGCACGGGCCGTAAGGATACTGACAAAAGTTGTAGTGTTTTGGTTTTACACGTGATAAAAATTTGCTTGACAATTTCTAAAGCTTAATGCTACGAGATTTCCACAATTCATAATGTCGAAAGATCTGTAATTTCTGGATTTTTTATTGTGTTTGAGTTTTTTCATCAAGGATCACACTCAGTGATCAGGATGATAGAGAGCAAAGGAGACGACAAATAGTTAGATGCAGACCCAATTTACTTAAAAGGAAGAGAGGTGAGAAGTTGAGGAGAGAATAGGGCGCAAAACCCAAGACAAGAGAGATAAGTCAAAAAAATAAATTAAAAAAAAATTGAGAGGAAGAGAATAAGAGAGAAAAAACAAGAATGAAAATTTTAAAAAGAAAAAACATAAAAGAATTGAAAGACTAAAAACTAACGAGGACAACAACATAAAGAAAAATCAAAAAGAGAAATAAGAAAGGAAAAATAAAAATATTAAATTATAATATTAATATAGATTAATATAATAATACTAAAAGTCAATTAATAAGTAAAGATAGTTAAACCGCAAATGTATGGTTAAATGGAGACCCTATGTAAAAATAAAACAAAGGGTATAATAAAAAAGAATAAAATGCAATTCAAGAACAAAGCAAAGTCATCAGGAAAAGAGACAAGGCAAAATAAATGTAATTAACAACAAAAAACAGAATTATAAAATAAAAACCTAAAAAGTAAGTTTAAATTAATAAAATAAACACAAAACAAAAAATATATATTATATCAATATTAAATACAAAATTATAATAATATATATTTAAGCACCAAAGCAAAATAAGTGAGAATATTAATTTGATATATATTAAAATCAAGAGCATGAAGGGAAATAAGAAACAAAGATAAAAAAAATACAATAGCAAGGAGAAAATAGGAGTACAAAGATGGAATAAAATAGAGAAGCCAATTATTGAAAACCAAAAAAATAAAAACATATAAATATTAAAGATGCAAGAAACAAAATCAATAATAAATGGCACAATAGAAAATTAAGAAAACTCTAAAAGAAAATTAAAAGAAATGCTCAAAAGAAAAAAGATAAACTTCAATTGAACATTTCAAGACCAAAAAATAGTAACAAATACACAAAAGAGAACACAAGAGAAGAAAATAACGAAAGTAGTTACGGAAGAGACGCAGATGCTCAAGGAGAATCAGGATAAGTCGATCAACCGCAAATGGAGACGGAAAGATATTTCAAAACAATAAAACCGGAGAATGCGGCAGAAAATAAAAATAACAAACAAAGAGATTTTAATAAAGGTCGATAAAATAAAGAGGGATTTCAAGATGAGGTTAAACAAAACAAAAGGAGAACAAACCGAAGGTTCCTGAAGCTCCGTGATAAAACAAAGGATAAAGAAGGATCGGGGTCGAGTCCGCAGTGGTTTAGTAAGTTCAAAAGAAGAGGGTGCCAAGAGAGGCTTAGATTCCAACCTTCATCACAGTTTAGGTTGGTGGGATGGTTGATGATTCCTATGGCTTCCTTCAACTTCCTCTCATAGAAGTTTTCCTCTTTGAACAAGATTTGAGTACTTTCTAAACAAATGTGAGGCTTTGAGGAAGAGGAGTGCTCGGCTAGGGCGGATTTGAAAACACGCTCATGCGTGATGTCAACACCATGCTCTTTAATTTTTGTGTTGAATGAGCGACCCGTTTCACCAATATAAGGAACACCACAAGAGCATACAACCTTGTAGACACCTGAATCATGAAAGTTATCTCTAAGGTCCTTAAGAGGAGGGATACAATTTTTTAAGCTAACGAAGGGTTTGAAAGCACAACGTAGGCCTTTCTTAAGGAGGATTTTGGAGATTTTGTGAGAGATTCCTTCAACAAAAGGTAAAGAAGTAAAGGGGAGAGACACGGGTGGGGATGAATTAGACTTGGATTTGGGGAGGAGGCTCATATTGGAATGCCTAAGAGCTCTCAAAATTTTCTTGTTGGTATTCCCATTTAATTTGAAGACACAACAGAGATGGTCTAACTCCTGATCTAAGTGGTCAACATCACAAATTCAGTAAGCTCGTGTGGCCAAGGTTTTTAAGATCCAAAATTTTTGGTTCGGATGGTGATGGGATGAGGAATGGAGGTATAAATCTCTGTGGATTACTTTGCAGTAAACCTGACGTCCAAGGGATCCTTTAGACTTTATGAGGAGCAAAACATCAAGAAAAGTAATTGGTTATCAGATTCAAGCTCCTTGGTAAAGGTGATGCAAGGCGCTATACTGTTGAGGTGAATATGAAATTCCTCTAATTTTTCAATGCCATGGGGCCAACAAACATTAGTGTCATCCACATACCTCTTCCACCACCTTGGCTTAAGGGGGGAGGACATGAGGGCAACTTGTTCAAAATGCTCCATATAAAGGTTGGCAATGATAGGAGAGAGAGGGGAGCCCATAGCTACCCCATCAACTTGCTCATAGATAAATTCTCGGAAAGAAAAGAACATAGATCTTTGGCATAACTCAACCAAGGAAGCAATCTCAACACTTACCTTGTGTTTGAAAATCTCAAAGGCATCGGGGATAGGAACCTTGGTGAAGAGGGAGACTACGTCAAAACTTACCAAGATGTCATTGCTTTCTAACTTGACATCTTGGATGAATTGGACAAAATGGGTGGAGTCTTTTGTGAAGGAATTGGATTTACCCACGAGAGGGGAGATTAATTTGGCAAGAAAAGAGGCCAACTTGTAAGTAGGAGAGCCTATAGTGTCTACTATGGGCCTCAAGGGAATGCCATTTTTGTGAATTTTGGGAACCCCATAAATATGAGGGGTTACTTCTTTGCAAGGAATAAGGCATTTCTTGGTATCATCATCAAAGGAGGAGCAAGCAACAACCACCTTGACTTTTTTCAAGATTTTAGTACAAGGGTTGCGAGAAATAATTTTGTAACAATTGGAGTCAGAGAGAAGGTTAAGCATTTTGGACACAGTCTTTTTTATTCAAAATGACTGTGGCATTGCCTTTGTCCACTCTCGAGATGATAAGATCATTGTTTTCCAATAGTTTGTTAAAAGCAAGAGCTTCGGTTTTTGAGATGTTGGATCTAGGTGGTTTGACATGTCTAAGTGCCATAACATAATCCTACCTAACTTCTTCAGTAACCTCTATAGGGAGATTGCACACCAATTTCTAAAGTTGTTTCAATAAATCTATTTGTGCATGTGCAACAACCATGGCGGCCATGAGAGCATAATACAGGAAGTATTCGGGAACAATTTGGGTGGATATGAAATGGAGTCAAGTAATAGGGGTTCTTGACACAATGGGAATCTCCAATTTGTTCTTGGGAATTATTAGGGGTTCTTAGTGAATTAAGGAGTCAAAGAAATTTTAAATATTTTAATATAATTTTTAGATTTTAAAATGTCAAAAAAAAATGAGGTGAATGTTATGGGTTGGAGGGATATTGACAAATTATTAAACTCATAAATTTCTTTGGAGGAAAGTCTCACAATTTTTGTGGAAAAATTGAACTTTTAAAATCTTCCAAAGTAGAGGATATTTTAGCTTGAAAATTTGCCACATTGGGTGAAATGAAGTCACGAACATCCTCATAAAAATATTTTGCACCATCTTTCATCAATTTTGAGATTGAATTATTGTCATAAATCTTGATAAAGTGGATAATCACTCCTAGGATTTTGATTGAGATAATGGATGATTCTCCTCTAAAATGGCAAGAAACTTAGCAGTTGAGGATAATTGGGATTTTTTGACTAGGAGGTACTCAACACAAAGATTTTGATGTAAACATTTAAAATTTGACGAGTTTAAAAATAGGACTAACATATATCTTCAACTCTAATATGTTAGGATATGTAGTTTATAATCTGATTATTGAATAAAAATCAAGCAAGTTAAATTTTCCTTTGATACACTGTTATTATTATTTGTTTTCATTTTAATTTATCCACTATTTGAAAATGACATCTTAAGTTGCATATCAATAATTTTATTTATCCTTGAGCTTGGTAATTGTTTAGAAGTTTGAGCGGTTTGGGTCTTGAAAGGAAATAGAAAAGAGCAATGGAAAGTACTAATAAAGAGCAATTGTTTGAAGGAAAGAGATTACCAAATAGATTGAAGTAGCCAAACGAAGCACCACCAAAGCAAGCGAGACACAAGAATTTGTTAAGGGAAAAACCAAGAAAAAAACTCCAATATTATGAATGGAGGCAAAATGCCTAAAGAATAATACAAAGAGAGAGAGAGAGCTTTAGCCTTAGCTTGCTTGCTTGCTTGAATCTTGAAGAATGAGAGGAGAGGCACCTCAATAAGTAGAGGTGAGAAGGAGTTAGAATGTAACTCTCGACTCAATGAATGCCACATCTATGTGTGTGCAAAGTATCGCCTCTTAAGGAGGTGGTTACAAAGATTCCTTAATAAAGGAATTAAAAATAAGTCATCCTCACACATGTGTGAGATGACAAAAAAGACAAAACACTTGTAGGGATTCCTTTGGAATATTCCTACAAGTTAATAAATAATTACAATTAAAGAATAACCTTTACCAAGTAAAGATTAATCTTCTAACAGGTCTAAGCCATTTTTATTGAAGCTTGGTATAAGTCAATAAATAGTGGATTTCAAGGATAATCAATAGTGCAATTCAAGGTTAATATATGCGTTCCTCTTCCTCATAAAGCCATAGAAGAATCCTAATTAAAAATAAGAACTTGTAATCCTTGTATGAAGATCATGTCCTTAAATTTTTGTGTGAAAGCAGTGGAATAATTTTACATTCATTAGCTTGAACATCTTCATCAATTTGAACTTTAACGATATTTTGTTTCATCCAATACTTTTATTGTAGAGTCTTAATTAACATCTCTTAATTTAAGGTCTTAAAGGACTTTCTTATTGTCATAAGATATCTTTTGTAGCCATGGTATTTCCAATGTCTAATAAATTTAATTAGACTACTTTAAGTTATGAGTTTTTTTCTATTATCAAATATTCAATTGTGATTTTTACATGATAATTAATTAGGAAGTAATTTGATCTCATAAAAAACATCAATCACATTTATTAGAAAAAAATCATTTTTTCTCTAAAATTTGATATATTTTGTTCTCATCAAGACATCGGTAGAATAATCCAAAGTCAAAAAATTTGGCTCTTAATTTATAGATATTAGAAAAAAAATTTGCAAGCAATGAATTTAGAATAAAATTAAAAATTAAAAATAATAATTAAAATTTCTATTCTAAGCACACACAAACTTCTGAAGGAGCATTGATTCAGATTTTCTTGTAATTTAACAAAGTAGTGTGGATGCCAAATGATTGTGTAAGATTTTTATAGGGTGTTGATGATTTCCTTAACTTTCTCCATGTGTGGATTGAGGAAGAAAAGGTAGATTTAGAATTTGATTTAAAATTTAATTTACTCAATTTAGAACTTTTATTTATTTATTTTGATTTAAAACTAATTTGCATGACCTTTGATTTATTTTGTTTATTCTATTTATAAATATGCACACATAAATTAGGAAATTAAAAACTCATGTGATTGATTAGTGGAAAATATTGACTTTTAAAAATGACATGTTGAAAAGATAACTAGTTACTTGTGTACATGGATTTATTTAGAATTTGATTAAATAATCATTTAATAATAAAATTTACTTGTGATACAATCTTTTTGATAATAACAATTTTTGAAAAGGTTTGAACTCTTGCACAACAAAGAAGGCAATAGGCAAACACAATGAGTACTATGAGATATGAGACAAACAAAACACCCATCAAATCAAATTAGAGTGAGACACAATTATAACCAAGCTACCAAGCACAATAAGAACCAAAAAGTAAGAGAAAATAGAGTTCTCTAGGATCCAACCTAGACAATGCCATATCAAAGATTGATAATAACAATTTTTGAAAGGGTTTGAACTCTTGCACAACAAAGAAGGAAATAGGTAAACAAAATGAGTACCATGAGATATGAGACAAACAAAACAACCCATCAAATCAAATTA
>VDFB02018296.1:17658966-17916396 GCA_007258455.2 Sequoia sempervirens
GATAAAGAAATAGCATTTTGCTTTTTGCTTAACCATGAAATCAACTTCTTTCCCAAGAAAAAATGTCCACCAGTACTTTTCATGTCATTCACATCTCCTTCTCAATTAGCATCAATAAAGGAACTCAAATTAAGATCATCATCTTTAGGATACCATAAACCAAAATCAATTGTCCCCTTCAAGTATCTGAAAATCCTCTTCACACCAGTCACATGAGATTCTTTAGGATCAGCTTGAAATCTTGCAACAATACATAAAACATTCATGATATCAAGCCTAGTTTGAGTTAAGTACAACAATCCACCAATCATTGATCTGTATCTAGTCTGATTTTCCTTTGGAGAATCATCATCAGTTGTCAACTTGCATCCGGTCACCATGGGTGTACCAACTGGCTTTAAACCTTTCATACCAAATTTCTTCAACAATTCTTTCACATACTTGGATTGAGATATAAACATCCCTTTATCCAACTAATTAATTTGCAATCCTAAGAATAATTTCATCTCTCCAATCATTGAAATCTCAAAATCATTTTGCATCTCATAAAAAAACTTCATGCACAAGTTATCATCTCCTCCAAATATGATATCATCAACAAAAATTCCACAATCAAATCTTTATCACCATTCTTGAAATACAGATTTCTATCAATAGTACCTTTGTTAAATGCAAGCTTCACCTAGTACTTATCCAATCTGGCATACCATGCTCTAGGGGCTTGTTTGAGTCCATACAATGCTTTCTTCAATCAGAAAACCATATCTTCTTGATCAATCAACTATAATCCATCTAGTTGTTCAACATACACCTCTTCTTCCAATTCACCATTTAGAAAAGCTGACTTGACATCCATTTAATAAAATTTGTAGTCTTTGTAAGTAGCATAAGCAAGAAACAATCTCACAGCTTCAATTCTAGCAATAGGGGAAAAGGTTTCTTCAAAATCAATACCTTCCATATGTGAATATCCCTTACATACTAGTCTTGATTTGTTTCTAACCACTTCACCTTGTTCATTCAGTTGTTTCTAAAGACCCATTTAGTTCCAATTACATTTTTATCCTTAGGTCTAGGAACAAGAATCCATGTATCATTATTTTCAATTTGTTGTAGTTCCTCTTTCATTGCTTCAACCCAATGTTCATCTTTGCATGCTTCTTTCACATTGTTAGGACCAGTCTTTAAAATCAAACAATATTCTTCTGCAATATTTCTCCTAGTCTAGACACCTTTGTTCTTATCACCTATGATCTGATTATTTGAATGATTCAATCTTACATACCTCTGAGTGTTCTTAGAATGTTCTTCAACTTTAGGCTCTTCTGATCTCTCTTCTGTGCTTCCACCAGTTTCTCCTTCCTCTTGATTTTCTTGATTCACCAGAATGATTTGGACTTGACTTGAAGTCTAACCTTTGTTTGTACTGACATTCTGATCATTAGAATCGTATCCATAGATTCTGGATAGTGCACCAAAGTCTT
Organism: Sequoia sempervirens; assembly: GCA_007258455.2. Lineage (NCBI taxonomy): Eukaryota > Viridiplantae > Streptophyta > Pinopsida > Cupressales > Cupressaceae > Sequoia > Sequoia sempervirens. The sequence goes on from VDFB02018296.1 coordinate 17,660,451, forward strand.
CATCAACCTTAACATTTGCACTTTCAACCATTTTTTTCAATCTCTTATTGTAACACAGGTAGGCCTTACTATTAGTAGCATAACCTAGAAACATTCCTTCATCACTCCTAGCATCAAACTTTCCTATATCTTCATCTCTTTTGATATAAAAATTGCTTCCAAAGATCTTGAAATATCTAATAGTAGGTTTTTTACCAGTCCATAACTCAAAAGGAGTCTTACCAATATCACCTTTGATTTGTATCTGGTTAAGTGTGTACACAACAGTACTCACAACTTCTCTCCAGCAGATATGAGGTACATTTCCTTCCAACATCATGGTTCTAGTAGCATCTAGAACTATTTTTTCTTCCTTTCCACAACTCCATTTTGTTAAGGGGTATGTGGTGCAAATAACAGTCTCTTTATTCCATTTTCTTCACAAAAATAATTAAACTCACCGGAAGTGAATTCACCACCTCTATCTATTCTCAGACATTTAATCTTCAGACCTATCTCTATCTCAACCATAGCCTTAAATATCTTGAAATTTTCCAAAGCTTCAGATTTCTCCCCTAAGAAAGTATCCCACATCATCCTTGAAAAGTCATCAATAAGCAACATGAAGTACTTGTATCCTTGTAAAATTCTAGTTCTAGCAGAAGCACACAAATCAGTATGCACAAGATCCAACAATCTGTTTGAATTTTGTTGTTTAGTCTGAAATGAAATTCTTGTTTGCTTTCCTAACTGACATTGTTTGCATATGGCATTAGTAGGTTTCATCAACTTAGGAAGATATCTCACAGCCTTAGTGGAACTTATCTTGACAATATTATCAAAGTTAACATGACACATTCTCCTATGCGACAACCATCTTTCATCAATTTGAGAAATCAAAAAAAATTTACTAGCAACACTCGGGTGAAAAATATTAACTTTTGTTTTTATAACTAATGAAATCATATTTCTAGAATTTCCCAATATTTTTCACTTACCATCCATGAACTAAAGATTGTATCCCTTATCAACCATCTATCCAAGACTTAAAATATTATGCTTCAAACCTTCAACATACAAGACATCATCAATATTATGCTTACCATCAAGAGAAATGCATCCTCTTCCATGGATCACATTAGTTGTATTATCATCAAATCTCACAACACTGGCATCGTACTTTTCCAAACTCACAAACTTAATTTTATCTCCTGTCATATGATGAGAACAACCACTGTCAATTCACCATTCATCTTTCTCTTCAACTTGAGCAGCTAGGGATTTCTCCACATTTGTACAACTAGCAAATTTAGTAGACACGAGATTATTTTCCTTGATAGCAATTAAACACAAATTCATCTTCACTTGCATTTCCTTTTTCAGATTCATCATTTGTCACACCTTCATCAACAACATAGTAACACTTCTTTTAGAATTTAGGCTTGTTAAATCTTGGCTTGGAAACTCTCTTAGGACACCTTGATGCAAAATGACCTATCTTATTGCAAGAAAAACATTTAATAGACAACTTCCCCTTATACTTACCTTTTCCTCCGGCTTCTCGTTTCACAATCAACGCTTCAAGTTATTCAAGCTCTCTTTCTTCTTCATCGAGCTGTTCCATTTCATCCTCATACTTGAATGTCTTTCTTGATGAACTTTTTCCTGGATCATATCTTTGTTTATCTCTTCCAGAAGTAGTGGCCTTGAATACAGATTCAACCTTAGGAAGGGAATCACCAAATTCACTCAACTCAAAAGTAGTAAGCTTACCAATCAACATATCTCTAATAACATTTGTCATAGTTCAGAGCTCTTCAATAGCACTAGCCTTGACTTTGTAAGAATCAAGAAAGGTTCCAAGCACTTTAGCAACAATCTCTAACTCATTTATCTATCCACTAGGACATCCACTAGCATCCCTAATCTCAACAGAAGTAGTAGGACCATTCTGTGGAATAACATATTTTTTTTTGTAATTCTCCATTAGGGTTCAACAATGCATCTAAGATGGAACTCCATTCGAGTCTTCCATAAGGAATAATTTATTCCATCAAATCTAGGACTATCCTTCTTATAAGTCGCCACCCGAATCACCTCAAGCTATTAAACTTCTTCCAAGGAACCTGCTCTGATACCAATTGTTGGCAACACAAGGACAAACAACTAAGAGGGGAGGTGAATCAACTGTCTCAAAACTTTAAAACTTATTCAACTTATTAACCTTATTGTCATATCTAATCATTAATCATGAAAGAATAAATGAACAACACATCAAAAGCACACATAACACCAATATGTTTTATGTGGAAACCTTGTTAGGGGAAAAACCACAGTAGAGGTCAGTCCACAAGATTATACCCTGTTAAAAGTATAAGAAGATATGAATGGGGAATGTACATGCATTTAGGCACACTTCCTAGAACTCACTACTCAAATAAAAATAGTCTTATTTCCAAAAGGAAGACACACTGTCTTACAAAAAGGTTTTGATTAAATCCATCAAACTTTGAATTGAACACCTGCTAATGCTTGGTTACAGTTCCAGTTAAGCACATGCAAACTTCTTCACTCTTCTTCACTCTTTGCTCTACCTTCGAATGATCTGAGCAATATTCATACACAAGACTCACACACTTCACACTTGCACACTCCAACACACTTTCAAATGATAAAAAAATCACTTATATATATCTGCAAGAAGAAATTACATTGCTATAAGTCGGCTCCAAAGAAATAATAAAATGAATACAATTACTCGGCTCATATCAAATAAATATTAACCATGCAAATAAACAAAGGTTGACCACAACATAGTGAAGACCATAAATAACATCCTCAAACATGAACCATTTTAATTAATTACTCCTCGAAGATCTACAACACGCTTCAACACCTTGTCGACCAAGAACATGAAAAACATGAACACACAAGAGAAAATCTTGGATCACGAGCACAATGATCAATGCAGGTGTGCAAAAAAAATAAAGCATGAACTAGAAACATCCACAAGCATCATGAAACACCAAAGAAGCATCTGCAACAACTGAAATTACTGAAATCACATGATCTTCATTCAGGAACACAAACTGAAGTAATAGAAAAACTGTTAGAATATAAATCTCCATAACTTGATCAAATCATCACACGAATCTCTAAAACTTGACGTGGATAAACTAGATATACTCAACAAGAAACCATTTAGTCCACAACCTCTGAAAAATAATGTATTGATCACAATGACAAAAAGAACTTCACTTCACCATTGACAACTTGTAGCACTTCTTATTACAATTTTATGAATATCCTTGACATAGACAACTTCTAATGCAATAATGCTAATATTGTTGACATTAATTTCAACCACATATCAGTAACGCACCACAAAATCCAATAGTAAAGAGTTTGGGAATGTTGAAGTTGTTGTTTGGGTGGCCTAAATGGGCCTAATGTGCTAATTTGGACAAACTCCTTTGAGAGTTCTCCTATTTGAGATGTGTAAGGTGGTGTTTGAGTTTGAGACAATCATTTGATGTTGTGTTGGTGTGTTTTGAAGATTCAACAAGTGATTTTGTGCCTTTATCTCAGTTTGGTGCCTTGAAAATAAGATTTTGTGAAGAAGGCTTGAGTCCTAGTTGAAAGGACAAGTAAAAACATTGGTTGAAATTTTGTCAAGTTGAATTTTGAATCCTCTATCATTGCATTAGTTTGGTATTAGAGCTAGAAGGCTCTGGGAAAAGAGAGTTGGTTTTGTGTTTTGTGGTTTTTTGTTTGTAGGTTGAGAAGATAAATTGGTTGCTGCCAAGAGAAGGCAGAGAAAGTTGAGAGTAAGTGGAAGCAATAATAAGCTTGTTGAAAGAGAAAAGATGGAGATATTGAGAAAAAATTTGCAGGTATAGGAAGAGAGGAAAAAGAAAAAAAGAAAAGAGAATATGGATAGAGAAATAGCAGCACTAAAGCAAGAGTTGAGAAGGTTGGAAAAAGAGTTCCAAGAGTCCATGATGAAGATGGAAAGGTTGCATAGAAAGGAATTCAATTGGCACTTATCAGTGAGAAAGAAAGTTTCATGGACCATAAAGAAGATTGTCAAAAGAAGAAAAAGACAAGCAAAGTTAGCAACAAGAAGGAAAAAGAAAGGAGAAGATTTTCAAGATGCAAATGAAGAATTCATTCCCAAGCATGAAGATGAAGGAGAAATAGAGATAAAGGACTTGATTTCAGAGGAAGGAGATATTGAGTTGGTGTCAAGATTAGATAAAGAGATGATCATGGATGGATTGGTCTTGGAGATTTGCAAAGAGTTGAAGAAGGATGGAGGTATTTTGATAGAGTTAATGTATCATTTCTTTATTCTACTAATGTTTTGGATAGGGAACCATTTGAAGATTAAGATACAAGAGTTTGGAAAATTACAAAGGGAGATTGTGACATTTCAAGGCATGAATGAGCAGATTCACAGAGAAAGGGAAAAATGGAAGTATGTTGGAATTGAACAACTCAAGCCAAAGGTAAATATGAAAATGGAAAGGAAAATAAGACCACAAGGAGGATTATTAATGATAAGGATTGGTACATTCAATCCAAGAGGACTTGGAATACTTTTTGGCCAAGGAGAATGGTGCAGGTGCACCCTTGGAAGAATATGCCTCCATGAGGAAAACTTAGGATTTTAGTTTTGTATAGGTATTCTCATTTTTTCATAAGGTCTAAAAGGCCTCAATAAGCATGTAATAAGTCTTAGATAGTTATTTTAGGCATAAAATGTAAAGTTGCAAAATTTGACAAATTGTTGTCAATGCAAAATTGTAAAATCAACAAAATTGCAAAATAGAGGAAGGCGAAGGGTCAGGTAGTTGAAAGGTAGTTTGAAGCATTGGGTTTGTTTATTTAAAGCATTTTTTATCCTCACGAACTTTGAGGCAGGCAGAGGGATGATATATGAATGGAAAAATTAATGAAAAGCTCTTTTTTTATAGTTTTCCAATATTTTTTGAGTTTTAGGCCATTGTATGACCATATTCTATGCATTCATTCTTTCCTCCTCCATGGTATGTTTAATACCTATAAATCACCTTTAAAATACATTTAATTTCATTTGAATCCATTTTGTTTTGAGAAAGTTATTGACAAATTGGTCTAGGCGGGTTGAACCCTCTTTTAGGGTAAACAATGAGCTTTCAAAATTGAGTTTCTCAAGATTCTACTATTGGAATTTCCTATAAATTGGTGAATTGGTAGTTTGGCATGTACTTTTAATGATCTTAAAGCTATAGTATCATTGGTAAATGTGTTGGTCTGAAACCATGATTCCCTAGGTTTGGAAAAAGTGAATATGACCGGTAAAACCAGTATACAGTGATGTTTAAAGAGTTTTGATAATAGTTTTTGAGTCCTTCAAGTGTTGTAATGATTTAAAAGTGTGTTAAGGTGTATTTGAATCCATTTATTGATTATTTTTTATGGATTTATTAGTTTTTGGTGACCATTTATTGATTGTCCTATCTGGACAGAGTTGTTACAGTCATTTTTGGAGTTAGAAGTTGAGGGTTTTGAATTGGTATTTAATAAGATATATTGAATAAAGTTTGTGGATGGAATAATCATATTGTGTAGACTTATTTACATTTTTTTGAGGCATCATAAAGGTTGTAAATATTTTGGGAATGTTGAAGTTGTTGTTTGGGTGGCCTAAATGGGCCTAATGTGCCAATTTGGACATACTGCTTTGAGAGTTCTCCTATTTGAGATGTTTAAGGTGGTGTTTGAGTTTGAGACAATCATTTGATGTTGTGTTGATGTGTTTTGAAGAGTCAATAAGTTATTTGGTTCCTTTATCTCAGTTTGGTTCCTTGAAAATAATATTTTGTGAAGAAGGCTTGAGTCCTAGTTGTAAGGACAAGTAAAAACATTGGTTGAGATTTTATCAAGTTGAATTGTGAATCCTCTATCATTGCATCAAAGATGATGCAAATCTACTATATATAGTATCCATCATCAAATGGAATAGCTCAACAAGGTAAGTCTATAGTTCATGAATTTTTTTGTTGAATGTAAAAGAAGCTAACAATATAAAGTATGAATATTCTTTTATAACAATATTGAGTGATCTGCTCCTTTAAAAGATTAAATTTAAGCTCATGACTATAGTATAAGGTGGATATCATGATTTTATTTGTGTATAAATTTTATTTTGAATGAGTAAGAGCTAAAAGAATAGGATGATGAATGGTATTCTAAACCTTTAATTCCATTTTATATGTATTAACCTATATGATAAATACAATCCATGGACATTGAATCATCATTTTTCTCTGACCATATATTATATACGATGCAACCAAGTACTATAGATGTATTATTTACATTAAATTAATATTTAGCTCAATATGTAGTATTTTTATATTATTTATTAAGATTATTAATTTTGTATAATTCAATATAATTAATGTTTATGTAGTTATTATAGATGAAAATAATAAAGAAGGAATACATTATTACTTGTCTAATTGTGTCGAGGAAAAAAAATAATAGGCCCTATCATAGATGGAGAAGAATTGAGTATGTTGTTAAACATTTTATGCAAGAAAAGGGTTAGAATAACATCAAGAAGTTAAATATGTGTAATTTTTTGAGGATTTCAACACATAAGAAAATTATTTAGTATTCTAACCCTGTTCCTGCATAAAATGTTTAATTATCAAAATATAGGGGTAAATAAAATAATAAGAACTTGTGGAAAGTTTTTTTGCACTATCTTGCCATTGATGTTGCTATGCCCTTAATATTAGAGTACATATGATGTAGGAGAATCATGCTCCAACCCCTTTAGTCAGTGTTTCTCCCTCTTCAACAAGACTTTGGCTTATTGGAAGGAGATTTCTACCTATCCCATCGATGGAACGATGGTAGAATTAGAAAAATGGGTTCATCGGTGATAGTGTGCAATATTTCCAAGACATTAGTCTTTGTCCCAATGATAGGGTGATATTAGCATGACTAGTGTGTTTCAGGTTGACATTGGAGATAGTCCCTTCGATGGGACAATAATATTCTTATTGGAAAGACATGGACATATCGACAAGAGTCTGGGAGAACTCTCCTTGACGGGGTGATAAGGAGTAGGGAAGCATTGTTGGTGAGACAATGGAGTATCACCAAGACATTGTATAATGTCTCTTTGACATGGTGATGAGAAGGTATCATTCTGAGTGGGACATAGTTGTGATGATGTGGGAGATGATGAAGATGAGCAGATGCATGGCGTAATGGGATTGGGAAATTCACATCCTTGTTGTGGATTACGATGCATGACATGGCAATGAGGTGGACAAGGATCTTCATTAGTGAGACATGGGTCTATTGATAAGAAATTCATGAATGTCTCTTTGACATTCTGATGGTGGGCATGATGTGATGGAGATGTATCAACAAGATAGGGTAGTGTCGCTAGCACTTTGGAGAAAGTATCTCTAATGAAGCAATAGGAGTGTGTGATGTTGGTTGTGGGTCCCGACAGGGTAAGAATGACAAAGCATATGGAAGGTGAATGAAAGAATGGCATGTGGAAAATTCTTATGATCCTTGTTACAAATTCAACTCCTGGTCAGATGATTATTTGACAATGGTGAAAATCAATGAGACAATGTGTAGTCAGTGAGAGATTGGGAAATTTCTTTTTGACATTTTGATGATGTCCGATAAGAGCTTTATTGATGTGACATTTTTGATTTGATGTGAGATCTTGCTGAGCCTTGGCGACATTTCAATGGGGAAATGAATGAGGATAGTCAACATGGTGGAGAATGATGAGTTGGATCATGACACTTTGCAACACGATATTAGGCATATTCCACATTATTGTTGTGGAATACATGTTCATTGGACAACTCGATAGAGTTGTTGATTATGATGTAACCATTTGGAGATCTTGGATGTTGATTGGACGACTAGATGAAGCTCCTAATAGCAAGGTAACTGTATGATGTAAACTATGACATGGAGAGAGAAAGATCAAGGCTGACCTAAAGGATGAAAAAAATTATAAAGAGGTGGTGAATGATGAGAGCTGGCAACCAGCAAGAAGGAGAGGTGTGGCGGAGAAGCCTAGAGAGGCAGGTAGGGAGAAGTGCAAGGGAAGCTCGATAAAGGTTATGTTGTGATGTAGATCTAGGATTTTCTCTATAACTAAAAATGTTGTATGTAATTGAACTTTGTTACAAGTAATAAAAGAACTATTGTCTATTTGTATGTGTGTGATCTATGTTTTGGCTGCATGATTGGACAGCCCAACAAGGCCCTCTGATCTCAACTATGTCAACATCAGATTATGAATAGTTGGCTTGTGGCCATCTTAACTCCTAATTAAGTCATATTATCATTATTATATTGTTATTTAGTTGATTATGTCATCCTGGGGCTTATATAGGGTTATCTAAGTAATCTTGGGTGATATCCTAAGCATAAATAGGTATATAAAGGAGGTTGTGAGTCTTATTTCATCATCATATTGTGAATTGTGTTCTCATTGGAGATATTTGGAGGTTTTCCCTTTTGAAGTGGCTTGTTATTCTTATTTACTATTAAGTATTTTTAGAATTCTTAATATCATATTCTTCTATTTTGCAAGTTAGTATCAAAGCATGATCTTGGCACTATTACAAAAGGCATTTTTTTCAATTTTGGAGGTCATTTTGAGAAACATATATATCCCCGATTGTGTTGATTTTTTGTTTGAATTTTAAAAGGTTTTTGAAAGACATTTTCAAAAAGCTACAATTCAGATTTTAGAAGAATTGGAGTAGAATTGAGCAAGTTATTGTAAAATTAGTATTTTTTCCTAATTTATTTGGAAAACACATATCTCCTACATATTGACAAACTAGTTCATGATTTTTTGTGGGTTTTTTGATAAATCATAGGGGATGCCACAATAAAATGTTAAGAGAAATTGAAGTATAAATAATTAATTTATTGGTAAATTAGGATTTTCAAAAAAAAATCTCTCAAGGCTAAAAGTCACCTAATTTTTGAGATTTTTTTTCTATTGGAGTGTGACCTAGGTCTTGGTAAGTCATTGTGAACTTTTCAAATTATTTTTAAATTATTTGTGTGATTAATTGCAAATTTATTTTCTACCATGATGACAGGGCCTACAATAAGAGGAAATAAGAATGCTACTACACTAGGGAAATCTTCAGACAATGAGGGGGGAGAAATTGAGAATTTTAACCCTAAGGATGAAATAAAAAAAGTCAAGGGTGATATTTCATCATTAGATAAGAATATTATGGAAGAAATGGGTGAATTAAAATCAATTATTGAAGGTATGAGGTGTAAGGGTGAAGATTCACCTCATAAGGTGGAAGATAATGATTTTTTTGGACATGAATTCCTAGGACTTGACTTTTATTTCGATAAGGATCATTCCTTTAAATATCATATTCCAAGGAAATTCATACCTAAGTTGGATATGAGAAATTTTTATGGTAAAGATCCAACTAATTAGCTATGCCAAATGGAGCAATTCTTTGATATTCATCATGTTCCTAATGAAAAAAAGGTGGCTATGGCATCATTATACCTAGAACTAGATCAATTTATTTGTTATCATTGGTATTGTGATGAGAAGAGGAAAAAGGGTTGTGTAGTCACATGGTCAATTTTTTAAGAGGAACTTGTTATCCATTATGGAGATAAATTTATGGATAGCTACTTCTGCCAACTCTCTAAATTAAAGAAAATAGGTGTGGTCAATGATTATATTCAACAATTTCAAGCCCTTTCTCTAAGAGTAGAGAATGTGGCAAAATAAAATGTGAAGGAAATATTTCTAGGTGGTTTAAAGGATCACATAGAATATGAAGTACAATTGTTCCAATCACAATCCTTATCACAAGCAATAGTAATGGGAAGACAAGTGGAGAAGTTTTTGGCTAGTAGGAGACAAGGGAATATAAATTTCAGCAAAAGGAGATCTACACATTCACTACCACAACCTACTAGGTTGAATCCACAACAAATTAAGGAGAAGAGAGCAAAAGGGTTATATTTCAATTATGACAACAAATATAGTCGAGGGCATAGATGTAGTGAAAATAATTTTTTTTATATTAAAGGATCGAGTGAGGAAGAAGAGGAGGAACCAATATTAGAGGGTGATATGGATTTAGATGATGAATCACATGATTCCCAACCAATAATTTCTTGTCATGCACTCTCTATTTTTAGTGCACCACAAACTCTCAAGGTAGTTGGGTTCTTAAAGAAGTAGAAAGTAACCATGTTGATTGACTCGGGTAGTACTCATAATTTCATCAAGAAAAGGTTGGCTACTCATCTAAATTGTTTTATATATCAAGCTCCAAAATTTTAGGTCTTGGTTGCATATGGTGGTATTGTCGGTTGTTCTAGAAAGTACCATAGCATTAAATTATCCATGGGAGATTATCACCTTGATAGCCCAATTTATGTTATCTTCTTTTATTCAAGGGGTAAACGCTTTTGACTAGAGCTATGAACCGGATACAACCATTCAACAATACCACCCCAACGGGGTTTGAACCTTGGTGCCAAGAACAACAATTCCACCTATAAACCATCACACCATGCCAATACCGGCAAATAATTTATGTTATCTTCATGGGTGTAGAAGATATTATTTTGGGAGTACAATGGCTTACTAGTTTGGGAACAATAGAGATGAACTTAAAAGAATTATTCAAGAGATTCCAATCAAAAGGAAAGAAAATAGAGCTAAGATGGTTAAAGGAAAAATCCCCACAAATAGTTAGCTCTCATCAAATTCATAAGTTGCTTAAGAAAGGAGTTGATGGATTTGTGGCCCAGTTATGTTCATTAGAAGTCTCTCAATCTAATGCTCCCACTTATCTAGATTTAAAATAAATAATTGAGCATTACTCTATGGTTTTTTGAGATATTCCTAAAGGAATTCCTCTTAAGAGGGATAATTATCATTCCATACAACTAGTTCTAGGTATCCAACCTCCCAACATCATGCCTTACTGATACCCACATATACAAAAAAGTGAGATAGAAAAGATTGTTGAGGAGATGTTAGAGGAAGGAATTATCAGACATAGCCAAAGTGCTTACTCCTCACCTGTGGTGATGGTGCAAAAGAAGGATGAAACTTGGTGCATGTGTCCAAACTATAGAGTGCTCAAAATGTACACCATCAAAGATAACTTTCCTATTCTAATCATTGATGATTTCTTAAATGGATTGAATGTATCTATGTATTTTACAAAGTTAGATCTTAGATCCGGTTATCACCGAATTTGAATTAAGGAAGAAGATATTTGTAAGACAACATTTAGGACTCATGAGGGTCATTATGAGTTTTTGACGATGCCATTTTGTCTTACCAATGCTCCATCTACATTTAAAGTTTGATGAATTCTATATTTAAAATGTTCTTTATGAAGTTTATATTAGTGTTTTTTATGATATATTGATTTATAGGAAGACAAGGGAAGAACACTTGCAACATGTAGATCAAGTATTACAATTTCTTGAAGAGAATCAACTCTATGCTAAGCCATCCAAGTGTGTTTTTGTTCTTAACGAGGTTGAGTAATTAGGACACATAGTTTCACATGAAGGAGAAAAGGTGGATCCTAAAAAAATTATAAGGCTATCATGAAATGGCCTATTCCCAAAACCATTAAGAAATTGAGGGGTTTCTTGGGATTGAATGGATACTATAGAATATTTGTGAAGAATTAAGGTCAACACCCCTCACATATTTATTGAAGAAGGATTCTTTTCATTGGAATGAATCTACTAATTCAACACTTGAAATGTTAAAGGATGCTATGTGCATAACTCTAGTGCTCTCCACTCCTGATTTCACAAAGGATTTTATTATGGAATGTGATGCTTTAGAAAATGGTATAGGTGCAATTATTATGGAGGAGGGTTGGCCCATTACTTTTGAGTGTTGTTAGTTAAAGGGTAAGAATCAACTCAAACCTATTTATGAGAAGGAAATGCTAGCTATTCTTTATGAAATAAAACAATGGAGGCCTTATCTAATGGGTAGACACTTCAAGGTTAAGATAGATCATGATAGCCTAAAATATTTTTTGGAACAAAGATTATCTTCCAAAGAACAAAAAAAATGGGTTACTAAGATGTTGGGATAAGTTTTTGAGATTGTATATAGAAAGGGAAGGAAAATGTTGTGGTAGATGCACTATTGAGGAATGATGATTATTATGTTCCCTTTCAATATTAAAAGAAGATTGGGTACAAGAAGCCAAAGAAGAGAGAAAAATGATGTGGATACTAGTAATCTCATTCAACAATTATAGAGTGATCCTAGTAGTTTAGATAAAAATTTTTGGAAGGGAGATATTTTTTTGTATGTGGCGACTGATCATGCAAATACTATACACTCATAATGTATCAATGGAGTTTAGGGAATCACCCCAAATTTTTTTGTTAACATGTCAAGGTTTCCCCACTAACACGTCAAGGTTTTTTCCCTCTAACACGTCAAAGTTTTCTTCCCGTTGACATGTCAAGGTTTTCCTATTAACACATCAAATGAAAAAAATCCTTTTAAAAACCTAATTCTAGAAGGTTCCAAAAAGCTTGTTATAAGTGGCTGGGATGTATGTTATAGTATGGTTTCATAAGATTGTAATCTATGTTTCACTAGGTAATAAAATCATTAGGTGGTTGAGTTTCTATGGATGTATCCCATATTGGGTGAACCACATTAAATCCTATGTTGATCTCTTTTGTGTTATTCTTTATTGTTATTTATAGGTTATTTAATCTGGGTATAATTATTAATGTTTATTGCTCCAATCTGCTTGAATCCTAACAATTGGCATTAGAGCCACATGTATTTCAATCGATTGGTAGGAAACCTCTAGATTTGAGTGGGAGAAATAAAAGAAGGAAAATTCAAGGTTGAGAAGTTTAACATCCAAAATTATCAATTGTGAAATATGTAGATGAAAGATTATTTGTATCAAAATGATCTATGGAAGCCATTGCAAGGAAAAGCAAAGAAAGAAGTTGTGATGTCTAATGAAGAATGGGATATTTTGGATAGAAAGGCACTAGAAACCATTTGTTCATGCCTAGAACCATTTGTGGCATTCAATGTAATAGAATAAAAGACAATAGAAGATTTGATGACAGCTTTGGCTAAATTGTATGAAAAACCCTCACCCTCAAATAAGGTATTTCTCATGAAGTGTTTGTTTAATCTGAAAATGATTGAAGGTGGATTTGTGACAAATCATTTAAATAAATTTAACATGGTTACTAGTTAGTTAACTTATGTAAAAGTAAATATTGATGAAGAGGTGAGGGATCTCTTAGTTTTATGTTCTTTTGCGGAAAGTTGGAATAACTTGGTAATGGTTGTAAGTAACTCTATCTCTGGTTTAAATACACTAAAATTTGATGATGTTGTTGGTGTTATCCTTAGTGAGAAAATGTGATGGAAAAGAACATGTGAGAGTTCAACATCAGGTAATGCTTTGACTATAGAGAATAGGGGAAGAACAAAGGAGAGAGGAAAAAGACCAAAAAATTGTGGGAATTCACAAGGGAAGTCAAAGAAAGCCAAATCTAAATCTAGAGGAAGAATGGATTGTTGGCACTATGGAAAGCTAAGACAATTGAAGAAGGATTGCTGGTTTCAAAAGGGAAAACAAGGAGATGGATAACACAATGATAGTAAGGAAGCTAATGTTGCAAGTGATAAATTATAGGATGCTTTAATTTTGTGTTTAGATAATGCTAATGATTCCAAGGTAATAGATTCAGGGGCTTCATTTATGCCACACCCAAAAGGAAATATTTTGTAGATTATATTCAAGGTTATTTTGGATAGGTATATTTGGGTGATGATGAACCCTGTCAGATTGTTGGAAAAGGAAAGATAAAAATCAAATTGTAGAATGGAAATGAATAGTTTCTACAAGAGGTAAGGAATGTTCCAAAATTGAGAAGGAATTTAATTTCTATAGGATAACTGGGAGTGAAGGTTGCATAGTTACCTTTATAGAAAAAGTCTCAAAGGTCATTAAAGGTGCATTAGTAGTAGCTAAATTTGAAAAGGTAGGCACGTTGTATTTGTGTATTGGTAATACTTATTCTACCTTAGTTGTTATAGAAATAGATGCTACTGAGATAGTTATAGCACTTGCTATAGGGATAGAAACAAAATTGTGGAAACATAGACTTGGGCGCATGAGTGAGAAAGGTATGAAGATCCTTCACTCCATAAAGTTTGTACCAAGTCTGAAGTAGATTCACTTGGAGTTTTGTGAAAATTGTGTTTGTGAAAAATGGAAAAGAGTTCAATTTCTCAAAGTTGGGAAAGAGAAGAAGAGTGAGAAATTAGAGCTTGTGCATTCAAATGTATGTGAACCAACTCATGTATCTTATGTTGGTGGATCTTGCTATTATGTTACTTTTATTGATGATGCAACTAGGAAAACATGGGTGTATTTCCTTAAAAAAAAATTGAAAGTATTTGAAACTTTTAAAAAGTGGAAAGCTTTGGTTGAGAATGAGACTGGAAAAAAGTTGAAGTGTCTCAAATCTGATAATGGAGGAGAGTATTGCAATAGATAATTTGAAAATTATTGTTCATACAATGGAATCCGTAGGTAGGAAATGGTTCCTAGAACCCCACAAGAAAATGGTGCATCTAAAAGTATGCATAGGACTATTATAGAGCGTGCAAGGAGCATGCCATTGCATGTTGGAATACCCTTACAATTTTGGGTAGATGTTGTACATACTACTGTTTATTTAATAAATAGGGGACATTTAAATCCTTTGAATAGTGGCATTCCAGAGGAGGCATGGATGGGTGAAAAGGTAAACTATTCATTTCTAAAAAAAATTGGTTGTGAATATTTTGTCCATGTTGATATTGGAAATAGAACCAAGCTTGAGGATAAGTCCAAAAACTATACCTTCACTAGATATGGAGTAGATGAATTTGTTTATAGTTATGGGATTATGAAAATCATAAAATCATTAGGATTAGAGATGTTATATTCAATGAGAAGGTCATGTATAAGGATCAACTACAGGGAAAGAAGCATGAACAAGCCAAAATGGAATATGTGGCGTTGGATGAGATTCTAGAAAATAAAATGCTAGTGGTACTTGATGCTCAACAACAACATGTTATCCCACTAAATCCTACAAGTGTTAGATGTTCTACAAGGATAACTAGACCTCTAGAAATATTTTCTCCATCATTATATTCTATATTATTAACTGATTTTGGTGAATATGAAGGTTATGAAGAAGTAATGTAGATTGATACCAAAAAGCATTGGGAGCTAGGCATGATAGAGGAAATGGATTCCTTGCTGCAGAATCAGAATTGGGACTTAGTCCAATTTTCTGTAGGTAAAAGAGAATTTCCAAATAAATGGGTTTACAAGTTGAAGGAAGAAGATGGAGGCAAGAAAAGATATGAGGCAAAAATTGTGGTAAAAGGTTTTGCACAGAAAAAAGTATAGATTTTGATGAAATATTTTCTCTAGTTGTAAAGATGACTTCTATTATAACTATTCAAAGTCTTGTGGTTGTGGAAGACTTGCATCTTGAACAACTAGATATGAGGTCAAGGGTAAAGAGGAATTTGTGTGTAGGTTAAAGAAGAGTTTGTATGGCCTGAAGCAAGCACCTCAGAAATGGTATTTGAAATTTTATAGTTTTATGGTTGAACAACGTTACAAAATATTCCTTCTAATTATTGTGTTTATTTTAAGAAATTGGGTAATGGTAGCTATATTGTCCTATTTCTTTATGTTGATGACATGCTTGTTGCCAGGTCTAACATGCAACATATTAATGAACTTAAGCAGAAATTAGAAAATTCATTTTCTATGAAGGATTTGGGTGCAATAAAATAAACCCTTGGTATGAGGATCACACTGGACATGACAAATAGAAAATTATTTTTGTCTCAAAGTGAGTATGTAGAGAAGGTGTTGAAAAGGTTTAACATGTAGAATTCAAAATCAGTTAATACACCTTTACCTAGTCATTTTAAGTTGACTAAGAAGATGTGTCCAAAGACACAAGAGGAGGAAGAAAAAATGTCTAAGATACCATATGCATCTATAGTTGGAAGCTTGATCTATGCAATGGTAGCACAAGGCCATATATTGCACATGTGGTGGGAGTTGTGAGAAGGTATATGAGCAATCCATGAATGGAACATTGGAATGTGGTAAAATGGATTCTCTGATATTTAAGAGGTACTACTTCAAAGAAACTATGTTTTGGAGGAAAAAATTATGCTCTAAAAGGATATGTTGACTCTACTTTGGTGGGTGATATTGTTAGTAGGAGTACTAGAGGGTATGTTTTTACTATAGGAGGTACTGTGGTCAATTGGATTTCAAGGTTGCAAAAGGTTGTTGCACTTTCAACCACTAAAGCTAAGTATGTTGCTGGTACATAAGCTAGCAAGGAGATGATTTGATTACAAAATTTTCTAGAGGAATTGGGACAACGACAAGAAGATATCCCTTTGTACATTGATAGCTAGAGTTCCATTCATCTTGCTAAGAACTCAACTTTGCATTCAAAAACTAAGCACATATAGCTTAGATACCACTTCATCTGGTCAATTTTGGAGGATGGACAATTCAAGCTAGAGAAATTCACACAAGTGAGAATCCTATAGATATGTTCGCAAAGGGAGTTACATAGGAGAAATTGATTTCCTCATCAATTTTTGTTCACCTTCATGAGTGATAATGGTGGATATAAGAAACTAGCCATAACTATAATCCAATGGGAGCTGCAAGTGCAGTGGTGTCATCTAGGATTAATCTCCAAGTGGGAAATTGTTTGGTGTGGAGCTTGATCAGTCTCCAAGTGGGAGATTGTTGGTATGTGGCAATTGAGCATGAAAATATTGTACACTTGTAATGTATCAATGGGGTTTGGGGCATCACCCTAAATTTTTTTCATTAACACGTCAAGGTTTTTTCCCGCTAACACTTCAAGGGTTTTTTTCCTTTGACATGTCAAGGTTTTATCATTAACACGCCAAATGAGAAAATACATTGTAAAACCCTAATTCTAGAAGGTTCCAGAAAGCTTGTTATAAGCAGTTGGGATGTATGTTGTGGTATGGTGTTCACAAGATTGTAATCTATTTTGCAATTGGATAATAAAATCATTGGGTGGTTGAGTTTTTGTGGATGTAGCCCATATTGGGTAAACCACATTAAATTTTGTGTTGATCTATTTTTTGTTATTCTTCATTGTTATTTATAGGTTATTTAATCTACATATAATTGTTAATGTTTATTACTCCAATCTACCTAAATCCTAATAATACTTTGTGGTATAAAGAGTAATTGTATCTTTGCAAGAATTCCTCTCTCAAACAAAAGGTTCTCACATAGGTACATGAGTCTCCAGTGGGTGGTCATTTAATATTTTTGACGACATATCATTGGGTCAAGTAAGACTTCGGCTGGGAAGGGATAAAAAGGTTTGTTCAAAAATTTGTGGCAAAATGTTTGGTTTTTCAATGAATTAAAGGGGAGATAATTAATAAACCTAGTCTCTTGCAACCCTTATTTATTCCTAGCTAGCATTGGGAAGAGGTCTCCATGGAATTCATAATAGGGATTCCAAGATCTAATGGTAAGAATATCATCATGGCAGTAGTGAATCGCCTCACCAAATATGCATTATCACATCCTTTTATAGCAAGTATAATGACAAAAAAAAAATTGGAGAATATTCAAAAGATGGATGGTATACCTAAGATTATTGTTAGTGATCATATCCCTATCTTTACTAGTAACTTTTGGATAGATTTATTCAAATTCTTGGGTACTCAATTGTCTCACAGTTCTTCATACCATCCACAATTTGATGGGAAAACATAGGTTGTTAATAAGTGTTTGGAAGGATATCGACATTGTTTCACTTCAAATAATAGTCTTAATGGGTATATTAGCTACAATTACTAGAATGGTGGTATAACACTTCCTTCCATAGTTCATCAAAAGTGTCTCCATTTATGGAATTGTATGGATATCATCCTCCTTCCATCACATCATCATTGAAGGTGTCACTAAGATTTCATGTTGCGGAGGACCACATGATTCATCAACAAGTACTTTTAGGACTTGAAGATAATCTATCCATGGCATAAAACTGAATGAAGCAACAACCAGACCAACATTGTAGTCAAAGAAGTTTTGATGTTGGGGATTGGTTTCCCTTGAGATTGCAACCTTACAAGAAAATATCACTGAAGCAATAGTCAAAGAATAACAAGTTGTCTACAAATTATTATGGCTCATATTAAACCATGTAGAAGATAGATAGTGTTGCCTACAAGCTTGAATTGTCATCGACAACAAAGATACATCTAGGTTTTCCTATTTCTTGTTTGAAGAAGGTAATTGGAAATAATATCCCTACTCAAACAATATTATTGGAGCTTGATGTAGAAGGAAGAATCATATTGTTTCAACCAGAATGTATTCTTAAAAAATGCACAAGGAAGCTAAGGACTAGAACACTTACTCAATATCTCATCCAATGGAAGAGTTTACCAATTGAAGATACCACATGGGAGGACAAGGAGTTCATTCAAAAGTATCCAAAATTTCATAGCATTAAGGATAATGCTTATTTGAAGAAGGGGGGTATGCTACACCCTTAATATTAGAGTACATCAGGTTATGAATAGTTGGCTTGTGGATATCATAACCCCTAATTAATTCATATTTTCATTTAGTTGATTAGGTCATCGTAGGCCTTATATAAGATTATCTAAGTCATCCTAGGTGATATGTTAGGCATAAATAGGTACATATAGGAGGTTGTTTCTTATTTCATGATCATATTGTGAATTTTTTTCTCATTGGAGATATTTGAAGGTTTTCCCCCTTGAAGTGGCTTGTTATTCTTAGTTATTATCAAGTATTTACAACATATTTAATATCATATTCTTCTATTGTGCAAGTTATTTCATAACAGATGTCAACCTTTGGTATGGATATGTTGAGATGGTGTGTATGGTGTTGAGTAAGTGTTGCAGATGCAACAAGGTCACTCGGTTTCCAGGTGCTTTTGAGAAAATTTGCATAAAGATTGTACAAGGTGATTAGGAAGTGCTTTGTATTTTGCTCCACATTTCTTCATTCTTGAATATGTGCTTGTGCAGTTTGAAAGTGATGATTAGAGATCTTTGAAGGTGTTATATCTAAAGTTTCAAGTTCTAGATCATGCAATAGTAGAAGATATGTTTGATAGTGTGTTGGACTATTTCTGGAATGCGAAAAAGGATGTTTGGTAGAAATAGAAATGCTCCTCATTTCTCTGCACTGAAATTTCTTATCTTATAGATTTGGGAATGTGCTAATATTTCCTATACCTACCTTTGGTTTTCTTGTTATTTAGCTATTCCATAGGCTTAGTTCATGAGCTATATCTCTATGATAGTTTGATTAGTTGCACAAGATGATAGTTTTCTCAGTTTCATGTGTTTGTGTCACTGGTTTTGAACATTCCATTAATGTTGGAGTATTCTAGGGTGTTGTGTAATGTTGCTATATGGTCTCCAGGATATCTTCAACCTTGGCGATGTGTGAATTTGGTTGTTTGATAGTTTTAATGTTGGTTTAACTGACTTGGTGTGTAAGCATTGTTTGCAGGAAAGCTTTGTGGTTTGTGGAGGCCTGGTGTAACATATCATTGTAGATTTGGGTCCTAGTTAACTCTAGATGTGTCTTCCATCACTTATTTCCACTATGGAGGTGTTTGGTGTCGACCTATTTGGTGGTTGCATGTTTGAGGTGCATACATTTCATTGAAGATGACCTAGAGAAGGTTATTTGAGGTTGCAAAAGATATATATGCAAGGTAAATATTTTGGAGATTAGTGTAGCATGTAATGATGTATTGATGAGGGCCACTCTACCCAAATCCATATAAATCACAACATATACCAACACAAAAGATGCGAGAAAGAAAATTGATTCACTTTCAATTAATTTTAGAAAATGAAATTACAAATTCAAAGCTTACATGCTACAACCTCATGGGCTTGATTCATTACAAAAAAATCAACTCAAAAAAGAAAATCTACTACTTGGAGCCATAATATTCACTATCAGGGCCACCTTCTACAACTCCCACTTAACCCTTTTTATTTTCCCCAATAAGTTCCCTAGAAGTTTCTAGAAAGATAAAATTTCCCCTTTTCTTTTGGCACCAAAAGTCATGTTGTTTGATTTCTGGTCAAGGAAGAAAATTTTATGAAATTCACTTTTTAGAGGACCAACTTTGCAGGCCATAACTTTTGATTTGGGCATCTGATTCACTATTATTGCATATCATTGGAAAGCTCTCAACAAGCTCTACAATGTGTGAACCCATCATAGGTCAGTTTAGCCACTTTTTGAGCTGTTTTGGGGCCTCTAAAGTTTTATATTTGAATTTGAAGCTACATTGGAGAAATTTCCCGAGACAGAAACTTTAATTTCTCCCAAACCGTGTAGGGTATTGAGGTGATTCTTTCATGACCAGAAAATTTTTTTTGCTCTACTCCTTGGGGTAAATTTTCATGTCCATATAAGCTTGTTTTAGCCAACTTAATAAAAATAGTAAGTGCTCATTTTTCACTATTTTTCATGCCTAATAGTCTTATATCCCCTAAGTGCCATCATGGGACTCAAAACAACTAAAGAAAATAAATAAATCAATTTTTTTGGGTGATGCAAGATTTCTCTACACCACTGGATGCTCCTACATCATGTATATGTGATTATGTGTTGAGATTAGAGTGTGATAAAGAATGGATAAGACTACCAGAAGTAGTGAGCATAAGTTGTCGATAGTTTATTGTGCAATAAGTCACTGGAGGTACTAAGTCGAAGGTTGTGGATGGTAAAGAGACATTGTGGTGGTTTCTTCAGTTTCTTTAATGTAGTGAACCTCCTTGTAATTATTTATTTGTATTTCAAAAGAAGTGATCTTCCTATGTAGTGAGCCCTTAGTAGTGAGCCTTTATTTTTGGATAGTCTTCCATAGCAATGCTTGTTCATGGCTTTGAATTTTGGAACTAATTCTACTAACCTTGAGAGATGTGCGAAGGAAATTACTTCAGAAATAGGTTGTAGTATTGAAGTAACTATGTTGACTACCTTTCATACAAGAGAGGAGAGAAACTACTAGATAATTGATAGCAGATGTTCAAATCATATGATAGGTGATAAGAGTAAGTTTGTTAACCTTAAGAAATATCATGGTGGTTTTGTTAGGTTTGGTGATGACACATCTACTAAGATCTATGGAAAAGGTTCAATTATTTTTAATGGCAAGAATAATATAGAAGATGTTCTTTATGTCAAGGGTCTTTGACAGTGTGTGAACCCCAATCCAAATACCTGCAAAACAAAAAGAACAAACACCTTAAGTTAGATATTGCAAGCATGAACAAGGATTCCCCATGAAATCCATTTACAAAACTCAAATTAGGAAAGAAAACAATGAAGAACATAATGAAACAAGGAAATATAGATTCAATCCTAATTAGAATAGAAAACACATGATCCCATGGGGGAATTGGCACCAATTTGATGTGAAAATTGGCCCTTTCCCAATTCCTAAGATGCAAGCTTGATATGTTGAAGAGATTTGATCCACTTTGTTGATGAAGAATGAGAGCTCCAAGCCAAAAATATGAAAAAACCTAACTAAGAACTCAATGGTGATGGATGGAAATGGCTAAATATTTTAGCATAATAACTTTGCATAATTTGTGGATGATAAAATGAGGATATGAGCTCTTTATTTATAGAATGCCAAGATGGATGAATGCCCAAATTTGAGCAATGTGGGACTAACATTCATCTGATGGCATGATGCGACTTGTCAATCTATGAATGGATGGAAGATGTGCAAGATTTGGGGATTGTGCCAATAAATGCATATTTTTGAATTTCAAATTTGTTGAAATGACTTGTAAGAGGGAAGGGAAAATGCAATAAATGCCACTTGGCTCAAGGCAAAGGACATGTAAGATGAATTTATTGCCTTGTTGGATGTACAAGTTGACTTGGAATTTTTGAATTCAAACTTGGAGAATATTCCAAAAGATGCCTTGTGAGGAAAATAAAGATTTAATAAATGAATTAAATCTGTTTTCATGTGCAACTTGTAAAATCTAGAGGATGGGACATAATTTAGACTTAAATTAATTAAGGGTTAATTAATTTAATAGGAGATTAGGTGATGTGACATATTTGATTCAAATTTATGGATTTATTTAAATCAAATAAGAGAGGAATATGATAAGACATTAATTAAATAAGGATTTTGATTTATTTAATTAAAAGAGATGGTATTAGATTAAATAAAATAAGGTTTTAATTTATTTAATTTAATGGATATACTTTAGAGATTTAATCAAATAAAATTAATTATTTAATTAAATAGGGATAATTAAATCAGATTGATTGATTTAATTAACAAAAGAGGTTGACTTAATTAGATAAAATGATTTACTTAATTAAGAGAGGAATATTGTTGAATTTGATCAGATAAGGAGATTTGATTAAATGGTTAGACCGAGGGATGATTCAGGATGAAACAATGTTAGTAGTCAGGATCAAGTGCACAATGTCAATCGATATATTTTACATGTCTACATTTTTCCTCTCTTTGAAGCAATGCACTTGTTGCATTAGTTCAAAGAATAAATGATCTCAATCAGAGTTAAATTTTTTTTGTTATTTAAAAATTTGCCCCACTGCTGCCTGGTGAGAGAAAACATGCCATTATAATGCCCCCTCGAGAGATCGGATGAAAATTTCAATTTTTGGGTGATCTCGCAAAAAAAAGAGGACAAAGTACCCTATAGGTCCGAAAAGGCTCCGAGAGGCTAAAAACGTGTCTAAACACAATAAAACAATGTAAAATAGGCCTCAACTAGACAAAAATAGGTTTGGGGGTCCAAAACCCTAGCAAGATAGCCAACCAGGGTGAAAAAACCCTAATTTCTAGGCTTAAAAGGGGCTCGAGGGGTTACTTTCAAGTCATTTTCATACACTTCCATTTGCAACCTCAAGATTTGAGCTCTGACCTCCTGGCGATATGGCACAATGATAGCTTCCCCTGTACTTTTTTGATCGAGTTCAAATGTACCAACGGCCACTTGGCATCGAGGCATTGGTAAGTGACCCTTACCTGAGCTTCATTTTTCATTTATTGCTTTCATTTAATGCTTTTAAAGGTCGATCCATCTGCAGCGACACTGTATAGTGCCGCTCGGAAATCAAACTGTTGCTCGGTGTTAAATAGCACCACAGAAGTGTAGTTTGGAGTTTGAAAACTCCGACGCTAAGCTCGGGGCTGGTGGGGTGGTTTGAAAAGTGCGACGTGATGGTCCTAATTCTGCTCAAAGCGCGCCATTGGATGAGAAAGTGTACCGTGGCGGTACGATTTTTCTCTTTTAAGCCCTAGCGTTGTAGCTTGATTAGAAATCAAACTACGACGCCTTCATGGGTTGCACCATTGGAGAATTTTTTTGAACGCCCGATGAATAATTTTTGAAATTTTTTAACATGGTGACCTTGCTTGATGCAGGACGCAGTGAAGGAGCTCTACTCTCGAGAGCATAGGTCACAGGATTTATCTGGCTATTTGCGAGACCTGAGAGATAGGGACCAGGATTGAGTCTAGATTACGGGGTTATGGTACATTTCCTACACAACACCCATTCACACTCACTTAGGGATGTTGTCAGCATTGGTCGAGGGATGGCATAGCGAGACCTCTTCCTTTCATCTTCCCACTGGTGAGGCCACCATCACTTTAGAGGATGTTTGGCGTATTTTGCGATTGTCGATTCATCGCTGACAGGTCATTTTTGACATGGACGAGGGGCGTGATGCCTGTCACAGAGTCTTCACCACAGAGGACATCATTTTTTGTAAGGGGTAGATAGAGCTCGAGCGGCACAAGATCCTGACACCTCCCTTCCGCTGGGTTGTTGCCTCCATTATTTTGGGTCTCATTGCCCTTGACAGGCAAGGCCGATACTTCAATCCCAGCTGGGGATATTTTTGGGAGTCGATGGTTTGAGACAGACTGGTTCATTTTTCTTGGGGGTCAGTGCTTCTCGCTTCTCTTTACAGGGACATGCACGAATACGTGTACATGGTTGATAGAGCACTGGGAGTAGGGGTGACACTTCTTCACATCTAGGCATGGGAGCACATTGTTGTGCTATGTCCACATGTTGTTTCAATTCTAAAACTACTAGACGATCCCCTCATGTGGTGTTACAGAGGCAGTGTGTCCTTCACACACACCGGTGAGCATGGGATCCCCTACTGGAGGAAGGTCTTGGACGAGATGTAGATTTTCACCTGGAGACCATACCTTGGTTGGCCTGGATGGGCCGACAATGCTGATAAGATGTTCTATGCCCATCAGGACTGTTTTATGTAGGGGCAAGAGCACACCATAATTGAGAGGTACTTTTCTGGGCATGTGCAATGTCAATTCGGTGAGCCCCAGGATCATCCCGATGACAATTACGTAGTCATCTTCACCTGCACCATGACACAGGTTTCATGGGGGTAGTATATTCCTACTTCAAAGGCAGTTGATAGTTTCAGGTAGTTGGTTACCTGACCATGGGCTTATGATTAGGGGCTCATAAATCCAGGCACGACTCAGGCCTACAGGGATTGGTTCCGATCTCCGCTTTGATTGACTATTCCAGGAGCAGTCCCAAATTGGTGGAGAGTTAGAGGTAGAGGGGGAGGATGAGGCCGAGGGGGATGCTTGATAGGACCAGCTGGTTGTGCATCCAGTTCAGCTAGGGTAGGGCGATGTACTGATGCCAGATTAGCAACAGGTTCCACCAGGTGTACCACCATGGGGTGATGATCAGCCTTAGGTGTAACCATAGGTATAGCCTCAAGTACAGCTAGCAGGATAGGTGGATCCTTGGGAAGCGTTGATTGCATAGTTGCAGGCCTAGGTACAGACCTTGATAGGAGAGAGGGATCAAGCCTGAACTGAGAGAGAGTAGATGAGGGCTAAGAGGGACCAGGCCATTCAGTAGAGATAGGCTGCAGAGCTACAAACAGCCATAGAGCTAGGCAGGAGACAATAGCTAGAGAGTATGGCAGCCTCCTCTTCCTAGGGTACAGTGTCTATTCGGTCCTATAGGGATGCCATCTGAGAGGCTGAGTACTATCAGAGGCATTAACATGAGGTTGTACCTAGAAGAGGACAAGTCCCAGAGTACTCACAGTAGACTAGCTATAGACCGATAGAGGGTCATGGTGATAGGGGTGAGGGCAGCATACACAGGGACAGAGCTTGATCGAGATGATACGATACTTTTTGTGCCTTATGGGCTCATTTTTGATAGCCCAATGGGCCTTTTGTACTGATTGACATACATGTATAGTGCTCTGATTTATTCTTTGTACTATGACAGTTGCATTATTGATGATATATATATGAGCCGATGATGATTTTGATATGATGCGATGTGTACTATTTATTTATGCATGGATGATTTTACTTCTATATGTTGTGCAATGATGCTTTTATGGATGCATTTATTTCTGGTGATGTATGCATTATGATTATGACTAACAGATCTATATTATGTTAACCTATGATATGCAAATGTGATGTGCAATGATGTCTATATGATGATCTATTTATGTTGATGCAAATGATGATGTGATATGTGATATGGAACGTAATATGCAAAATGATATGGTATATACATGAAATGTTATGTGAATTATGCTTATATATGAGCGGATTATGGATGGATGTATGTTTTGTATGTGATGGACTATTTATGCTTATGTGGAATGATTTATGATGCTATTTATGAGATGATGTAATGATGTAATGTGAATGTGATGGTCGTGGTATTATGTAGATGAGATGGTTTCTTAAGATGCTTAGAATAACAAATGTTATTATCCTAAACATATTAAATGATGATGTAATGTATGTGATGCATTTAATATGATGCAATGACATGTTAATGCAAAGTGGTATGATGATGCGTAATGTAATATGAACATAATGTGGTGAGATGATGTTATGATGTTATGCAAGTATGTATGCAAATGAATTATTTATAATGCTTATATACCTATTGTGTATGATTATGCATTATGTGATAATGGTGAAATGATTATGAAATGCTTATGAAAATGAATGTTATGCAATGATTTATGTAATAAATGCAATGTTTTGCAATGTAATGGATGAGATTCAATAAAATGGATGTGCTTAACTATAAAGATGCTTGTAATAACATGTTTATATATGATGATGGAAATGTAATGCATATGTTTCCTATATGATATGTTGATGCAATATGCTAATGATTTATGGATGCAGGATCGATGATGATGATGATGGTGATGGTGATGATCAACTGTCATAGTACTTTGTTAGTGCGGCAACTGAGAAGAGAAGAAGTCATTTAAACAAGACACAAGATGATGCAAATGCAAATGATGATGATGATGATTACTTGCCGAGGAATTGGGATTTACAAAGGGCCACTTTCCTTATGTTTGATAATGCATGTGGTATGATGCATCAAGGTATAGAAAACCAGGATGGCGTTGTACCCAATGTGATGGACTTTGACTTGACAAGTAGATAGGAGTATCCTTGTTCACACCTAACATATGGAAACCTTGCTAGGATGCACTTTAGAAGTTTCAAACACCTCGGACCAAAACACGGAAAGCTAAACCTTTCAATGCAATAGTCAACAAGTTGTCCAAGACCTCCTCTATACATACCTAACAAAGCAAGTATTTTCCAAGGTTATATTACAAGCACATCCAACAAGCATAGCAGAAAAAAAGATAATGATTGTTGCCCCATTCCTATTTCTCTAAATCCTCTTGTTCGGATATCATCAAGAAGTCCTTGGAATGAGCGCAATAAGATAATTCAAAAGATAAAGAAAAAGTAAAAAAACAATTTGATGCTCTTCAATACCACTAACAAAAAGAGGATGTGTTTTCTAAGGATAAGAACCGAAACTTATTGCCAAAAGATAATGCCCATTGTAGGAAGGATTCATCCTAGGATATGTTAGTGGATGGTGGCACGTCATTTCGTTTATCCAAAGTGTTGTTTCTAATAAATAATGCCCCTTGTAGGAAGGATTCATCCTAGGACATGATGTTATCAGATGATTGATATGGAACTGATTAGATGATGGGCTACCGATGCGAAGAGTTGACCAACTTGTTTACATACTGACTTAGACTTGAGACTTGAGGTTTTTGAGTTTTTACCTTTTTTTTACCTACTAGACTTGTTTCTAACTATTTTACCAAAGGTTGAGGATGACGATCAATTTATTATGGATGGTGTTATTGCAGGTGCAAGCGAGATGAGATACATGGATTTTTTCAAATATTTGGATGTTTTTGATCTTTTTGAGATGTTTTGAGGCTAGTTTTGGTGTTTTTCAAGATTTTACGAATGTTTTATTTTCTCGATTTTCAAATATTTTGGGATTTTCTAAGATTCTGACCAAGAGACTAACCTAAAGACCTATCCTAGGGGCCTCGAGGGCTGATCAATAGATTAGCCTTGCCTACGTTATATACGTAGAGACCACGTAGTTCGACTAATGAGTTGACCAATTTATAGATGATGATATACATGATGAGATGTTAGTTTATTATGACAGAATCCTATAGGACTGACCTAAATGTCTTGGGGGATGATCAAAGATCAACCTTTCCTACGTTCAAGCTCAGAGATGACGTAGTTTGACAAGATGACCCTATTTTTGGCTTTTGATGATTTTTGAATGTTTTTGGATTTTCTGATTTGAGGATTTTAAGGATATACACGAATCTGATCTGATGAGAACATGCCCCAACGTGATGCAATAGACTACTCCGATAAAGGCAAGAAAAACTAACCTTGAGGATGAGTCGAGTAGTACTAGGAGGAATCATGGTGTGAACACATGACCAAGCTATGATGCAGATGCAGGTGGATGAGTGATGGATGGAGACCCGAATGCGATGGATGATGGAAACGTAATGGATGGATGATGCAGAACAAGCCATAAAGATCCTGGTGGATGGAAAGTGCTTATTTACGCAAGGCACCTATTTGCCAGGTTTTCACTAAGGTACTTTCCCAAAGTGCCACTGAAGTGGTTTTCACTAGAGGATGATTTTTTCTCTTTACTATTTTCAATCCTTTTTCTGATTTTTTTTGAATTTTTTTCTTTTTTTCTTTTTTTTTGTTGTCACCAAGATGCCTGTTTTCCAGGTTTTTGCCGAAGTAGCCATTTTTTTAGGACATCTAATTTTTTTGGATTTTTTGGTTCTATACCTTGAAATATTTAGGCATAATTTTTTTTGAGATGAGAGCTATTCATAGGCTCTTGCAGAGGTTCCCCTTTGGGTGTTGATAGCTGATATGCCCCTGATTTGTAACTTGTTGTGATAACTAATGGTCCCAACCAATTGGGTTCAAATTTTCCTTTGATGCTTGGATTTCAGACATTTTTTTGATTCTCCTTTAATACCAGTTCTTCGACTTGGAACGTCCTGCTTCTGATTTTCTTATTATAGCTCCTTTTGAGTATATTCTGATAGACTTGTAAATAATTCAAAGCATCTATGCATTGCTTATCCAGTAGCTCTAGCTCATTTAGTCTTGATACCCAGTACTCTTCATCTATGATGAGGTTTTGCAGTTATATCCTGAGGGATGGGAGCTTGATCTCTATGGAGAGTACTGATTCTGATTCATGGACCAGGGAGAAAGGGGTGGTGCCGGTGGGTGTGTGGATACTAGTTCGATAGGCCCAGAGGGCAGGATTAAGCTGTAAATGCCAGTCATGACTTGCATCATTGACTATTTTCTTGAGGATTTTCATAATGGTTTTGTTTGTAGCTTTTGCTTGGCCATTGCCTTGGGGATAGTATGGGGTGGAGAAGTGATGTTGGATCTTGAATTTTTTGCATAAGTCAAAAACCTCATGATTCTTGAATGGTGTCCCATTATCTGAGATAATGACTTGTGGAACACCATATCGAAAAATGAGATAGTTCAGGATGAACTTAGAAATTTGCTTCCTAATTATGTATGTCATGGGTATGGCCTCGATCCACTTAGTAAAGTACTCCATTGCAATTATGATGAATTTGTGGCCATTAGATGAAGTGGGAGTGATTTTTCTAATGAGATAAAACCCCCACTATGAAAAGGTCCATGGTGTGATGATAGGATGAAGCTCTTGAGCTAGAGCATGGATGAGGTCCCCATGCTACTGACATTGTAGACACTTT
Organism: Sequoia sempervirens; assembly: GCA_007258455.2. Taxonomy (NCBI): domain Eukaryota; kingdom Viridiplantae; phylum Streptophyta; class Pinopsida; order Cupressales; family Cupressaceae; genus Sequoia; species Sequoia sempervirens. The sequence goes on from VDFB02018296.1 coordinate 17,689,802, forward strand.
CTGACATGATCATGCGCTTCTCTTTCCATTGTGGGCCAATAATACCCCATCCTCAACAGTTTATTGGCTATGGTCATTCCACTTGAGTGTGAACCACAGATACCGTCATGTACTTCAGTTAGAGCGGTTATTGCCTCCTCAGCATTTAAGCAGTGCAATAGGGTTCCTTTTATGCTCCTATGATATAGGGTATCTCCTAGGATGAAAAATCTTGATTCCTTTTTTACAAAGGTTCATTTTAGGTTTGAGGGTAAGTCAGCAGATATGACTCCTATACGAAGGTATGTGCAAATGTCATGATACCAAGGATCGCCAGGACCAATGATTTCACACACATATTCTGATTCTGGTACCTCAAATGTAGGCACAAGAAGCTGCTCAATTAGGAATTCATATTTTGAAAAGTTGTGGGGGATGTCCAGTAAGGATCCAATTGTTGCCATGGCATTTGTTGCTCTGTTGTTGGTTCTAGGAATCTTTTCAAATGTTATTTCGATGAAGGATTCTTTGAGAGTCTCCACCAATTTCTTGTATGGAGTGAGCTTGTCATCCTTGGTTTGGTATTCATCGTTCACTTGATTTATTATCAATTGGGAGTCTCTGTATACTTTCAGAGCTATAATGTTCCACTGCACTGCTATTCTAAGACCTATGGTTAAAGCCTCATATTCTATAATGTTATGGGTGCAAGGAAATTCCAGTTTGTAGGACCTTGGTATGCAATCCCCTTGTGGGGTGATGAAGAAGACACCATCTCCTGATCCATGCTACGTGTATGATCCATCGAAGTATAGTTTCTAGTGGTCAGCTACGTTGAGATTGAAAATAGATTCATCTGGAAACTCTAAGACTAGATGATTCTCTAAATAGATTGGTGCTTCTGCAAGTTGATCTGTGATGACTTGGCCTTTGATTGCTTTCCACTCCACATATTTGATGTCATATTCTAACAGTATCATCACCCATTTGGCCATTCTTCCTATGAGAATTTCCTTTGATAGTAGGTACTTGAGAGGGTTGATTTTGGTGATGAGTTTTATTTTATGGGCCAACATGTAATGTTTGAATTTTTGTGATGCAAACACTACTGCGAAGCATGCTTTCTCGATAAATGAATAGTTTAGCTCATGTCCAACCATTGTTCTACTGATGTAATAGATAGTCATTTCTCTTCCATTTTCATCATGTTGAGCTAGGAGAGCTCCAAGGGCTGCTGTTGTTGCTAATACATAGAGAATCAATGGTTTTCTTGGGATTGGTGGCATTAAGACTGGTGGTGTCAGTAGATATTCTTTGATTTTGTTGAATTCCTCTTCACACTTGTTATCCCATTTTTACACTACTTCCTTGTGAAGCAGGTGTGAGTATGGGTTCTGTTTGTCCACCAAGTGTGCTATGAATCTTCAAATGGATTGAAGCCTTCCTTGGAGACCTCTCAATTTCTTTAATGTTTTCGGTGCCTCCATCTTGAGGATTGCTTTTACCTTTGCTGGATCCACCTCGATACCCCTCATTGACACTATATATCCTAGGAGCTTTCTTGATTGTAAGCCGAAGACACACTTCTTTGGGTTTAATCTGACCTTGTACTCCTCTAGCCTATCAAAGATGGCACTAAGGGTTGCTATGTGATCTTTTCTCTTTCTTGATTTGGCTAAGATATCATCAACATAGTCTTCGACCATCTTATGTATCATGTCGTGGAATATCAATGTCATGGCCCTTTGATATGTTGCTCCTGCATTCTTTAAGCTGAATGGAATCATATTCTAGCAGTAAGTCCCCCATGGACAAGTGAAAGTCATCTTATGTTGGTCCTCTTTAGCTATCATGATCTGATTGTACCCTGAGAATTTGTCCATTAGTGACAACATTTCATGTCCCGCTGTCATGTCTACTATCATGTCGATGTTGGGAAGTGGGAAGTCATATTTTGGAAATGCCTTGTTCAAGTCTCTAAAGTCTGTGTAGATTCTGATGTTCCCATCGAGTTTTGAAATAGGTACCAATTTTGACACCCATTCTGGATAATCTATTAGTCGGATGAATCCTGCATCTAATAGTTTCTTAGCTCCATTTTGACTAATAGGGCGATATGAGGGTGCATTTTTTGAAGCTTTTGTTTGACAGGCTTTGCTTCTAGATACACTGCTAAGTGGTGAACCACGGTCTCTAGATCAATTCTTGGCATGTCAGCATAACTCCATGTGAAGTTTATTTGTCTTTCTCTTAGGAATGCCGCTAGGAGCTCTTGCTCTTTTGATAGTAGTGATTCCGCATAGAATGTGATTTGTGGGGTCTCCTCTATTCCTAGGTTGACCGGATTGCATTTTTCTGCCAAGACTGTTGACTTTTCTTGATGAATAGCTCTTAAAGGAAGATTGAATCCCCCATCCTCGGGTGCCTCAGAGAGGTTTTCACCATTGGATATGTCCTTTCTTTTTACTTTTTTCTGGTCAGGGAGTGCCATAGTGTGGTTTTCACTCAAGGACTTGGATATTATTCTTAATTTCTCACTTTTGTGACTAAAGGATTCAATTGTTTCCTCATAATAGGCATGCGTGTCTAAGTCGATTATGAACCCTTCTTTATGACCCCCATCTAGAATGTTATCCCGCAGTCCCATGAATTATGAGAGTGCCTCATCGTTTTTGAATGTATTAAGAACTAGTGGTCCTTGTTGGTCGTAGTCGATGAGTTGGGGAGATACTAGGCAGATCTCATGATTTTGGTGGTCTGTTTCAAAAGATAGGGTGCTAATCATGCAAAGAGTGGTATCCTCAAATAGCCTAGGTAAGTTGGTCATGGTATCCTCGTCATTGCTACTAATACAGACGCCTGTTATATCAAATGTAAAGTTATCTATGACTCTACCTCTAGACACTGGTAAGTGTAGTTCTACTGGGGTTGGCTGAGGAGGATTATTAATTGTTCTAACTAGAGGACTTCGGCCATGTATGGTTATACTCAGAGGGGTACATCCAAGGCCAATATTTTTTATTGATTGCATCTTTGGCATGATAGGTATTATAAGCCCATTGTCATTTTGTCCCATTCTTTGATTTCTGTCATAGCCCATTGCGAGCATAATTTGTAGACCCTTGCTTCTGTCATCTATTGGTAAGTCAGGTACTATTATTTCATCTTGATATAGCATATGAGATGGATCCACCTCAATAAATTCTCGGCCAAGATCCCCCCAACTTGTGAAGTTGGGATAATCTCGAGGAGATGTTTGGGATGTGGAAGCTTCATTTATTTTTGACATCCCCGTGATCTAGGAGATTGTGGTAACTCTCCTACCACAAAAGAATTATTAGGGATTTTGTAGTTTCCACAACCGTTATCCTAGATGATGACCTTAATGTCAGAGATGGTGGGAATGGTGGGAGTGGTGGGTGTCTCTGTCACAGAAGTGGATGTGAGAGTGGCGGGATCAATGTATGGTGTGGATGGGCCCTCATCATTTTTTGGTACTTGGGGGATTTTGTAATACTTTTCTTCAAGGTTCTTACAATAGGAGAAAGGTTTGGGATCTCCATGGATGGTTACTTCTTGTCTATCATGTGTGAATTTCACACATTGATGGAAAGTTGACGCTACTACTTTCATCGCATGAATCCATGGGCGTCTTAGAAGGATGTTATACTTAAAGTCAAGGTCCAAGACCTGACAAGTGGTTTCCATGATGGTAGGCCCTACTTGAATAGGAATTTTGATCGTGCCCTCAGACACTCTTTCTTGATCGTCATTTTCTCTTATTGCGATACCTTTTCTTTTGTTGATAGAATCCTCTAATATTTTCAATTGCTTGGTGAGATTGAAGGAACACATATTCAAGCTCGCACCTCCATCCACCAAGACCCTTTTGAATTTTCTCTTATGTACGATGGCTTCCAAGTGAAGTGCATGATTGTGAGATGGTTGAGCAGGAAAATCCTGGTCAAAGAATGTGAGGAGATTTGGCATAATGATTTTCTGACCATAGCTTAGAATTGCTCCGCATCAAGGTCTACGGGGACAGTGGATGAAGCCAACACTTCTTCTAGGATTTTCCTATGGGCATATGAGATTTTTAGCAACTCCATGATGGAGATTTGTGCTCGCGTTCTCTTGAGTTGATCTAGGACATTATAGCCATTAGGAATAGATCTAGATGTAGGGACTTTGTTTGGCTGGGATGATCCTGCAATGGTAACTTTTCCGCCTCCTGTGGTGACTCCACAATCTTTGGCATAGGCACCCTTGATGGTGATGACCATGCAGTTTTCATCTAAGGAGGTGATGACTATTTCATACACATGATTTATGTTTGAGTGGGTGCCTTTCTGCTTATCTTTGTTATTATTATTCCCTTTGTTTCCATGATTAGGCATCAGATTCGTGTATATCTTAAGATCTTGGTTTCCTATAGGTTGCACCACATTTATGATTATTTTATCGACGAGATCTTGAATTATGTTCTTTAATCTCATACAACTATTTGTGGTATGTCCTTTGATTTTATGGAATTCACAAAGTTTATTTTCATTATACCAAGGAGGTTTCACATCCAGTTCTTGGTAATTCTCAAATGTAGGAGCCTTGATGAGTTTTTCATCTATCAGCTTTTTCATTATGTCTTCAAGTGGTTTCCCCAAAGTGGTGTATTTTTGCTCGGGATAACTCTTGTTGCGTTGGGGTGGTCCCCTTTGCTCATTGAGATTAATGATTGTCGGATTGTTGTGTGGTTGTTGTGTTGCGTGATGATTGATTTGGTGTTGGATTTGGATTTGTGGTGCAAGTTTATTTTGGAGAGGGGCACTAATGACCACCATGACATCGATGACACCATCATTAGTAACATTTTTATTCCTTTCCCATGTGCAAGGTTTATCATTATAATTGGAGATTGGGAAGTTTTTTTGTTGTTCAGGGTATGAAGTTGATCCCGTGAGTTGAGTCATGAGGGCTCATTCGATGCTGAGTGCCTTGGAGATCAACTGATCATATGTGGTGATGCCTTGAACCTTGAGATGAAATTCCAAGATGCCATCAAGGTTTCCTATGATGGTGCAAACTTGTTGTTCTTCTGGCATGGTCCACTTGCTCCGATTGGCCTTGGATCACCATCGTTGTAGGAATTAAGTGAATGATTCATCCTTTCCTTGTTTCAGAGCTGAGAGTTCTTCTAGACTAACATCCATTGCAATGTTGCATGCATATTTTTTATGAATGCATCTATAATTTCTTGGAATGTCCTAATGCCTGAAGGTAGGTGAGAGAACCATTCCATAGTGTGGCCCTCCAAACTCCTAGGAAATAGTCACATCAGATAAGTATCGTCATATGCGACTTCCATGCAATGAACTTGGAACTCCTTGATGTGATCTTCAGGGTTTCCTGTCCCATGATATTTGTCAAATTTGGGGATCTCAAATCCCTTGGGGAATGGTTTCATCACTAGGCTCCTATCAAAAGGATAGGGGCACAAGTTCCTTGGCTTTTTGTTGTTCGCCCTAATTGAAGATCGAGCACTTGTTACAAGAGCAACCTGATTTGTGTTGTTACATCATTTTGCGGATCAAGGGGTAGGATGAAGGTGTTTTGAGGTGTTTCAATTTTGGGTTGGATGGATGGGTTGTTTGATGTGTTATTCAATGGTATCTATATGTTCTGTCGAGCTAGGTAGGCTTCCACCTATTGTTGAATGAACAACACTTGTTTTTGATCTTGATGTTGTTGTGCTAAGATTTGTGCTTGTTGTTGTTCCAACAACGCTTGTTGTTGGGCTGCCAATTGGGCTGCTTCTTGCTGCTCTTGATATTGCTTTATTTCTTGTTGATATGCTTGCAATTGGGCTGCTTGTCTTTGTGCAAGAAGTTGTGCCTATCCTTATGCGTGATGTGCTTGGTATTGGAGTTTTCCTAAGCTTGAGCTTGTGCTTGTGCTTGTGCCACTTGTTGTAATAGAGTTTGTGCTTGAACAGCCTTTTGTGCTTGCAATGCAACTTGGGCTGCTTGGGCGGCTTGCACAACTTGAGCAGCTTGTTGTTGTTGTTGTTGTAATAACGCTTGGGCTTGTTGCACTTGTAATGTGGCTTGGGCTGCCTGGGCAGCTTGTGCAACTTGAGTGGCTTGTTGAGCAACTAGTTGTACAACTTTTTGTCTTTGCACTTGTTGGAATCCCCTTTGAAAAGTAGCTTGCAATGCCGTGTTGTATTGGATTGATGTGATGGAAGTTGGTGGTGGTGGGGGTGGTGGTGGATTCAGAATGGCATTTGTGGTGAGTGATGATGTTGTGTTGGTGTTTTGAGTGATGGATGGTGCTGTTGATGTGATTGGTCCTTGGGAGACCATGTTTTATGATGTTAGGGGGTGTTTGATGATGTTGCAATTGCTTGTGCATTTGTCATCTGTTGTTGCGATATCAATGACAAATTTTGAGAGTTTGGCATAATGCTTTGATTGATATTTGGGATGTTGGTTTGATTGATAGTTGGTAGAGGGGGAAGCTCTAAACCAAGGAGTGGTGTGGATGATGATGGCAATGGTGGAAGAGGTGGAAATGTGAGGGGTGCGAGTTCTTGTGAAAATTTTGTGGTGTTGAAAATGCTCCCTGGTCCAAACATATCTCCCTCCTCTTGTGAATTTGTGAGGAGAGAAGTTTGAGGTGTTGCGTGAAAAAATGATGATGATGGATCATGATGGAAGGTGAGAGGAACATTCTTATGTAATGGGTTTTCGAGTATGTTTTGTTCCAAGATGGTATTTGCATCCAAGTTTTTATTATTAACAAGGGGTTGTGTTTGGATAGTGTTGAGAAATGCATTTCCCTTATTAACATTGGGTTGGGTTGGAGCAAATGATGTCATGATCTGTGGAATGTTTTGAGTGATATTTTGGGATGGGGGTGTGGATGAGATGGGAATGGTGGATGATATTAGAGGGAAATATGTCTCCACTATGGTACTCACGTTGAAATCTAAAGGTAATTTGGCCCCTTATTTTGCTAGTTCAAGCATGTATAATGAAGGGTTAAGCCTCGTCATGATGTTGATGATTTTATGGTTTTACAGATTTTGGAGCATTTTAGTTATTTCTTCATGAGACATTCCAAAGGTAAGATCCTCTCCTTGGGTTTCCTCTTGTGGATTTTGTGATGATGAGATGGTCAAAGGATTGCTTGACTCAGCGGGATTCATTTCAACATTTGTTTGGCTTAGATCGCTTGAAGCGGGTGTTTCTTTGTTGGCTTCCATGCTCTTCTTGTATTGAGATCTAGTTTGAACCATAAAACAAGGATCAATTTTCAAGAATAGAAGAGATGAATCTCTTGGTTCTTTGAATCGATCTTTACTTTATGCCCAAAGTAGAAAATTTTAGAATATCTTGAGGATCAAAAGGTGATATGATGATGATGTAAGAGATGGATGATGCAGATGTTCAGGTCTTTTGATAAATCTTAAAGGAGATGCTAGGCTTTTGGGACTTTCGGATATGTTTTGAATTTTTATTTTGATTTAATTTTGGATTTGGGATTTGTCCTTGATTTTGATTGATTTTGATTTTGAACAAAAAGACCCTAAGATATTGGATGATTTATCTAAGGGATAGATTTGATCAAAGGATGATAATTTGAATATATGTAGGGAGAAGGACGCATCTACCCACACCTATTCAAACAAGATGATAGTTTAACTAAGTATATGAAGAAGGATACATCTACATATACCTAGCTAAACAAGATGATTTTGATAACTTTGAATAAGCATATGAAAAATGACACATCTACACATACCTAGCCAAAGATAATTTTGATAAAGTTTTCAAGGATTTAGTCTCAAGGATTTGATGATTTTGATTTTTCCAAAAAGCCTAGCATTAAGGATGATTTCAAGATTTTCCAAAAGGTGATGGTGAGATGATTTTTGTTTTGATGTTTGAAGGATAGATGAAAAATATTTTGATTTTCTTTGATCCTAAAATGAACCTAAAAAAGATGCTTTTTTTGCCTAGACCTAGGTATTGAAGAGCATACAATGCTTCTATAGACCTTTGTAACCAATAAGTGATTTCATTTGAACATACATTTTCAGATTTTGAACCAATGATTTTCATTTTGGGATTTGGACTTTTTGAAAATTGTGAGGCTTCAACACACATGAAAGTTAATTTTGCTTAGCTTTGCTTAATGGCTTTATTTTACCAAAAACACTTTCTTTGATTAAGTTTTCAAACTAAGATGTCCAATGTCTAAATTTCTTCAAACCCCACAAGATATGTTACGTGGAAATTCAATGAACTCAAGGAAAAGGTTTTCCTATTGTTTACTTTAGTAGAAAAATCGAGATGTAATCCAATGTTTAGAAACCTCTAAGGATGTAAATCCCAAGGGTAAGCAATAACATATGAATTGAGTCAATTGTATTTGTCTCCAAAAGGGTTTGAAATTTGGATGAAGATGTTAATTGTTTGTTTTCAAGATGTTTTCGAACAAGCAATGCATTTTGTAACCCAAGAATAAGTACAACCCTATGGATGTGTAAGATAATATTTTTGGATTCCCACTTAGACAAGTCCAGCTACACTTATCATTAGTGAATGGTTATATGCTTGACTCCACTAGCTCCCCTCCACAACACTCACTTATACAGGGCAGCCAAGCATCAACACCCATGAAACTCCCATGACATGTTTTACATTTCTACTAAAAGACTGTAAAAGTGTGGGGTGGCTTCAGAACAACCGTTCTTGCACCAACAAATAGTTTTAAGGATTTTGGAAAATTCTAGAATGTGGGTTTTAATAAGGACTTTCCATTTGTGGAGATTGACCCATACGGTAAGAGTCCCCTTTCAGATCCATCTTGTCAGAATCAACCATGTGATATTGGCGTTTACTCCAATGCCCACATTTATATCCCAATTGGAAATACTCTTGGTTTTAGAGTGTTACCGGTTGAGTCATTCCCTTGGGTGAGTACTTTTCCCCCAAATCAGGCCCTCTAGGATAAACAAAAGTGATTAAAAAAAATATTTGTAACTCGATCAATCTTTGTTGGCAACAAAGAGAGAGAATATATGCAATAATTCCCCCACTCACACTCGCACAAGATTTTGTTCAATTTTAAATCCCAAAGATGAAGTGTGGAGGTGATTGATTTGTCTCACCCTAAAGTCATGAAAAAGACCTTTTGATTCTCAAGATCGCTATAAAGCGCGAGAGAAGCGCATATGTCCTTTTTCAATGAATTTAGTTTAAGTAAGCCTTCACGAAAACAAAGTTGCACTTGTTCTTTTTAAATCCACAAAGCAAAATGTGAGTTCTTTTTAGAGCACCAAAAGACAAATGGTAGACATTTTTTTCAATTGTTATCCAAAGAAACAAAATCTAGTATGTTGTGATCCTAATGTTCATTTTAGCCTTTTGCAAGAAATGAAAAGATTCTTTTTAAACCCAAATGAAATTAGTGTCCTAAGAAAGAAGTGATAAAAAATTCTTAAAAAGTGTTAAACGGACACTAAAGTGTTTAAAAACACTTTGATTTGATGAAATATCCTCCTCATACTTCTTCTTTTCTTCGTTTTTCAATTTGGCCCAACCTACAAGCATAAAAAAAAAGTCAGATTCCGTAAAATACAGAGGTCAAAAAGTAGAAAACAAAAGACAAATTGATCATATGACAAAATGCACGTGCTAAAATTAAATTTCAACTTTTTACTCCCTCCCAGTGGTGCAACCCATGACTGTGTCAGAGTTTTATTTCTCAGTGGTGCTCTTATAGCGTCACTTACCAGTCAGCATCGCTCTGTGTCGAGGCAGTGAGCTCAACTGTGTCAAACTTTTTTCCAGCGTTGCAGTTTGGTTTTTCTTTGAAAATTCCTACAAGTCAAATGGTCAAACGTCGGAGTTAGAAATTCAAATTTTTGGGTGGGAAGACTCCAATGTCGCAGTTTGGGTTTCCAACGACACTATATGGTGACACTAAAGAGTCAGCGATGCTAAAACAACAACGTTGAGCTCTCAGCATGGGAATTTTTTTGTGTATAAGCAAAAATGTGGAAATTTGTGAGAAAGGTGATAAAAAATGGGATGTTGCCCTCCTTCTAGCGCCAAATGTGTGAACCCCAATCCAAATACTTGCAAAACAAAGAGAACAAACACCTTAAGTTAGATATTGCAAGCATGAACAAGGATTCCCCATGAAATCCATTAACAAAACTCAAATTAGGAAAAAAACAATGAAGAACACAATGAAACAAGGAAATATAGATTCAATCCTAATTAGAATAGCAAACACATGATCCCACGGGGGAATTGGAGCCAATTTGATGTGAAAATTGGCCCTTTCCCAATTCCTAAGATGCAAGCTTGATATGTTGAAGAGATTTGATCCACTTTGTTGATGAAGAATGAGAGCTCCAAGCCAAAAATATGCAAAAACCTAGCTAAGAACTCAATGGTAATGGATGGAAATGGCTAAATATTTTAGCATAATAACTTTGCATAATTTGTGCATGATAAAATGAGGATATGATCTCGTTATTTATAGAATGCCAATATGGATGAATGTCCAAATTTGAGCAATGTGGGACTAACATTCATCCAATGGCATGATGCGACTTGTCAATCTATGAATGGATGGAAGATGTGCAAGATTTGGGGATTATGCCAATAAATGCATATTTTTGAATTTCAAATTTGTTGAAATGACTTGTAAGAGGGAAGGGAAAATGCAATAAATGCCACTTGGCTCAAGGCAAAGGACATGTAAGATGAAGTTATTGCCTTGTTGGATGTACATGTTGACTTGGAATTTTTGAATTCAAACTTGGAGAATATTCCAAAAGATAGCTTGTGAGGAAAATAGAGATTTAATAAATGAATTAAATCTATTTTCATGTGCAACTTGCAAAATTTAGAGGATGGGACATGATTTATACTTAAATTAATTAAGGTTTAATTAATTTAATAGGAGATTAGGTGATATGACCTATTTGACTCAAATTTATGGATTTATTTAAATCAAATAAGAGAGGAATATGATAAGAGATTAATTGAATAAGGATTTTGATTTATTTAATTAAAAGAGATGGTATTAGATTAAATCAAATAAGGTTTTAATTTATTTAATTTAATGGATATACTTTAGAGATTTAATCAAATAAAATTAATTATTTAATTAAATAGGGATAATTAGATCAGATTGATTGATTTAATTAACAAAAGAGGTTGACTTAATTAGATAAAATGATTTATTTAATTAAGAGAGGAATATTGATGAATTTAATTAGATAAGGAGATTTGATTAAATGGTTAGACCAAGGGATGATTCAGGATGAAATGATGTTAGTAGTCGGGATTAGGTGCACAATGTCAATTGGTATATTTTACGTGTCTATAGACATAATCTTCTTAGTGTAGGAAAAATGTGTAGTAGTAATGCAATATGGTGTTTCAGGATGATGGTTGTGAAATAAAAAAAAAGAATATCCAAAATCTTGGTTGTTGCAGGAACAAGGAAAAAAGGAAATGTTTATTAGCTCAAAAGTGCTAGTGGTAATTGCTTTATGACTCAAGTCAATGAAATTTGGTTGTGGAATAAAATAATGGGTCATATCAATTTTGACAGCCTAGTGAAGATCAACTCTACTCATGTTGTAAGAGACTTGCCAAGAATTATAAAGCCTATCAATGTAATTTGCAAAGAATGTTAGTTTGGAAAAAAAACAAGGAATAGGTTCAAAACTAAGGAACATACTACTAGATGACCTTTAGAGTTGGTGCATATAGACCTATGCAAAACTACCAAAATAAGAAGCACTCAAGGTGATAGGTATTTTATGTTGTTAATAGATGATTACTCTAGATTGACATGGGTGACCTTTATCAAAGAAAAATCAGAAGCTCTAGATAGGTTTAAATTATTTAAATCTATGGTTGAGAATGAAAAGGATTTGAAAATCAAGTGCTTAAGGTCTAATAGAGGTGGAGAGTTCAACTCAAGTTAGCTTAACAATTTTTGTGAAGATCATTGGACTAAAAGACATTTATCAACTCCTAGTACTCTACAGTAGAATAGGGTTGTGGTGAGGAAGAATGGGATAGTTTAGGAGGTAGCAAGACTCATTTTTTAAGGAAGTAAATATACCATATGTCTATTGGAGAGAATCTATTCATACCACAATTTACATCCTTAATAGAGGTCAAGAAAGATTGAATATTTCAAAGACCCCCTATGAGCTATGGTATGGAAAAAATCCTATTGTAAAATACCTCAAAGTATTTGGAAGTAAATGTTATATCATGAGGGATGAAGAAAACTTAGGAAAGTTTGATACAAGATTAGATGAAGGAATCTTCCTCTGATACTATATAAAGAGCAAGGCATACAGGTGCTACAACAAGAGAGTAAAGAAGAAAATTGAAAGTGCAAGTGTCAAAGTGGATGAAGAATCACATCAAAAATCAGTGTCAATAAAAGGGTATGAATATGATGAACCCCTTTGTAGAGAAGAGGAAGAAAAAGAGATGCTAGTGGAAGAGGAAGAAGCTTTAAAAAAGATCCCTAAGACTCACAAATATGTGCAGAAAAATCATTTTGAGGATCAAATAATTGGAGACAAGAGTAAAGGTGTGCTGACAAGAAGAAAATTTTCTATGATAGAGGAGCAAGTAAATTTTTGTTTAATCTCTAAAATAGAACCTAAAACAGTTACTAAAGCATGCAAGGATGAAAATCGGATCAATGCTATGGAAGAAGAATTGAAGTAGATTAAGAAGAATTAGACATGGGAACTAGTCCCAAGACCAACAAACAAGAATGTGATAGGAACTAAATAGGTTTTCAAGAACAAGTTGAATGAGGATGGAGAAGTTATAAGAAATAAGGCTTTTCTTGTGTGTAAAGACTACTCACAAGTGGAAGGAATAGATTTTAAAGATAACTTTTTCTCCAGTAGAAAGAATGGAGGAAATTAGGATGTCTTTGGATTTTGTGGCACATAAAAACTTCAAGGTATTTCAGATGGATGTAAAGTCTACCTTTTTGAATGATGAGTTAGAAGAAGTGTGCATTGAACAACTAGAAGGCTTTCAATTATTAGAATATCTTGATATGATCTGTAGGTTGAAGAAGTCATTATGTGGGCTCAAACAGGCTCCTAGAGCTTGGTATGCAAGATTGGATAGATATTTACTGCAGTAGGAATTCAAAAAGGGTACCATAGAAAACAAATTTTACTTCAAAGTTGAAAAAGATCAAATCCTAATTGTGGTTGTGTATGTTGATGATATAATCTATGGAGGAAATGAGACCATGTGTAAGAAGTTTGTAGAGGAGATGAAAAATGAGTTTGAAATTTCAATGCTTTGGGGGATGAATTTATTCCTTGGGATACAAATTGGTCAATTAAAAAGGTATATTCATTTCACAATCAAAATATATACAAGAAATGTTGAAGAAGTTTGGAATGGAGGACTCTAAACTAGTATGTACTCCCATGGTTACTAGTTGTAAACTAAGAAAAAATGATGAATCTCCTAAGAAAAATAAGACTAAGTATAGATCCATGATTGGTGGATTACTATATCTAACTGCAACTAGACTTGATATTATGCATGTAGTATGTCTTGTGGCAATATTTCAAGATCCTAGAGAGCCACATGTGGTAGTAGTCAAAAGGATATTTAGATATTTGAAGGGCACTTTGGACTATGATCCATGGAATTCTAAGGATACTAATTTATCTTTGAGTGCTTATACAAATGTAGATTGGGAAGGTTGTGCAGAAGAAAAAAGAAGTACAAGTGCATTTTCTTTCTTCCTTGGAAACAAGCTAGTTTCTTGGTTAAGTAAGAAGTAGGATTTAGTGTCATTATCTACTACACTAGAAGAATACATTCTTGCAGCATCTTGTTGTACATAGGTATTAGGGATGAAGTAGACATTAAAGGATATCAGAATATCATATGATGAACCTATTCCTATCTTGTGTGATAATACAAGTGCTATCAACATTTCAAAAAATCTGGTAATGCATTCAAGAAAAAATCATATCTCTATCTAGTATTAGTTTCTAAGACAAAAAATTTCTAAGAAGGAAGTGAAGTTGGAGTGTGTACCTACAAAGAATCAAATAGTAGACATTTTTACAAAGGATCTTCCAAAAGATACATTTGAGTATCTTAGACATAAGCTAAGGGTTATTTCCCCTCCTTTCAACTAGATACATAAGATTATGCATCTGTCTAGAGGAGAAATTCAAGGTGTATTCTTTGTCTTATATTGATGGAGGCTACCTCTTAGGGGGATTAGGTAGTGGTGTTTTTGGCTGGTGTAGTAAGGGGGAGCACATCTTGTGCCTAAAGTGAAGTGTGCATGAGTCACCCTTTTCATTGATGTCAAATTGGGAGAAAGAAGTCTGAAAAACATAGGAAAATAGAGAGAGAGAAGTATGAAAAACATAGGGAAAGAAATATTCAAGCAAGGGGGAGAGCTACTTGAATATTGGAGATACAAAGTTCCTTTTGTTGTTGATGATTTTTCAGAAGATGTTGCCATCAATGAAAAAGGGGGAGATTGTTGCACTATGTTTTCATTGATGTAAACCTCTAACATGGATATGTTGAGATGGTGTGTATGGTGTTGCATAGGTGTAGAAAATGCAATAGGGTCACTTGGTTTCTAAGTGCTTTTCAAAAAAATTGCATAAAGATTGTACAAGGTGACTAGGAAGTGTTTTTTATTTTTCTTTGAATTTCTTCATTGTTGAAGATGTCCTTGTGCATTTTTAATGTGATGATCAGAGGTCTTTGAAGGTGTTATATCTAGAGTTTCAAGTTTTGGATCATGTAGTAGTAGAAGATATGTTTGATAGTGTGTTGGGTTGTTTATTCTTGTGAAGAAGGATGTTTGGAAGAAATGGAAGTGCTAAATATTTATCTGTGCTAAAGTTTCTTGTCTTGCATATTTTGGAAAGTGCTAATATTTCATGTACCTACCTTCCCTTGGTTTTTCTAGTGTTCAATTATTTTGTAGGCCTAGTTCATGAGTTGTATCTCTATGACAGTTTGACTGGTTGCACATGATGATAGTTTTCTTAGTTTCATGTGTTTGTGCTAGTGGTTTTGAACATTTTGTTGATGTTGGAAAATTCTAGGGTGTTGTGTAATGTTGCTACACAATATGTAGGATATCTTTGGGCTTGGTGATGTGTGAATTTGGTTGTTTAATAGTGTTAATTTCCATTTGGATGATTTGGTAAGTTAGCATTTTTGTGGATGAGCTTTATTGTTTGTGGAGGCTTAGTTTAGCATGTTGGTGTAGATTTGGATCCTAGTTAACTCTTGATGTGGTTTTCCATCACTTATTTCCACTACAGAGTTGTTTGGTGCTAACCTATTTGGTGGTTATGCATTTGAGGTGCATACATTTCATTGAAATTGACCTAGAGAAGGTCATTCAGGGTTGTGAAGGATATATATGCAAGGTAAATATTTTGGAGATTAGTGTAGGATGGAATGTTTTATATGTTTTTTTTTTTTGAGATTAGAGTGTGAGAAAGAATGCTTAAGACTACCAGAAGTGGTGAGTAGAAGGTGTCTACAATTTAGTGTGCTAGAAGTTACTAGAGGTAGTGAGCTGAAGGTTGTGGATGGTAAAGAGACATTGTGGTGGTTTCTCTAGTTTCTCTAAGGTAGTGAACCTCCTTGTAACTACTTATTTGTAATCCAGAAGAAGTGATCTTCCAGGACAGTGAGCCCTTGGTAGTGAGCCTTTCTTTTTGGATAGTGAGTCCTCCAAGCAGTGATCCTCTTGTAATCGGTTTTGGTTTTCATATAGTGAGTTAATCCTCACCATGACTTTTCCCTTCTAGGGTTTTCTGCATAAAAATATAGTGTTCTATTATGAATGTTTGTGGATATGTTATTTCATTTGTCTACATTCATGCTAATGCTTAATAAGGGTTTGGATGTTTTAATGTACAATTGATTCACCCTCCCTCTTAGTTGTTCTATGTGTCTAACAAGTTTATGCATTTGAATAGGAAGTAATATGATTTTACCATACTCAATAAGAGACCCCAATAGAATAGGAAACCCATTGGGTATTCTCCAATCCACACATCAAACCTCATGTAAAAGCACAAAAACAAAAAGCTTTCCCCTCTTCATAGTTGTAGGTCAGCCTTTGGCCTCCCCTATCACCTCAAACTCAAATATATTAGGACAATATCACATGTTTAAGCCCAACTAATATAGAGATTAAAATAATATCAATAAAAACCTTCAAATAACTAAAAATAATAATCATATGTAATAGGTACACATAACACGCACATTGAGAAACCAACTCAAAGACGGTCTCTCTTCAACAAAAATTAAAAACACTTCTTTTCCATTTATTTTTACACAAAATCAGGGATATGACCTTACCCTATTTCTCTTCATACACTTTCTCTCTATCTACTTTTTGTTACATTCAATTGGTTCTCCATCCTTGTAGATTATGAGATATTTATTTGGTTGAACCATTTAATTATGTTCCTCTATTCTCCATTTTCTCTCTTATTTTATCTATATCTCTCCTTCATGCTTGGTCTTCCCTTAGAAATACTTCTTGAATCTCTTAGTTTATCTCTCTATAGTTATCCCCTTCTCTCCAAAATTAGTTCTTGAATTTTTACCTATTTTTTAATGTTAAAATACCTATAGTGATTGCTTGATCTATCTTCATTCTAACTCCCAATCTCTCTTCAATCATGCAAATAATTTCCAACACACATTTAGAACCATAAATGTAGCTAGGGTTAGTTGAAATTGTTAATGTAAATATAGCCATTATCATACCTAGTATCTAATAACATTTCTAGGATTGACCTATTCACACCTAACTTAAGTTTACTTAGGTTTATTTTTATTTTGTCTCACTTCATATGGTTGAGACATGTTTCCTCACGACTTGAGACACCTATTGTATGTGAACTTTCCACTTTCTCACCCACTTGTCAAGTGAGCTCACAAGTGTCCCATCTTTGGAGGGGTAGTTAGAGTTTCACTCCTACCTTCTCACCTCCTCATCTTTGCCTATATAAGCAAGGCTTGATCATTTTATTTACACTCTTAATTTTATATTTGATAGAAACATTATTGTGCTTTATTTTTCACTTGTGGAAGTTTATTTCATGCTCTTGATCTTGCTATTATCCAAAAAAAATGGCTTTATTAAACTCATTTAAGACTAGTTTATCATTTAAATAACCCTACCAAAAATAAAGATAGTGATCAATTATTATTTTTGGGCTTCCTACTTGACCACCTAAACTAGCAATAATTTTTGGGCATACAAACATTCCAACCAAATACTTTGGTATCTCACATGATTATGCTCTATGCACAACAAACAACCATTAATATTTTCTGCAAGGTACAAATAGCCTTTAAATGACATCCATCTACTATATATCCATATGAGATCTATAACTACTACAAAACCAATAATCAATATGACCCATTATCAAAATATATGGCTTCTTCATACTAATTTATTTCTAACTTTCCAACCAAGGCATTAAATGCAACCAATCTCCTTTGGAGGCTCCTATAATTGCTCCAATACTACTCTTATAGACACTAAATACCAAATAAATGTTTCCCAAATCCTTTTAATACCACAATTATCCCTTTCTCTAGACTTATTTGATAGTTATTTAACCTTTCATGATGCTTATAACCCTAGAATATTCAACTCTTCAACCTCTTTCCACCCATCCTTTTAGCCAAAAAAATCACCATATGAGCACTCTATTAGTGTTACTTTTCTATGTACATGAAACTATAAAATGTTCAAAATCATTTAGGAAAGTGGTTACTTACATCATATCCCATAAACAATATCCCAATATTTTTATCTACCATCATTACTATTGGTGAATTTCCTCACATCATTATCCATCATCTTATTTTTGTGAATGTGCTCTCTAACCATTATAGCCCTTCTATTTTTTATAATTGATTTAAACCCACTTTCTTCATTGGTTGCACATGTAATACTAGTAGTCTCATCCTAGACCCTATAAGTGAAAATCTCTAAATGATACTAGCAAAACTTGTAGCTATTGAAATCCTCTTCACTCTAGTGGTTACAAGTGCCTATACTATGACTGTGAGTGTTATTCAAAATATCTAGGATAATTTTGATTCATGCAATATCTCAAGATATAAGAATCATGCCCCCACATCATTATACTTGACATCATAAAAAGTAGAGAAAACTCACATGGTTCACTAGATTGAATTAGTAGAATGACATGCAAGTTATGTACTATGTTGTCAAATTATTATTTTTTCTATTTTAAGTATAATTTTTATTTATTTTATTTATTTATTTCTATTAATGTAGGTATGTGGTGCCAAAAAATATTCCATCTTAATGTGGTTGGTTCTATTAGTAGATAATTTAATATTATTAAAGTGTACATAATCTTCAATAAATAGCAATAAACAATGTACATTAACAAGTATAAAAGGGTAAGTCCAAGAAGTTGAGTCCACTTCTAGTGGAAGTGTCATTTTTCAGCTTTAAAATAGGTAGTCATTCATTTTTTAGAATAGGTACCCATTATAAAGTGGGTAGTCATTCCAAAAGATTTGAAAATCACAATCCATGTTTCTCATTTAAATTTAGGCTTAGAAAATGCATGGTAACCCAACCCTTAGCCTTAGACCTACAAGTACAAGGTCATGACAATATCGAGAGAAAAAATTGACTGTCAATATGGTTGACGAAGTTTTTTAAAAATTATTTTATGAAATTAAAACCCATTTTAGATGAGATTATGTAGATTCTAAATATGTAAAAAAATTTGCAATTGGATTTTTTTTTTTTTTTTCAATTATTTTTTTATGAAATAGGTCCATAAACTTGAATTATCAAGGTTTTTTAGTATTTTAATAACTTTTTATTAAAATAATTTTTGGAAATTTTTTTTACAAAACATACTTCAGACAATTCTTTTCAATTTAAAAAAATCATCAAAAAATGATAAGTTTAGGTCATCTTATGCATGGCATACATGATGATTTTCAAAACACCAAATATGGCCAATAAAAAATTAACAAAAAACAAATATTCAATAAAAAAATACAAAAAATAGGGAAAACATGCTTAAGTGAGTTACAAATATTTTCCCAAAAGGATTTAGAAAAATATGATTATTTAGATCAAAATATGGATGATGTACATGTGCATGGCACTGTAAAAAAAAGTGACTTTTAAACAATGGTTTTTAGAAATACCTATTGAAAATTAATTTTTATCATCTGGGTATTAAAATAAATTACATATTTGGAAACTATACTCTAAGTACTACATTTTATGATTAGTGAATTTTTTCAAGATTCCATCTCTAAGTGCTTCAAATTTTAAGGTCAAATGTGACATTCTAAAAATCAGGGAAAACACTTCCACTTTTTGGCCAAAAAGTGGACTCAACTTCTTGCTAGCAGCCAAAATAATTAACTAGAAATGAGAACTCTCTCACCCTCTCTATGCTTCTCTCTTTCTCTTTATGTCTCTCTCACTATCTCTCCTTATTCTCCCTCATGTTTCTCTATCTCTCTTTGTCTCTTCTATCTCTATCTATACCTCTTCCTTTGTCTCTATCATTGTCTCTCTCCATCCCTCCCTCCATACCTTCCCACCCCCCTTCATTTCCCTATCCCTCTCTCTCCTCATCTCTCTCTTCCTCCCTCCCTCTCTTTATTTCTCTCTCTTTCTCCCTCTTTCCATCTATACCTCTCTGTCTTTATCTCTCTCCCCCTCTAGATATATTCTCTCTCCCTCTTTGTGCCCCTCTTTCTAAATCCTTCTCTCCCTACCCCATAATCCTTCCCTCCCTCTCCCTCTCCCTCATCTCTCTCCCTACCTATCTTGTCCTTCTTTACAAGTATCTCTCTTTCCCTTTATTTATCTCTCTCTCTATAAATATATATTAATGGGATAAATATATTAGAATTACATTTTTATACAACCAATTGGATATTTGAATTAGCAATTTTTTTTAACATTTATTCCTTTAAAATATTAAAATAGAAATTTACTAAAGAAAATTAAAAATAAGTTTATTTTTTGTAGGACCCTTAAAACTTTATAGTTTAATTTATTGAAAGAAATTATTTAAATGGTAATTAGGATAAACAAAAATTAAAAAATTAGTAAATACAAATTTCCTTATATTTATATTAATTGTTATGACTTGTGTGATATTATAAATTCCAACATGTTTGAATGGGGTAGTAGATGCTAGTATAGGCACCATTTTATTTTCCAAGCATCTTGATGCTTATAGGATACATCAATTTGTTGATGTCTCCTAAGAGCCTTGAGACAAAAAACTATCAATTTTTTGTGGGAAAATTGTTGTAATTATTAGCACATACAAATGTTCTACCTAAACCTAAAACTAGGAATTGGGCCAATATACAAAATCATATATGAATTTCCCCATCTCCTAATGGTTTTCTTAGAGTAGTAATGAACACAATGTTATAAAGTGAAAATTTTATTTAGTGTTAGGGTCTCAAGAATGGTATGATGTTTCTACACTTTGTGGCATTGCATTTATAGTGTTAACACATGTAGGTAAAATTTGGTAGACATTACTGGAGATTTTATTTCATTCCCCAAGCATCCACATCCTCTTGGGCTACATTTGTCCAATGATTTTTTACAAGAGCCTTAAGACCAAAAATATAATCAATTTTTCATTAGAATATTCTAGTAATTTATGACATGTATGAATATTGCATTTGAATGTATAGCTAGGAATTATGATAATCTAAAAATCATCTCTTGGTGCTTTTATTTTGGTGCTAGTAAATTCAATGTTGAAAATTTTGTTAATTTTATTTAGTGTTAGGCTCTCAAGAGCATTATCTTTCAATTTACACTTTATTGCATCAAACAAATAGTTTCAACATGCCTAGGTGGTCTAGCAGACATTACTGGAGGCATCCTTTCAATATCTTGGAATCCTAATAATTTTGGGATACTTTAGTCTAATGATGTCTCTTAAGAGCCTTAAGAGTTAAAATTTATTTAGAAATATTGTAATCCATATAACTTATGATTATTTCATCTAAAACTATAGTTGGGCATTCGGTCAATCTCAAAAATTTCATCCTTTTTCCCTATTCTTGATAGTTTTTGCACACTTGTAAACACAATGTTGTAAAAAGTTTCAATTTGTTCTAGCATTAGGGTTTTGATATTTATATCTTAAAATTTTCACCTTGTTAGGTTCATGAGAATAGTATCTCATAATATTAATCTCATGAAGACAAAATGAAATTACTAATAAATATTTACGGTTTTGTAGATTCTACTAATTATATTGCTTCATTTCCTAGGCATTTGAATTATTTTAACTTACATTAGTTTGAGGATGTCTCTTAATATCCTTAAGAGCCAAAAATGTCAAATTTTAATGGGAAACTTATTTTAATTCATGACCCCCAATAATGTTTCATTTGAAATTATAACTAGGCATTGGTTAAATCTATTAAATTGTATCTTCATTTCTTGTAACTCCTAATAGTTTTATTATGGTGGAAATGGATGTAATATTGTAAAAAATTTAGTTAACTTTAGTGTTAGGGTCTCAACAACACTATCTTACACTTGCACATTTTCACACCAAACCAAGAATACCAAATTTAATAGGAAGGTTGGTGGATGGTACTAAAGGTATGATTTCATTTTATAGGCATCTTGATCCTTCGAAGGTGCATCACTCTGATGATTTCTTATATGATCCCTAAGAGAAAATATCATCACTTTTTTACAAGAATTTTCTTGAAATATATTTCATGTAAATAATTTTTTAAACCTATAATTTTGAAATGGATTAATCTACAAAATCCTCTCTCAATGGTCCCCAATTATTGATAGTTTTCCCATAGTGGTGCATCGAACACAATTTTGCACAAAATATTAGTTTGATTCAATGGTACTATATCCAAAGTGTTCTCTTGTAATATAGACCTTTTGGTATATGATTGAAATCACCAAAACATTCAAGTGAGTTGGTTGATGCTATTAGAGGCACGATTTTACTACCTCAACATCCTAATCCTTTTAGGGAATATCAGTCTAAGGCTATCTTTGAAGATATTTACAAGCCATTTTTTTTCACTTTGATGGGAAGGTTCTTGTAATACATTTAATTATGAGTTTTATATTTGAATCTATATATGGACACTAGGTCAATATAAAAAATATCTCCTATTTGTAAAAACTTTAGGAAATTTTCTCATGGTGGCAATGAATGAAATATTATAAAAGGAATCAATTAATTTAGTGTTAGGGTATCAAGAGTAATATTTCTACTGATACCTTGTGGCACTAAACTAATAGTTCCACAAAATTTGGTGTGGTTGGTAAATGTTACTAGAGTTATCATTTTTACTAGGTCATCCCAACCCATTTAAGCTACATTAGTCCAATTATGTCTCTTAAGAGCCTTAAGATAAAAATATCAAAAGTTAGATAGGATCATTTTTACAATTCATGGAGCTTATGGATTGTCCAATTGAAGATTAAATTGGGTATTGGGTCAATATGCAAAATTTTCCCCTAGTTTCTTTCAACTCTTAATTCTTTTTTATAGTGGCAACAAACATAATGGTAGAAAATGCATTGGTTTACTTGAGTATTTGGGTCTCAGGAGTGTTATCTTGCAATCGACACCTCATGTAACTAAATTGGTAATGCAAACATAACTAGGTGGGTTAATAGACACTACTAGAATTTCTATTTTATTGGCCACAAATTTTGATCCTTCCAAGTTACATTAGTTTGATGATGTCTTTTAAGAGTCTTGAGAATAATAACTATCAATATTTGACAAGATTATTATTATAATAAATGGTACCTCTGAATGTTCTATCTAGACCTAAAACTCATAATTTTTTGTTACTTAAAAAATTCTCAATTTCCCAAATACATGAAAGTTTTATCAAAGTAATGTTAGAGTAATCATGCATTAGCTAATAATTAATTGTTAGTCTAATTTATTCTCATGCACTTAAGCTAAACTTAGGAGTGATTTACGATGTTAACTAGAGAGTTATTTTTTAAAGATTATTTTGTCTCATTGCATGAGATATTGACACATGTCATGATCTAATCCCTTTCTCATTTAGGATTGCTCCTATATATCACTCAACCCTCATTGTATTATCTCTCTTGATCTCTTGATATCTCATACCTTTGATGCTTTTGAATTTTGTAGCTTTTTCTTGTTGAGGAATATTACATATTATTTTTTGCATCTCTCTTACATGGAAGGTGTCTTTGTTGTTTGATCCCATGGCTCATGTTTTTCACATTTCTAACATGGTATCAAAACATGGATTCAGTGAAACCCTTCTCAATTTTTTAGTTTTTTCTTCAACAAGGATTACAGGCTTCAGATTTGGATTCTCCATTTCATTTTTTGCAATTTTTGGAGGTGGGAAAGTTTTAGGTGCATTTTTTGCACAAATAGGACCTCACTGCTAGATTTAGGAGACCAATTCAATGAATTTTGACTATAAATTTTTTCCTATTTTTGTTGTCGAGAGGTTCTAAGGAATTTTTTTATATAGGGGTCATATGGACCTTGTATGGACACAAGTTCAAATTTGTTTTTTAAATTAAATTAAAAAAAAACATTTTAAAAAAAAATTATTTATGTTAGTTTTTTTTCAAAAAAAACACAGGTTTTAAATTTTTTTGGTGTGCATTTATTGGGGGTACCCACAAGTACCTCCACTCGCAAGCTTGTGAGCCTCCCAAGCGTTGAGGGGTTGTTTTCCCAAGGCTAGTTGGCGACCTTATAGGTCAAGCAATGACTTTTATAGCCACTGTGATGGCCTCATAAGTGTCATCTGATGGCTTTTTAAAATTGTAGTGGCCAACTCAAAAATCTTGGTGACCATTTCTATTTTCTTGATGACTTCCTATTTTTCAGCCACTATGTAGTTTCAGAGTAGAATCTCTTTGGAATATTTTGGCACTCACAGAGAATATACTAGTCATTTTTGTTTTTTGATGACTTTTTTAGGGGGTAGATTTTTTGCTAGCAATAGGGGAATATTTCATTGATATCATGGCATGGTTAATAGGAAAGGCCCTAAGATGCTTCTTTGGCCCTAAGAGAGCAATTTTTTCTTTTGGTCATAACTTGGGTGTACGATATTGAAATTGGGAAAATGAGGTATCATTGAAAAGATGGTTTCATCAACTTTCTAGTGGTGTGGGTCTCATCCTTATTTTTTTGCTGGTGTGTAATGCCCCATCTTAATAACCTAAGAATGTTGCAATTGTGTATAAAGGTGTAATAAATTTTTTTTAAAAGTTAAATTATTATGTTATTCAGTTGCATACATTCATTAGGTTAAGCGACGTTACACTACTTTGAGTTTTCCATAAGTGACTTAAGTATTTCACATTGCACATATTAATAACATAAACATAAACATTTAACTTTGCATAACATTTAAATTTCATTTGAATACCATTCATAATAACATAAAGTACATACATGTTTTTCCATACATTACATTTGATAATTATACAATACTCATCCATCTGATGAGGTAGATCAATAATGATTATAATTACAAGTGTTCACCTCACAAAATTTGAGGGATATTTTAAATACATAAATTACAAATTACAATGAGGAAATATACATAAGATCCAAATGTGAGCTCTCCATCCATGAAGCTCTCGATGTTGTGATCAAACTGGGGACCCAACGGAGTAAGGTGCACGTTCCACCCAACCATGTGGTACCCGTAGGTCCACCCCCCATGCTAGGAGATAGTAACAAGGTTACCTAGACCCAATCTACTAACCCTAGACACTAGTACACAACAAACTAATGGTTACAGTGCTTCTAAATTTAGACAATTGAATGTTTCACAAATACAAGGTTGACTGTTACTCTAGGTGGAGTCTCATCACAATGATGCAAAGGTTACCCTGGTGTTTCTTCCTAGGTTCCGGCCCCCAATCCTTGGGTTACCTTGGTAACCTCTTACGAAACCCGACCCCTATTGCAAACTGTTGCGGAATCGAATGCCTCTTAAGGAAACAAGACATTGATTTTCCATTCCAGGCCTTCTCATCTTATACTCATGACTGAAGTAGCTCATGAGTCATAAGTGAGGCATGTACATCTTGTTAAATGTTTTAATCTAACTACTGTGTTCTTTAGTTTTCACTGACTTACTAACTATTTGTAAGTTACCCTGACACCACTTTGTGTGTCGGCCCTTACAAATAGCCACTCCCCTAAACATAACATGGGAATCTATGTTCTCTAACTAAGTTTTACAAAGTGTACATATAACCCAAAAACAATATAATAGGCCAATCACATTAAATCGAACAACATTCAATGTTCATAACACAGGTGTCAAACCACCAAACAAAGTCATGTACTCATCCTTAGTTGACACAAGAAATTTAACTTAACAATGACAATCCCCATTTAACAATTAATCTGGAAGACTTAAAAAGAAAACTATGAACTCTCCCAATTTACCCCAATTAAATACTCAATTGAATAAATAAGAAATTGAAACATCTACCATTCGGATTTATTAAATCCAATCATCTAATGAATTAACAAGAACTTATAATACATAAAGAAAATAACATGATTTAACTCTAACTTTTACTTTCACAATTTCACCAAAGAATTTCCATCAAATTTACTATTTATAACCTCCTCAATTTCACATAGAAACAAAAACTAATTTTTTTTTTAATCAATTACTTTATTTAAATTTCTTATTTTGATCACAATGAATTTTTTTTTATATTAAGAAATATTTAATATATATATATTTATATATATATATATATATATTTTTTAAATATGAAATATATATATATATATATATATATATATATATATATATTTTATTAAATTTTGAATTAATTAAAATTGAAACATAAAAAGATGCTTATTATTATTGAGCCCGAAATTCATAAACCGAATGGTAAGATAAAAATTCACATTGTATTTATTTTTTGTTAAAGGAATGTTATTCCCTGGCAAGGCTCGCAGCCACCGCCGCAGCCTCCCATAAGGGAGGACGCAGCCTTGTCAGGCTGCGCCCAATCATAACAGTATGTGGGGAGAGTTTCGGCCCTCCCCAATATCATTTAATTTTTTTTTTTAAATCATTTTCATGATTTCCGTACTGACGAAAATAAAAATGTCAGTTTTATATTTTGTAAAAATTAAAACAGCGATTTAACAATAATTTTTACTATAAAATTTTACAATCCAATCTATATATAAAGAATATTACATTCTTATAGGAATTTAATTGAAGAGTAAAATAAATTTTCAGGGGTTTTACAGTGGAAATATTGGGAAAAATTTTACAAACTTCTACAGAATTTTCAAATGAAAACACATACAATTTTTTTTTTAAGTTCTTGTCCTAAATTATTCCTTGTAATTTCACTTTCCCTTTTTTTCTTTCTCAGTTTTTTTCTTGCACAGAAATTTAAACAATTTCTACAGACAATACTACGCAGAGGTTTTCTAAACCCATAAATTTTCACATATCCAGTTACAGAAAACAATTTCGAGAAATACTAAAAAATTAAACTTGTTTCTTTTCACAAATATTCTCTTCCAGAAACAAATGAAATTTTATTCACATAAAGAAATAAAACATTTACCAAAAGAATACATGATTTCCTTTGCTATCTGGTGAAGAAAAGCTTTGTTGCCTTTGTTTCCTATAGGCTCCAATCCTTTCCCGTACAGTAAATCCCAATCCTAAAACAAGTTTTTCCAACCAACACAATAGATCCTCCCACCAAGGGATCTTCCACAAATATACAACCCCAGAGGAAATAACAAATCCTCTTAGAAAATAATTTTTTTAACATAGCACGAATTTTTTTTTTATCGAGCCAAAACCAATTTCCCGTGAATGAAAAAGACATCCTTTGTCATTTTCCCGAGATCCCAATAATCCTCGGTAACCAATTTTCAACAACCTCATTAAATGAAACTTACACACTTGTCGAGAAGATGCAAATATCTTTTAACAACTTCTCGGCAATTTTTGCCCTTTTCAAAATTTGCATGCCTTATTTAATTTATTTAATTTAAAATTTTTAAAACTCAAATTTTTAATTTGCATGCATTTTATTTATTTATTTTAATTTTCTAATTTTCAAACGCAATATAATTTACACACTTAATAATTTAATTTAATTAATTTATTTATTTAATTAAAATAGTTTAATCTTTTTTTTTTCAGATCAACTATTTAACCAAATAAGCTAATTAATGAATTAAATTATCAAGCAAGTAAATTTCTACCACATTTAAACATTAATTTAAATACCAATAATTAAAGCACAATAAACTAACATTAAAATTAACCAATATTTAATTTTCAACAATTTATTCAAACAGAAAATGACGATACAAACCTATGACTCTGAACTAAAACAGACAAAGTACTAAGACTAGGGTTAAAGACTAGGCTAGGATAAACCAAACTACTATCTTCCGATCAACGTATCCATTGAGTCTTGACACGCTCAGACCTGAGTACCCAGGTGGAGTCGGTGTCATGTACCTGCAAATTCCTGCAACCAAGCAAATAATGTGCATACATATATATAAAATAAAGCATTAAACAGACACACCATGCGGAGAAAATCACAGATATCGCAGGGCACTCGTAAGCGAGTGATGCAATTCTGTTCTCCACACCAATACACATCACATCAGACTGACGAAATAAATTAACAGTTAGTCCATCATAAACATGTACATATCAATGATCAACTGAAAGTAAAACATCTAAACTATATCCAATCATGTCTAAAATTAATAATCATCAAACAAATATCATCATGTCACAGAATAATCCACTATCGCTCAAAACCAGTGATCAAAATATCCAACAAAGCATCATAGGTCTAACAATGTGAAAACATAACATAAAGCATAAGCATAAATGGAGGGGTACTACATCCTCCCCCCTTGGATCAGGCTTTCTCTTGAAAGCCTGTGAATAGATAGGGATAAAGTTCCCTCATGCGTGTCGCATCCTCCTAGGTAGTTGAAGCCTCATGGCTAGGATCCCATTGGACCCTCACCTGATCAACATCTCAACCCCTGAGACCGAGCGTCTAGTGCTGAAGAATGGCCACAAGCTCCAAAGCCAGCTGCTCGTCCTCTACCTGTAACGCATTCCAATTAAGTACATGAGATATGTCGAGATGATATGGTCTAAGAACTAACACATGAAAAGCATCATGAATATGAGACAAACTGGGTGGTAAGGCGAGTCGATACACCACGGGACCAATTCTCTCTAAGATCTCGAATGGCCCAACGAAACGAGGCGCAAGCTTAGAGCCTTTTCCATAACGGATTGGACTCTTTCACGGTCGCACTCGAAGAAACACTCTAT
This sequence comes from Sequoia sempervirens, assembly GCA_007258455.2. NCBI lineage: Eukaryota > Viridiplantae > Streptophyta > Pinopsida > Cupressales > Cupressaceae > Sequoia > Sequoia sempervirens. Next base: position 17,718,289 of record VDFB02018296.1, read on the forward strand.
CACCTACAGCAAACTGTCGATCTATCCTATGCACATCGGCATATTTCTTTTGCCTATCCTGAGCTACTATCAAATGCTCTCTAATACAGTCTACCTATTGCTTCATATCATGAAGCATCTCAGGCCCAAGTAATACTCTATCCTCAAGTCGATCCCAACTTAGTGGAGTTCGACAAGGACGACCGTATAATGCCTAAAATGGTGGCATACCTATGAAACTCTGATATCCGTTGTTGTAAGCAAATTCTACTAAATACAAATAATCCTCCCAACGTGATTGTTGGTCCATTACGTACATCCTAAGCATATCCTCTAATATTTGGTTAACTCTTTCCGTTTGACCATCAGTTTGAGGATGATACGCTGAACTAAAGTTCAACTGTGTACCTAAAGCATGTTGTAACGAAGTCCATAGAGCTGAAGTAAATACAAGATCTCTATCCGATATAATCCTACAAGGAATCCCATGTAATCTAACGATATCCTCCATGAATATCCTAGCTACAGATGAAGCATTATATGATGAACGAACAGGTGAAAAGTGAGCTACTTTAGTCAAACGGTCAATAGTTACCATAATGGCATTGTGTCGATGTGATGATGTAGGTAACCCAACAATGAAGTCAACGGATATAATATCCCATTTCCATTCAGGAATGAGATGTGGCTGCAATAGTCCAGCGGGATGTTGATGCTCAGCTTTGACTCGCTGACATTCAAGACATCTCGATACATAATCAGCAATATCACGTTTCATACCAGGCCAGAAATATAGTTGCCGAAGATCGGCATGCATTTTCTTAACTCCTGGATGAGCTGAATACGGAGCTCAATGAGCTTTAGTCATGATTAATGTATGAAGTCTCTCAACATGTGGTACATAAATACGACCTAAGTGCCATAATATACCATCCAATTCTAAAACATAACCTGCAAATCGACCTTCTAAAGGTCTACCTGATTCAATTTCTGACTTCACTTCCTAATATAATCTATCAGTAGGAAGTTTAGCTACTATTTGACCTCTCAAATCTACTTCAAGAGTAGTAGCAGAAATCTCATGTCGACGTCAGCTAAGAGTGTCAGCCACTACGTTCTCTTTGCCTTGAACATATTTTACTTCAAAATCGTACTCACACAAGAACTCCATCCACCGTCTTTTCCTTGCATTTAAATTAGGTTGCGTAAAGATGTATTGCAAACTACGGTGATCAGTATGAAGTTTGAAATGATGACCTAATAGAAAATGTCTCCAACGAACTAATGCATGCACAACTGCAGCTAGTTCTAGGTCATGAGTTGGATAGTTTAATTCGTGATCTTTAAGTTTACGAGACTCATAAGCAATCACACGCCCATCTTGCATCAAAACTGCTCCTAAAACTTCTAAAGATGCATCTGTACATACTATGAAATCCTTAGTAGGATCAGGAACAATGAGTATAGGTGCATTAGTTAACTTTTCTTTCAGAGTCTGAAAAGCTAATTGACACTGTTCTATCCAGACAAACTTCTTCCCTTTCCTTTGAAGAGAAGTAATAGGATGACCGATTCTAGAAAATCCCTCTACAAAATGCCTATAATAGCTAGCCAGATCCATAAAACTATGAACTTCACCTACATTAGTAGGCACGGGCCAATCCACAATAGCTTGGATCTTTGAAGGATCCACAGCGATACCTTTTCCAGATATCACGTGTCCAAGGTATTTTATTTCAGGTTGAAAGAAGTCACACTTCTTCAGGTTTGCATACAATTGATTTTCCCTTAAACATTGCAATACCTGTCTCAAGTGTTCTTCATGTTCCTTCATGTTTCTCGAATAAATTAAAATATCATCGAGAAATACCAAGACAAAGCGATCGAGGTATGTACGAAATACACCATTCATTAAACTCATGAATACTGATGGTGTGTTCATTAACCCAAATGGTACTACTGTGAATTCATAGTGCCCATATCGAGTTCGAAAAGCAGTTTTATGAATGTCTGCTTCAGCTATACGCAATTGATGGTAACCAGATTTCAAATCAATTTTAGAGAACACATTAGCTCCCTTAATTTGATAAAAAAGATCATCGATTCTAGGCAAAGGATAATGATTCTTAATCGTAACCTTGTTCAATTGACGATAGTCAATGCACAACCTAAGAGATCTATCCTTCTTTACAAAGATGACCGGTACTCCCCAAGGGGAAACACTTGGATGAATGAAACCCTTTTCTAAAAGTTCCTCTAACTGAATACGAAGTTCCTCTAACTCTTGACTTGTCATTCTATAAGGATCTCTAGATATAGGTTTAGCTCTAGGGACTAAGTCAACTCTAAAGTCAATATCCCTCTTCGGTGGCATTCCAGGAATGTCATCAGGAAACACATCTGTGAATTCCCTAAGAATAGGATGATCATCTAGAGATACCTCTCGACTCTCACCCTCTTCCAAATCAGTAACTGTTGTTGCAAACAGTTGACATCCCTGATGAAGACATCTCTTTAATTGCATAGCAGATATCATCCGCAAAGAGATAGGTCTATGAATACCTACGGTTTCCACTTTTGCACCTAAATCATTAATGCAACTAACTGTCTTAAGTCGACAGTCAATTATAGCATGATAAGATGCTAACCAATCCATGCCTAGTACTATGTCGTACGATCCTAAGGGTGTAACATATAAATCTATTAAAGTAGTTAATGTACCAATTTTAAGTTCATAATTATGTACTAAGTTTTCTACTGCTACTTTCACCTTTGAGGCGAATTCAACTTGCCACTTACCACCACAAGGCCACAATGGTCAATGATGGTCAGTGAAATAAAGGAGTCAGTGGCTCCAGAATCAAAAAGTATAGAAACACTAACACCATGTAACTTACCTAAAGTTTCAACCACCGTGTTCTGGTGATCGGCTTGGCGGTCATTAACTGTAGCATATATAGTATGTGCTCATCCCGCCTCGCCCACTATAGGCTCTGAAACTATAGGTCGAGGCCCATAACTAGTAGAACCTCTCATCGAACACTGCCTAGCTATGTGTCCATGCTGCCCACATGAATAACAACCTGTGCCTCTACCGAATCCTCTGCCACCCGAAGGTGCATTGGATTGCTGAAAACTACCCCTACTGACGGTAGACTGAGCACTCTACACAAGTTGATCCTGCCTATTGCGCTTGTTGCACCACTAGTTACGACCCTTTCCTATTTGAGGACTATTTTGTTGTTGTGGTTGAGGGTTATTGTTCTTTTGAGGAGTTCGTTGTTGTTGTTGTTGCACACCCTTTGTGGGTGTCTGTTGGTTCTTAGAAGAACCACCTGTCTGTGCCTGTCCACCCTATGGACTAAAACCTGCTGCAGGAGCACTCCCAATCTGCACTCCTATATGCCCACCTAAAGCCATAATAAGGTTCTCCTCTATAATGCAAGCCTTCTCCATTGCGACTTCCATAGTCTTTGGCTCAAAGACTCGGACACCACCACTGATGCGGGCGTTTAAACCCCTGATAAAATGTTGTACTAGCATAGGCTCATCATCGCCAATACCAGCATACTACTTAAGTTCATAAAACCTACGTTCATATTTCTCTACAGAAAGAGCTAACTGATGTAGATCATGGAACTCGTTAGCCCTATGCTGCCTCCAATGTTCCGAAAGGAACCGTGCTGTAAACCTCTCAAGAAACATCTCCCAAGATATAGAACCAATATCCAAATGGAGCTTCTTCTCCTCTAGGCGCCACCAAGTAGAGGTGAATCCTCTCAAGTGCATAATAGCGCATCTGGCATGGGTATTGCTACCGTAAGGGTGCATGGAAAAGCATCTACCCAAATCTAGTAGCCAGGTCTTAGCCTCTAACCCACCTCCTAAACCATCAAAGATAGGAGGGCGTGCCCTCAGTAAATCCCTTATATGACCTGCAATGATAGCATCCTGACGTGTTGTGTCCTCTACTCTCCTAGGGGATCTATCTCTCTCTCTAACAACCTCCTACTCATCTACCTGTCTAGGTCCAAGATGAGCTAGGACCTCCTCTAGTAATGGACATATCTGAGAACCCTCTACTGCTGACTGTTCAGGATTTTGTCCCTCATTTCTCTGACCCATCTGTTCTGCCTGATCACTGTGGTGAGGGCTAGGAGGGGGAGTAACCTGAGGGATTGGCCCTCGACCTCAACCTTGACCTCTACCACGACCTCTTCCTCCTTGCCTAGGCATGTTCCTACACATAGCAATAATGAGTCTTAGATACTATTCAACCAAGGATAACAGTTGCGACACTACGTACTAGGTCAACCTAATGGGCTCGTGATTACCCAGAGCGTCTAGTGTTTGTAACCTTTGCTTTGATACCAATTTGTAATGCCCCATCTTAATAACCTAAGAATGTTGCAATTGTGTATAAAGGTGTAATAATTTTTTTTTTAAAGTTAAATTATTATGTTATTTAGTTGCATACATTCATTAGGTTAAGCGACATTACACTACTTTGAGTTTTCCATAAGTGACTTAAGTATTTCGCATTGCACATATTAATAACATTAACATAAACATTTAACTTTCCATAACATTTAAATTTCATTTGAATACCATTCATAATAACATAAAGTACATACATGTTTTTCCATACATTGCATTTGATAATTATAAAATACTCATCCATCTGATGAGGTAGATCAATAATGATTATAATTACAAGTGTTCACCTCACAACATTTCAGGGATATTTTAAATACATAAATTACAAATTACAATGAGGAAATATACATAAGATCCAAATGTGAGCTCTCCATCCATGAAGCTCTCGATGCTGTGATCAAACTGGGGACCCAACGGAGTAAGGTGCACATTCCACCCAACCATGTGGTACCCGTAGGTCCACCCCCCGTGCTAGGAGATAGTAACAAGGTTACCTAGAACCAATCTACTAACCCTAGACACTAGTACACAACAAACTAATGGTTACAGTGCTTCCAAATTTAGACAATTGAATGTTTCACAAATACAAGGTTGACTATTACTCTAGGTGGAGTGTCATCACAACGATGCAAAGGTCACCCTGGTGTTTCTTCCTAGGTTTTAGCCCCCAATCCTTGGGTTACCCTGGTAACCTCTTACGAAACTCGGCCCCTATTGCAAACTGTTGCGGAATCGAATGCCTCTTAAGGAAACAAGACACCAATTTTCCATTCAAGGCCTTCTCATCTTATACTCATGACTGAAGTAGCTCAAGAGTCATAAGCGAGGCATGTACATCTTGTTAAATGTTTTAATCTAACTACTGTGTTCTTTAGTTTTCACTGACTTACTAACTATTTGTAAGTTACCCTGACACCACTTTGTGTGTCGGCCCTTACAAATAGCCACTCCCCTAAACATAACATGGGAATCTATGTTCTCTAACTAAGTTTTACAAGGTGTACATATAACCCAAAAACAATATAATAGACCAATCACATTAAATCGAACAACATTCAATGTTCATAACACAGGTGTCAAACCACCAAACAAAGTCATGTACTCATCCTTAGTTGACACAAGGAACTTAACTTAACAATGAAAATCCCCATTTAACAATTGATCTAGAAGACTTAAAAAGAAAACTATGAACTCTCCCAATTTACCCCAATTAAATACTCAATTGAATAAATAAGAAATTGAAACATCTACCATTCGGATTTATTAAATCCAATCATCCAATGAATTAACAAGAACTTATAATACATAAAGAAAATAACATGATTTAACTCTAACTTTTACTTTCACAATTTCACCAAACAATTTCCATCAAATTTACTATTTATAACCTCCTCAATTTCACATAGAAACAAAAACTAATTTTTTTTTTAATCAATTACTTTATTTAAATTTCTTATTTTGATCACAATAATTTTTTTTATATTAAGAAATATTTAATATATATATATAAATATATTTCAATTTAATATATATATATATATTTATATATATTATATATATTTTTTAAATATGAAATATTAAATATATATATATATATATATATATTTTTTACTAAATTTTGAATTAATTAAAATTGAAACATAAAAAGCTGCTTATTATTATTGAGCCCGAAATTCATAAACCGAATGGTAAGATAAAAATTCACATTGTATTTTTTTTTGATAAAGGAATGTTATTCCCTGGCAAGGCTCGCGGCCACCGCCGCAGTCTCCCATAAGGGGGGACGCAGCCTTGCCAGGCTGTGCCTAGCAGCCACGGGCTGCTGTGCGTAGCCTTGCCAGGCTGCGCCCAACCAGAATAGTATGTGGGGAGGGTTTTGGCCCTCCCCAATATCATTTAATTTTTTTTTTTAAATCATTTTCATGATTTCCATACTGACGGAAATAAAAACATTAGTTTTATATTTTGTAAAAATTAAAACAGCGATTTAACAATAATTTTTACTATAAATTTTTACAATCCAATCTATATATAAAGAATATTACATTCTTATAGGAATTTAATTGAAGAGTAAAATAAATTTTCAGGGGGTTTTATAGTGGAAATATTGGGAAATTTTTTACAAACTTCTACAAAATTTTCAAATGAAAACACATACAAAATTTTTTTTAAGTTCTTGTCCTAAATTATTCCTTGTAATTTCACTTTCCCTTTTTTTCTTTCTCAGTTTTTTTCTTGCACAAAAATTTAAACAATTTCTACAGACAATACTACGCAGAGGTTTTCTAAACCCATAAATTTTCACATATCCAGTTACAGAAAACAATTTTGGGAAATACTAAAAAATTAAACTTGTTTCTTTTCACAAATATTCTCTTCCAGAAACTAATGAAATTTTATTCACAGAAAGAAATAAAACATTTACCAAAAGAATACATGATTTCCTTTGCTATCTGGTGAAGAAAAGCTTTGTTACCTTTGTTGCCTGTAGGCTCCAATCCTTTCCCGTACAGTAAATCCCAATCCTAAAACAAGTTTTTCCAACCAACACAATAGATCCTCCCACCAAGGGATCTTCCACAAATATACAACCCCAGAGGAAATAACAAATCCTCTTAGAAAATAATTTTTTTAACACAACAAGAATTTTTTTTTACCGAGCCAAAACCAATTTCCCGTGAATGAAAAAGACATCCTCTGTCATTTTCCCGAGATCCCAATAATCCTTCGTAACCAATTTTCAAGAACCTCATTAAATGAAACTTACACACTTGTCGAGAAGTTGCAAATATCTTTTAACAACTTCTCGGCAATTTTTGCCTTTTTCAAAATTTGCATGCCTTATTTAATTTATTTAATTTAAAATTTTTAAATCTCAAATTTTTAATTTGCATGCATTTTATTTATTTATTTTAATTTTCTAATTTTCAAATGCAATATAATTTACACACTTAATAATTTAATTTAATTTATTTATTTATTTAATTAAAATAGTTTAATCTTTTTTTTTAAGATCAACTATTTAACCAAATAAGCTAATTAATGAATTAAATTATCAAGCAAGTAAATTTCTACCACATTTAAACATTAATTTAAATACCAATAATTAAAGCACAATAAACTAACATTAAAATTAACCAATATTTAATTTTCAACAATTTATTCAAACAGAAAATGACGATACAAACCTATGACTCTGAACTAAAACAAACAAAGTACTAAGACTAGGGTTAAAGACTAGGCTGGGATAAACCAAACTACTATCTCCTGATCAATGTATCCGTTGAGTCTTGACACACTCAGACCTGAGTACCCAAGTGGAGTCAGTGTCATGTACCTGCAAATTCCTACAACCAAGCAAATAACGTGCATACATATATTTAAAATAAAGCATTAAACAAACACACCGTGCGGAGAAAATCACAAATATCACAGGGCACTCGCAAGCGAGTGATGTGATTCCATTCTCCACACCAATACACGTCACATCAGACTGACAAAATAAATTAACAGTTAGTCCATCATAAACATGTACATATCAATGATCAACTAAAAGTAAAACATCTAAACTATATCCAATCATGTCTGAAATCAATAATCATCAAACAAATATCATCATGTCACAGAATAATCCACTATCGCTCAAAACCAGTGATCAAAATATCCAACAAAGCATCATAGGTCTAACAATGTAAAAACATAACAACAGAAAGCATAAGCATAAACGGAGGGGTACTACATCCTCCCCCCCTAGGATCAGGCTTGCTCCTGAAATCCTGCGAATAGATAGGGATAAAGTTCCCTCATGCATGTTGCATCCTCCCAGGTAGCTGAAGCCTCATGGCTAGGATCCCATTGGACCCTCACTTGATCAACGTCTTAACCCCTGAGATCGAGCGTCCAGTGCTGAAGAATGGCCACGGGCTCCAAAGCCAGCTGCCCGTCCTCTACCTGTAACGCATTCCAATCAAGTACATGAGATATGTCAGGATGATATGGTCTAAGAACTGACACATGAAAAGCATCATGAATATGAGACAAACTGGGCGGTAAGGCGAGTCAATACGCCATGGGACCAATTCTCTCTAAGATCTCGAATGGCCCAACAAAACGAGGCACAAGCTTAGAGCCTTTTCCATAATGGATTGGACTCTTTCGCGGTTGTACTCGAAGAAACACTCTATCACCTACAACAAACTGTTGATCTATCCTATGCGCATCGGCATATTTCTTTTTCCTATCCTGAGCTGCTATCAAATGCTCTCTAATACGGTCTACCTGTTGCTCTATATCATGAAGCATCTTAGGCCCAAGTAATACTCTATCCTCAAGTTGATCCCAACTTAGTGGAGTTCGACAAGGACAACCGTATAATGCCTGAAATGGTGGCATACCTATGGAACTCTGATATCCGTTGTTGTAAGAAAATTCTACTAAATACAAATAATCCTCCCAATGTGATTGTTGGTCCATTATGTACATCCTAAGCATATCCTCTAATATTTGGTTAACTCTTTCCATTTGACCATTAGTTTGAGGATGATACGCTGAACTAAAGTTCAACTGTGTACCTAAAGCATGTTGTAATGAAGTCCATAGAGCTGAAGTAAATACAGGATCTCTATCTGATATAATCCTATGAGGAATCCCATGTAATCTAATGATATCCTCCATGAATATCCTAGCTACGAATGAAGCATTATATGATGAGAGAACAGGTGAAAAGTGAGCTACTTTAATCAAACGGTCAATAGTTACCATAATGGCATCGTGTCGACGTGATGACGTAGGTAACCCAACAATGAAGTCAATGGATATAATATCCTATTTCCATTCAGGAATGAGATGTGGCTGCAATAGTCCAGCAGGATGTTGATGCTTAGCTTTGACTCGCTGACATTCAAGACATCTTGATACATAATCAGCAATATCACATTTCATACCAGGCCAGAAATACAGTTGCCGAAGATCGGCATGCATTTTCTTAACTCCTGGATGAGCTGAATACGGAGCTCAATGAGCTTCAGTCATGATTAATGTACAAAGTCTCTCAACATGTGGTACATAAATATGACCTTAGTGCCACAATATACCATCTGATTCTAAAACATAACCTGCAAATCGACCTTCTAAAGGTCTACCCGATTCAATTTCCGACTTCACTTCCTGATATAATCTATCAGTAGGAAGTGCAGCTACTATTTGACCTCTCAAATCTACTTCAAGAGTAGTAGCAGAAATCTCATGTCGACGTCGGCTAAGAGTGTCAGCCACTACGTTCTCTTTGCCTTGAACATATTTTACTTCAAAATCATACTCACACAAGAACTCCATCCACTGTCTTTGCCTTGCATTTAAATCAGGTTGCGTAAAGATGTATTGCAAACTATGGTGATCAGTGTGAAGTTCGAAACGATGACCTAATAGAAAATGTCTCCAACGAACTAATGCATGCACAACTTCAGCTAGTTCTAGGTCATGAGTTGGATAGTTTAATTAGTGATCTTTAAGTTTACGAGACTCATAAGCAATCACACGCCCATCTTGCATCAAAACTACTCCTAATCCTTCTAAAGATGCAGCCGTACATACTACGAAATCCTTAGTAGGATCGGGAACAATGAGTATAGGCACATTAGTTAACTTTTCTTTTAGAGTCTAAAAAGCTAACTGACACTGTTCTGTCCAGACAAAATTCTTCCCTTTCCTTTGAAGAGAAGTAATAGGATGACTGATTCTAGAAAATCCCTCTACAAAACGCCTATAATAGCCAGCTAGACCCATAAAACTATGAACTTCACCTACATTAGTAGGCGCGGGCCAATCCACAATAGCTTGGATCTTTGAAGGATCCACAACGATACCTTTTCCAAATATAGAGATACAAATGTTTTTCGCTAGTGAAGGAAAAATGGATTGATTATTTGGCTAAGTGTCATAACACAGTTTTCAATGCTCTATGCATTTGGGTTGTGGTCTACATTGGTCTACCTTGAAGTATTTTGGTCTATGATTCTAAGGAAAAAATTTTAAATGTTAGAGGAGTCTAAATAAAAATTTTCATGTTGTTTTGACCTCTGGTGTAGAAGTTATGGATGGAATTTGATCAGGTTTGTCTATGACAATGTTTATTTTATTGAGTAGCTACTTTGATTAGTCCACACTTCACTGCAGAAGAATATATAGACTTGTGGATTTTTGGAAGTGTTTAAATGTGTCAATTGCATCTAAGTTCCAAGTGGTTTTTAATTTAGAGGGTTGTCTGTTGGTTTGAAGATAATCAGTTTGCATATTTTTGGTGTTAGGTCACCAACAGTGTCGACCTAATATGTTTGAAGTTGTGTGGAGTTTAGATAAGTATTGATCCATTATGTGGGAGCTATTATAGGTCCACCTTGATCTATTTTATGAATTACAAGTTATTGAATTAAGGCATATAGCATGTATGGTTGATCTTGAGTTGACAAGTTATTGTTTTGAATGATACATCTAATTAGGCCAACCTAATTGATGTTGTAGGTTTTTGTGAATGTAATGAGTATAAGTATAAGAACATTTTGGTTTTGAAGAGTGATTATTAAGTTGGATGATGTGAATTCCTAATCAAAGTATATGAATGTAATGTGAATGAAAAGCATAGCAGAGTGTTAGAGTAGAGTAATATGAAGTGTGTTGATTTAGTTTTTTGAGCTTCAGTGGAACTGTATTTCCTATATATTTTAGATGCATTTGTAGCAGTTAAAATATTCGTAGTGAGCCACCCCTTTCTTCTATCTATCTCTCTTTCTATGGGTAGTGAGTCCACTAGATAGTGATTCCACCTAACAATGAGCCTTTTTGTGATATCTTATAACTGGTTATAATAAATTGTGAGCTAATCTTCATCATGGTTTTTCCCTTTTATGGGTTTTCCATGTAATAATCTAGTGTTCATGTGTTATATGGTTTGATGGTTTATTTCATGAGTTATTTCCTCACTACAAATTGAATATAATATGTGGAATGAATGTTTAAATGTTTAAGTGGTTTCAGAGAATACTGATTCACCCCCCTCTTATTATTCTATGTTTTCAACAATTGGAATCAAAGCTCAGTTCCTTCAATTGGCTTGATCACTGAGGTAGACCTTGAAGTTGAACACATAGCTACTAGGAGATATCCTACTCCTCTAGAATAAATTCCTATGGTAGGATTTACTGAAGAAGACTGCATTGTTGATATGAAAGGAGAACTCAAATCTACCTTGGATGATTTGGATAAAGTAGAATTTGAGAACATTGATCTAAAAAAGGATCTTAGTGATGCAGATGAATTCATAAGGATATTGAGAGAGAAAATAAAAAAATCTATTGACAGGCTCAAAGACCTCAAGAAATCAAATGAGATCATTCCCAACAGGTGAAATTGTAGATTGAAGAAAGTAAAAGAGTGGTATACTACCTGAATTCTAAATTGAAAGAAAAATCTGAAGAATTCTCAAAGATTGAACAAGAAGTTGTAACTTTGAGATCAAATTTGGAGAAAATAAAGATTCAAGAAGAGTACTACAATGCTTGATGAAACAATCAAAAATCAGAAGGGATCTAAAGACAAAGAAGGATTAGGGTTTGAAAAAGGAGAAAGCTCAGAGATAGATCAAACTCCAAAAAAAATTGAAAAGAAGATTGAGGAAAAGAAGATCAATGACAAGCAGGTTCGAAATTAGAGGAAATATTTCAAAAGAACACCAATTGGACAACCAAATGCACAAAGTTAACCGTATTTTAATGGTTTTTGTTATTCTTGCAATAAATTTGGACTTAAGGCTATGGAATGTAGAAGCAAAATAAAGAAAAAATGTTCAATTGTTTCTCGGATGGTGTTTTATATACAAAATATTTGGTCATAGAGCAAGTGAATGCAAAAATAAATTCATGAATGACCATAACAATGATATGATGTTTCAATCTTTCAATGGCTATTGTTATATATGCAATGGATTTGGGCACAAAGCTAATTAATCTAGATCTAGAATGTGTGGAGGTAATTAATCTAGATCCAGAGAAAAAGGTTGATCCAGTAGAGATGAAGAGATGAGAAAGATATGGAAAAATAAAGTGATGAAGGGTACTCCCCTTACAATTTAAAACTCACAAAAACAACAGATAATGGCACAAAAAAAAATGCAAGAAGGAAAGAAAATGTTTTCTATTATTACTGAAATGAAAATGAAATTACAACATTATAATTTCCATCACATGGGCCTTCTAATTACATAAATTTATAAGTTTGCAAATCGGAGCCACCATCTACTCTGCTCTCACCTCCCTCTGTAGTCCCCCCTTTACATCCTTTATTTGGAAGGTGTAGCCACCCTAGAATCTTCTGGAAAGTGTAACCACCCTAGAATCTTCTAGAAAGTGTAAGTTTCTCAGGAAGATATTTTGAAATTTTATTAATTTTGGTATTACAACTTCGCAGGGTCATTACTTTTGATCTGACCATTGAATTTTCTATTATAATACCTTTTTGGAAAGGGCTTGGGAAATCTTGTGCCAGAAAGTAGGGCCTAAAGGCCATCCAATTTCATTTTCCACCAATTTTTAGGCCCATACGGAGCCTCTAAGTGCCTCAAAATTGACCCCAAAGATTTTACTAGGATTTTTGAAATTAAAATTTTAATATCTCTCAAATGACATAGTTTTGAAGTAATTTCTTTGCCATAGGCTTCAAATTACCATTTTGTGTCCAACTGTGCATAAATGCAAACTTACAAAAATAGTAACCCTGCCAAATTTATCCCTTATTGAAAAGAAACTGTAAAACCCCATCCCGCAACCTAGAGGACGATGCAACAATGTGGAAGCACAACTAAATTTTTTCCTTAAAAAGTATAACAAGATGAGTAAATTATCCTACTCTAACCACATACATCCTCTAGGCCACACAACATGTCTACATGTGAATACCATTACGAACAAAGTTAAACCAACCATAGCATATGAACATTAAACTCAAGATACAACATACATCAAAGCCTTAATCCATTGCAAGATAATTCTAACTCATAGAATGTAAATAACATATTTCCACAGATACAACACCACATAACATTCAATACACCATTAAATCCAATAATGAATAGATCACAAATATTATTACAATTACATCACAAAGGTTCACCTCAATACAAATGAGGTACTACAATTATACATAATGATCCATAGTTACAATGAAGAAAGAGAAGAACAACTCTAGAGAACTACACGAGCTCCTCGAACAAGAAGATCTCGCCATCACGAACAAGAAGAGAAAATCAATAGTGTAAGAAGCATACCACCCAACCATATGGTACCCGTAGGCCTAGCCCTCGTGCTAGGAGATAGTAAAAGGTAACCAAGACAATCCTACTACCTCTAGACACAGGCCATAAACAAAATAATCATAGTACAAGTAACAAGGACAATGGTCACGTTGCTTCCAAAATCATAGAATCAAGTACAAACACAATACAATAAATAGACTATTGTCATAGGAGGAGTGTCATCACAAAGGTTGCATTGGTTGTCCAAATGAGATCTTCTTAGGTCTCGGCCCCCTCTAGGGTTATCCTGGTAACCTCTCACGATTCCAACCCCACATGCACACCAATGTGGAATCGGTTATCTTTCAAGAAGACAAGATAATGATCTAGCCATTCCAGGCCTTTCTGACTCATCTTAAGTCTTATACAAGCCCTTGATCCAATGAGCGAGGCTAATTATCTTGTTAAATGTGTTACGCTAATAGATTATTTAATTCCCACTTGATTATACTAACTTCCACACGAGTTGTCTTGGGACCACTTTGTGTCCTGACCCTCGCTGAAAGCCACTCCCCTATCGACAACACATAACTCAAACTACATGCCAAGAGTAGACAATGCACTAAGAACTGACAGCAATAACCAATACACCTCAAAAAATAACGCATCTCTACGAATGTCCAATATTGAAACCCAATATGTGCACTACCCAAGATATCTCAAAGGGTGAACTAAAGTTACAACAACCCCTTTTCACAAAATATAACTCTGGAAGACTTAGATTCTCGGAATAACAATTACTTTTCCCCCAGTACACAATTATAGAAAACACATGCTTTAATAAACACAATACCAAGCAATTAACAAATGCTATCATTCAAATCTCCTAAATCCATTACAATTAATTTTTCCTATTAAAATGCACCATTTAAATATAATTCCATTTAGTAAATCCATAATGATTTAAAACAAAAGTTCAGTTTCCAAATCCACAAATATAGATAAAATAAATCCCAATCTTACTAATAAAATCACTTCATTATAAAATAACAACTGGTGCTTGCATGCACTTACCCATTTAATATTTCATTAAAATAAATCATTTACTATCTTAAAAAAAAAAATAATCTAAATAACTATATTTAAATATATCTATCTATATATATATATACAACTATACATATATACATATAAATATAATAAACATATTATTCATAAATAATATAAAATACATTTAACTTTAAATACATATATTATATATAATACATATATTATATATAATAAATATATATTATATATAACATATATATCATATATAATATATATGATAAATCGAAATCCCAACAGTAAAACAAAACACAACATAATAAACACGCACACACAAGGCGCTGCCCTGGCCGCGACCTCCCCACACAGGGGTTCGCTGCCTGTGGGCAGCGCTTCCCCCACATGGGTGTGGGGAGTGCTGCACATAGCTGTGCACCCCTATATGGGTGTGGCTGGGGGTTTCAACCCCTGGCCCCCAATCACTAACATATTTATTTTTTAAAATCTACTGTGATGAATTTTCGTCGTATAGCGACTCTGCAAATTCACTCTCCAATAAATTCAAAGTGTTATTTAATTAACACAAAATATTTATATAAATTATACACATATGTATGTATGCATATATATATATATATATTAATATATACGTACATATATATATATATATATATATATATATATATATATTTATATGCAATTAATCCAACCACAGGTTCAAGTTGAGAAATTAACCTTTTTTTTCATAGAGGAAATTTTCTATAGAAAGCTTAGAAATTTCATTTTTCTCAGATACACAAAAATAATAGGGAGAAAAAAATAGAATGAATGTTCTCTACAGAGGTCTAAATTTTCTTTTGTATCAATTTATTTCAAATGAACAAACAACACAGAGGATTTTTAATTGTTTTCTACAAAGGTTCCTCTTTTAGGCAATCTTTTTAAACAGAAAGAAACAAGAACTTCTATAGTATTGTAAATCCCTTCCTATCATTTTCAAAATTGTATTACAATAAAATAAACAACTTTTCAATTCTTAATTCACAAAAATAATAAAAGAACCTATTCCAGAAGAATGTTGCCTCGAGAAATGCTGCTGAGCTTCTCTATAGCTTAAATTTTCCAAAGTAGCCAAAGCTTCCTCCAGTGCAATTGCCTCTTTCTAGAAAGCACAATAGTACACAACCAAGAATTCTATAGCCAAAATTCTAAAACAAATTCCTTAGAGAGATCCACAATTTCCTCTCCAATTTTCAACAACCCACACCAAAAACTCCCGTGAAACAACTTTTTTCACTTTTTCCAATATTTTCTTCCAAGAATCAATTTTCAACAATAAGATAACAATTTTCTAACTCACAGTTATCCCAACAAAATATCTTTTCCCTCAACAACCAAAGATATTTTCCAACCACATGCATTTAAATAAAATAAAAAATTTTTACTAATTGTAACCAATTTAAATACTCTTAGTTATTTAATTACCATTTATTTTTAATAATAAAAATTACTCAACAACATAACTAAATTAAATTAATTAATTAATTTATTCTAAATCTTTCACAACAATAATTCAATTAATTAAATACATAAATCAATACACATTTAATCTACCAAATTAAACTTGCACAATAATAAAATACCGAGAACAACAATGATAAAGCTAAGACCAAAACTCAAACTGACGACACACTGTACTAGGGTAAAGGTATGACTAGGTAACCCGTTACTATCTCCCAATATTACTATTGAGTAGTGGACACGCTCAGACCTGTGAAACCAGGTGAAGCTAATGTCATGTACTTGCAATCCTGCAAACAAGAAAATGGTGTACATGTATACAGATAGTAATTTCATACACACTGTGAAGAGAGAATTGTGGAAATCGCAGGGCACTCGTAAGTGAGTGATGCAATACCGTTCTTCACCAATACAATGTCACATCAACTGACGAGATAATATATCAATTAAACTACAATAAGCATATATAGCAATGTCATCACAACTAAGCATCTATGCAAAAATAAAGCATAATATCATAATCACCATGCGAATAATGTGCCATCACATCAATATAGTCTATATTCGATCCACTGTCAGCGATAGAATAACAATAAGATATAATAAAGTCTAACAAAGTATTTGAGCTATCAAGAAAACATAACAAATCAGAGGGGTGTCATAGAAACAACATTTTTTTTGGGTGATGCAATATTTCTCTTACACCCTAGATGCTCCAACATCATAAAGGCGAGAATGAGGTTAAGGATGAGTCATTCCAACTTCTAGTGTATATGTTTCCTTTGAAAATTGAGTTAAGAGCTTTGACTCAGGGGGAGTTTTAATAAAAAATCATTAAGCCATTGCCAAAGATATGGTGTTGGTGCCTTCAACACATGGATATGAGATGTAGGTTGATATTATTGACCTATTGGTGAAAACATTGGTAGAAAATATCAAGATGTGGAAGTTGGCAAATAAATCGAAAGTGACTATGCATTTAGTTAGGGTTATTAGATTTTTTGCCTAACTTCAAATTAGTGCATTCAATGTGAATTAGGTTATTTTCAAAATATTTTTATAATTAATTTAACATATGTGTAAGTCATTTGCAAATGAAAATTTAAAGGGAGAAGAGTAGTGAAGGAGGGAAGTGAAGCATTTCAAAATTCTTGTGAACGAAACCCTAACTAGCTGCGAATGAAAGGTATTTACAATTTCTATTTTCCCCAAGGTTTTAAAGCACTTTCATTGTGACTTGAATATGTATACCCCACAAGTTGTTGAGGTCATGGATTGACCCCATATGAAATTCAAACAACACCCTGATAAGTCGATCATGACTAATCTGGATGGTGCATTCTCGGGCATTCCATATGGTGTGTTACATACTAAAGATGTTAGGATATACATCCATGCTAATTGGAAGAGTATAACCACTCTAATTTGGTTGATGTATGACTTAATGAACTCACCAAAGATCAATTTGAATTGAAATATGAGTTTGATGGTTTGGCAGAGAAGAAGCTTGATGTTTAGAATAATTTTATTATCTTCTGCTATGTGGATGAGTGGGTTAGATTCACATTGATATGAATTCATGACACATTTTTGTGGTTGGATATTCCTCATTTAATTAACAAGAAGGTGATTAGGGTTGTTATGGGATTATGCTCAACTGGACCATTTCTGGTGCTCAAATCGATAAAGAATGAAATGGTGATGAATGTAACTATCATGCGTTAGAATAATAAGTTATTTCACTTAATTAATCTAATCATATTGGTTAATTAATTAAGTCACTTATCACTTTAGTTACTTAAGCTAAACTTAGGCACATTAATAATTAATTAATTAATAATTATTAAGTGTGCACATTAGGGTTTCCTTTTAGGGTTATGCATACATTGCTTTTATAAAGTAATTCATCTCTTGTATTTACTCAATTCTTGAATATTATTCATTTGCACATCTTCATGCAAATTGCTCAGGATTTTTCTATTTTTCTCTTGTGGAAGGTATTTTCTAGTTTGCATGTATGATCTTGGAATCTAAAATGGTATTGGAGCCTTGATTTGTAGCCCCTTCTCAGTTTTTTGGAGAAATTCATTGTAGAGCACTTTCAGGGTTCCTCAAGGGTTTCATACCTTGAGCTTATTTATGAAGTGTTTTGGATCAAATGGGCATCTCCATTGGATTTAGAGTGCTAAAAAAGTCACGATTGTCTTTTATTTCGTTAAAATTTTATCAAGGGTTTGATGCAAGTCGTTTCTATTGGAGCTATTTTTCATTTTTGCTTCAGAAATCTAGCTTCTACCCAGTTGTAGGAAAAATGATTTCTGGGTTTTGTAGCCAGGGTTGAAATCTCAACTGGGTATCTTTTATATTTTTCATATCTTGCACAGATATGGAGAAAATTTCTGTAAGAAAAAAGTGGTGTGCGTCATTTTTTTACTGTCTAAAGGTTAAAAATAAATAAAAAAATATCTTCTGCTTGCTAGATGAAAAATGGTTTTCGGGTTTTGTTCTTAGCATCAAAATATTTCTGATTTTTTGTTATTGTCTACAAACAATGAGTAGATTTTTCATAAATCAAATTAGAAGTAAACCGTTTTTTCTAGAAAACCTATTTCATGTAAGCTAAATTCAGTTTTTTTGAAAAATTCATAACTTTTGGCCACGATGTCCGTTTTTGGCAAACAAGATATTGACAGAAATCTAGTTTCGAGCACTTCACATTGGTGTTGGCCATTTTTTTCAGATTTTTTCATCTACGTAGATCTAAGGTCAAGTTTTAATCTTGGAGGAAAATGTGAACATTGGTTTGTGCATGCACTTTTTTTTGTTTTCATGCACTAGGTTTGCATTTTCTCTCTAATTTATGCATGTTTTGCATTCTCTCCTTTTATAATCATGGGTTATTGTAATAAATGAACTTATATAAAGTTCCATCAGGGGGGTTTCTTGCATAATAATTTGATTAGAGTGTAGTTGTGTTGCATGTACTTTGATCTCATCTTCATATTGATGACAACTCGTATGAGTTTTATTTGGATTTTGTAGTTTCTTTTGGCCACATCTTGCTCATAGCTTGACACATTTTGGTTCGCATCGGTTCACATCTCAGTTTGAGGGCCATTAATTTTATGGTTAATGTTCTAGAATATTTATGGTACTTGCTCCTATGGATCAGTTTTAGTCATAGTTTGGCATTGACATTGAGAAACACAACTTCCAAATTCTTTCATCGTACCATTCCCTCTTATGGGGGACATCATTTATTCATCTACTATTGCTTCATAAATTCTAGGGTTGTTCCAGTTTGTGAGTTTTCTAGTGTTTCGTGGCATCAGGTCTGTTGTTGCATTATCATGATTTTGCCTCAGTTCTTTAGTGACTCTCATATGGTTTCTTGTAAAAAAATGTATCTTTCCTTGCTTTCTAGATTCAAGATTCCAGTGTTACTTCACCAACATTCTTCTGGTGCTTCTTTGCAGTAGGTCATCTCATTAAGGGGAGGTTTTGTCCCACTAGGTTTTCTCCTCTTCCTCATTCATTGCATGTGTACATGGGTATCTAATCAGGCCTTGTTGTCTGGACCCATCTTTGCTTTCATGCATCTTTTCTTTAGTGTTTTAGCTACTTCCTAAGTTCATCTTAAGGGGGGGTATTAAAGTAATCAGTTATTTCACTTAATTAATCTAATCATATTGGTTAATTAATTAAGTCACTTATCACTTTAGTTACTTAAGCTAAACTTAGGCACATTAATAATTAATAATTTATTAATTATTAAGTGTGCACACTAGGGTTTCCTTTTATGGTTATGCATGCATTCCTTTTATAAAGCAATTCATCTCTTGTATTTACTCAATTCTTGAATATTATTCATTTGCACATCTTCATGTAAATTGCTCAGGCTTTTTCTATTTTTCTCTTGTGGGAGGTATTTTTTGGTTTGCATGTCTGATCTTGGATTCTAACAACATGAAATATGATAGGAGAGCCCTAACCATCAAGGATGTCAAATACCCTGTGGTGAAATATGCTCCAATGGTAATAGGGTCCAAAATATATTTTACAAATAGAGAGAACTATGTTTCTTCCACCACCAACAACACTACATATGAGATGGTTAAGAAAGGTATTGACTATGATTTGTGTGAGTTGTTGAGGGAACAACTCCTGGAGCATTTACAAAAGACAAAGGACTCCAAGTACCACTTCAAGTTCGATACCTTGATTATTTTTTTTGCTTTTCTACTTTCTCAATGAGGTTCCTAGAACCAAGAACATTGTATCTGTTGGAATAATGAAGAAGGAACCCTCTAGTATGTTTTCATTGATGCTAGCATTGTTTGGTGACATTTTTGTCTAATATGGTAAACAATGTTTGTGTCACTCTGATCTAGTAATTTGGTTTGGAATTTCTCATAGTAGAATATCAACCTATGTGGTTTTAGTATGTTATTCAGAACTGTTAAATGCATCTATGAACAAGTTTTCAAAAATTTTGGTTGAATGGGTTGAAAGATATAAATGACAGAACCAAGTATTCTTCTAGATGATATGAATAAGTGGTATGAAGTTTAATAAGTTGTGCAGATATTAAAGAGATCCTTTTTAGGTCTATGCCAACCTAAATCATGCTCTGCATTTTTTGGTTTTGAGCTTCAAGTTTTTGGGCCAACAAGCTATTTTTAATTAAGCATGTGTACATCTAACTAGGGTGACCTAATTGATGTATGTGGATGTAATAACATATATATACATATATATATACATATACATATATATATATATATATATATATATATATATATATATATATGAAATTTTTTTGTATTGAAGGTGCGACATATGTGTGATGTGTGATAGTGTGATATTATGCAAGCTTATATGTATGAGTTTTGTATCAAGGAAAAATTGTAGTGTATGTTGTAATACTGCAAACCAATCCAAGATTTTGTAATTCATAGCTTAATTAGAACTGAATTTGGCACATGAAAGGTGTACTCCATTAATTCAATTTTTGGCAGTGATCCACACTCCATTTTGTAATCATTTTAGGTTGTGAGCTTTTCAAGGATAGTGCGTCCTGGAAATGTGCCCATACAATATCTTATAACCGGTTATAATATATTGTGATCTAATCCTCATCGTGGTTTTTCCTATTCTGGGTTTTTTGTTACAAAATATTACATTTTACCCATGATCTTAATCAATTTCCTACATAACCCATGAGAGATAAACATGCATACAAGTTTCCAAAATACATAGATTAAATAGACAAGCCACAAGATAACACAATATATACCTTAGGAAAACCTTCAAGAGGGAAAAACCTAGCCTCCAAACGCATCCATACTCCATCATATTATTCAACAATAATCAAATACAAGAGTTACAATGAATACCTCTTAAGTATCAAGCTCTCCAATGCATTCCCATGTGTCCAGGCATGAATCCACTCATCCCATTCCATGCTTCACAAATGCACTCCACAAGAAGACTCAATGATGACAACCAAACCACTTAGCCAACCTGAACCACTACACATGTTTGCTTTTATAGACACAAGCTCACACAAAATAGAACTAGTGGTAAGGTTAAACCATGTACCACAAAACCACTAACCCCTTATTTAATATTGGGTACTAGGACATCACATTATTTAATATTTCTCAATATTAAATTATTATCACATGTCTTCCACACATTAAATAATAATACAATGTTATAATACAACATAAGTGGGTCCCCAAATAATTACCTAGTGTGATTAACCACACCACCAAGGTGCATCACAACTAAATAATTATTTAATTACAATATTATAATAAATCAATTTATGCAATGGTGTACAAAACCATATCTCAACATTCTACCACTTGTTGTATACATTACATAAGGGATCAGTACATGAAATACATCATCATAGCCATACATCAAACCACATGAATCTGTAACATGCTCTCATGCTCCATCAAGATACTTGCAATAAGAACAAAGTGGCCACCATCTCAAGCAAGACCTCTCATCCTCCAACGTGCCACCTGTGGAAGAAAAGGAACATTCGAAGGTGAAAGTGCACCAATCCACAAGCACAAGATTCAAATCCAAGTGATAACAAAGGCTCTAACTAAGCTATTGTCAACTAAAAAACCCACATGATCATAAATAGCTTCCACAACACATGCTACTACATCCAACCATCCATACCTTCAAGGTATTAATATATCAGTAAACTCATGCCAAGAACATATGCAACCATAAACTACAACCAAGCTCCATGTATCAAACTTGTCAATGAAGTACATACATATTGAGGAACTCCCACTACATAGGTAATGTAAAAGCATATCAATTCTACCAATCAACACTATACATCAAGGTGTGATATGTAAATCAAAGCATGAAGTACCAAGAACAATAACAATGATCCACACATGAAACCTAAGAAGGTGCATAATCTCTCACAACATATTTCCACCATCCTCCCAAAACATATGAAAGGAACCATGAAGAAAGAAACTTGTAAACCATAATTTCCTTCTACCAACACCTCAAAAGTGCACTGCTCTGTCAAGTATGATCTCCTAACAACCCCAAACTAAAAGCCTCAACAACATCCATAACACTCAATCTTATAGATCAAGTACAACATATGAATCAATGTAAATGCCAACATGGATGTAATTCTCTCTAATCAAGAAGATCAAACTCATAGAAACCATCCCCAAAATTAGAAATTGGCCCATAAACCATCTCCTAATAATCCTCATCAAAGAATGATATCATAAAATCAAATGCAAAAGGAGATAACCATACTATAACATCCCTCAAAATGAATCCTCCAAAAATAACTATCCATAGCTCAAGATCCATATCTATGAAAGATAAAGCATATAAAATCATGCTAACCAATCCTCAAATGAGTATCCAAAACACCATGAATCAACTTAATCCCATGAGAATCAAAACATGAAATATAACACATCTAAAATATATAATGGGAAAATACCTCTCAAATAATAAACTGTCAAGTAGACCAAGAGTGGGGAATGAGAATGCTCCTCTAGGATAACCAAGCCATCATGAATCACTCTAAGAACAATCTCCTCTATCGGTCCATCATGAACTCAGATCCATATCTAGGTGAAAGCTCCTTGGTCTTCTTGCTGAAACCTCTAAGGATTAACCATCTCAAGAAAATATCTCTAATCACAAGAGAAATCCAACCATCACCTACATCTCTAAGTATCCATAAGCACCTATAACCAATCAATCCATGTCAAACTCTAAATGCAACATAGCACCATCATGAAGTAATCAAGAAAATTATCAATGTACTCAATACAAAGAGAACTACACATGATCAATGTCAAAGCTCCAACCGTAAAATTAGGAACCTATCATGAAAACATGGTCTAACCATCTCCTCCTAGGAGATAACATGTACCATAACATACATCCTAGTCTCAAGAGAACATGTAATATGCCAAAATATGAACTAGTATCAAGAGTAAACCATGACATAATAGCAAACACTCTAAACCAAGAATACATATCTCCAATCGCATGAAGATAACCATACCCAATGATGCATCCACATCATTGCCAACAACTCCCATTGAACCGTGATACAAGCTACACATGGCATCATGACTACCATCCTCTCCATGATGATCATCTAGGTCTACACACACTCAAATACAATGTCAGTAACATACAAGTAAACCAAGATATCCAAGCCAAGAAGATACATACAACCACCATCAAAACATCACAAAACAATCCAACTAATACTGCCAAGTCATCACTGCCAAAATCTCTGACTGGAAGTTTATAACCAAAGAATGCAACAAGATATCATGACATCATGATCAATCCACATGCTACAAGTCCCATGAACTGACTAATTAATTACTCAAATCATCCATCCTCTCAATCCCAACACAACATACCAATGCACAAATGAACACAGATAAGGCCAACTAATGAAATCTGCAACAATAATGAATCAAACTTGGTAGATATAGAAATTCCACATCTGATTCATCCCACTACAAATGAATGAGTGGCTAGCTCACACACCTGCATAACTCATAGGTCTAATCATTGAAACATGCAAACTCATCATCACATTAGTAACTGCAAACTAGATATCAAAGAAGATAATCCTGTAGACATCAAGACTCAAACACCAAATCAACCACAAATCCAATTTTCCAAACATGTCCACAAATGAGTAATCATAGTCAAGGAACCAAATAAGCATCAATAAGATAAGTACAATCTCCTAACATCAGACCATATCACCACCAAACAACCACATACATGATCATGTCATGCCAATGCACCAAATGTACCTACATATCCATGAAACCATAATCATAGGCAACATTGTACCTACTCAACTATCACCCATACAAGACTCCAAGTCTCAAACCATGTCCAGACATGTCCTCAAAATCAAAGAAAATTTGTGTACCTGTCATCATCAAAGTCCCAACTCTAAAAAACACCTGTAAACCTGTACCAGGAAGCACCAATTTGATAATAAGCTATAGCATCGTAAATAACATATAGAAGCATGTACTCCCTCAAAGTTTCACCTCTTGACTCATCTAGATGCTCATACAATCACACATCAAATCTCAAGCTCCTACATGTAATCAAACAAGTACCAAGCTCATCTTTCTCCTTAAATTGATAAACAATCTAAACCATTGTGTAGAACATTGCAAATTATCTCCAATGCCTCTTCGAAATCAAAAATTTGATTCCATATGCAAAAGTTATGACCAAAACTATGAAAACAAGAACATCTGACTTCCAAGTTCCAAAAAAATGTTAAAATGGAAAAATCAGGAAACCAAATCTTTATCACTATGTAGTGCTTGGCACTAGCTTTCCAATGACTATAAGAAGTCAAAAATCTAACATCATGGGTGAAAATTATGCCTCCCAAAGTAAAACTACTCTAATTAAGCTATATGTGCAACTCCATGTGGACCCCACTTGCCTTATCCAAATGAATTTAATTTTTAATTTTTGCAAATATTAAAGGTTTTTAAAAAGGTGGTGAATCTTTTCATGTTTGAAATGAAAACTTAGAAAAGAAAATAAGTGGGCGGTTTAGATTTTAAATAGGCCATTTCATATTTAATGGTTCAAATGTAAACTTCAGACAAGGTCGACAAAAAAAGTGAACTAGCAGTCGAATGCATAGGCATTCGACGATCAACCGATAGGGGTCTACCGTAAATCGATAAAGAGTGGGGAGTAAGGAAGGAAGTTGTTAATATTTGCAAGTGTACACATCTAAAAATGGTTACATCAAAATAGTCTAGTAATTAATTAAATATTTTTAATATTTAATTAAATCTCTGAATTCAATCCGTGTATAAATAAATCTAAATAATTTATTTATATTGTTCATTCTTTCATTTTGATTAAATAAATAAGTTTATTTAATCACTTTTCTTATCCATTTCTTAATTAGTTAAATAAACATTATGATTTATTTATATTAATTATCATATGATCTTGGCTTGAATATTTTATTCAAATAAAAATTAAATATTTCTTCTAAAGTCTATTTGCAATTAAATATTCCAAATATTTAATTAATTCTTCTAAAGTCCATTCACAATTAAATATTCCAAATATTTAATTAATTCTTCTAAAGTCCATTCACAATTAAATATTTCAAATATTTAATTAATTCCTCTAAATTCCATTCACAATTAAATATTTCTTCTAAAGTCTATTCGCAATTAAATATTCCAAATATTTAATTAAATCTTCTATAGTCCTAAAATAAAATATTTTAAATCCTTAAACTCACATAAAATTAAATAAATTTATTTATTTAATTTGGATTATCTACAACAACTGTGAAATAACTTCAAAATAGAAAATTAACAAATTTCATTGTTTCTGAGCAAAGTTGTTCCCATGGGTTGAAGAAAAACCTCCATTCTTCTCTCCAACCTCCCAACACCTTCCATCTTCCTCTCAACCTCTCCATCTCTCACCATTCAAATTTACCAGACAATCTCATAGCCATTGATCTTTGCCAGCCAGGCTCTTACCTGTGAAAATCTATAAAAAGGACTGTCAGGTCTTTGAAAAAAGAAGAAGCTTTCATACAGGAAAACTATAGTCAATCATCCTTCCAACATCCATAGCCTCTAGAATCATAGCATAGCATAGCTTAACATATTAGCAATCCATATCATGGCCTATCATCCTCATATCACAATTTCAAAAGCATCCATAATCCACAGCCCCTGTGCATAATCCACAGCCCCTATGTATATCCGTATATCAACATTTTCACTCCACCAGCATATAGGATAGAGAAGTACTCTCCCTTTGCATACTCATTCTGTAGCTTGCCATTCTGAGAAGCTTTGCTTACACAATTTGAGAGCAACAGCTTCAAGCAAATCACTAGAGATAGAGAACAATGGAATGATTCTAAAGAAGCTCTATTTGATTTCTTTGATTTCATTTTATTTAGCTTTCTTTAGTTTAATGTTGCATTGGTGTGTTTTTGTTATCTTATTCTGATACTAAAATTTCCCACATGCATTTTTGGCACCCACCGTGGGGCTTTTTCCCCAATTTTAACATCTTTTCATAGATTTTTCTAACAGATTACGGTTGGAAGAGCATATTAGCACATCAAACATGCTTCAACGCAGTTCACACCCAGTTTAGCGCTCTTTAACTTTGTTACAATGCTCTTTACTCATCCTGCAGCACTCTTTAAGCATCCTTCAATGCCCTTTCCACATTCAGCAATGCTCTTTAAGCATCCTGCAACGCTCTTTAAGCATCCTGCAGCGCTCTTTAAGCATCCTGCAATGCCCTTTCTACATCTTGTAGCGCTCTTTAAGCATCCTGCAGCCCTCTATTTATCCTGTAGCACCCATTAGTGATTCAGTAGTGCCTTTGATGTCTGTTTTAGCACATTTTTTATTTTCAGCATAGATTTTCTAAGTCTGCAATTGTAATCTGTAACTTAAATATGATTTGACTGGATCCGACGTGACCACGGCTAGTAAGAGCTTTAAAAGAATGAAGCAATCCTAGGATAGTCACTTAAAAGAATGAAGCAATCCTAGGATAGTCACTTAAAAGAATGAATCAATCCTAAGATAGTCAGTTAATTTTCTATTTTGGACTAAAAAGAACTCCATGTCTTTGTGAAGCAATATCTTCACCTAGAATAAAAAACTATTTATTTGGGCTTAAAATTGAACTCTTGCTTGCTTTGATTAAAATGTGATAGGTCTATGCTCTCCCCTTAACTGGGCGATCAAAATGCCAGACTCATCTATTTTATTTCATATAATTTCAAGCTTTGATAATACCTCTTAGAAGGCCTGTCGTAGTGGGAAAAAGTACTCACCCTACAGGAACGACCTAAGTGGGAACAACTAAAGCCAATTTTTCCAACCCACTTTAATCAAATACGGATGGTTGATGAAAATCCCATTTGATGGTAGTGTGCATTTATAACCATCCCCAAAACCTTGGTTCTAAAGGTTGGGAGGTCTCTCGAGGGAGTCTATCATTTGCCGCACTGAACAAAAACCCTTACTACAAACTTAGTGTAGTATCCAGCCGAAGTCAGTTTCCGAACATCATAATACTCACAGTGCAGGGGAGGGAAGAATCTACCCCCAAGATACTCACCATATAACTGCCAAGGACCATTTGCTCAGGGGATCTGGTATCTACTTCCGTCACTCTGAGTACGCGCCTAGAAAAGACAAAAATACGGGTGCCCCTTCGGGGGTGACACGGTTGTGTGAGTCAACGCAGTTCTAAGATGTGGGTTGTTGATTATTATGGTGACCTACTTGAGTACTAAGAGTGAGTCTGCTTGAACTATCTGTTGTGTGTAAAACCTATGAAAACAATTGTTGAAAAACATTTTGATCATACACTTGATGTTTAGTATAGGACTTAAAAACAACTATTCTACAATTTGCTTGATGTATTTTCAAAACATTAATTCAGTAAAGATCATCCAAAACTCACAATTACGTTGATTAATCTCATGTTAAGAGATTGGAAATCCACAACCTTTAACTAAGAAATCCATTCTCAAATGAATCAAAAAGCCAAAGAAACCACTTAGCTACAAGAAACTATTGAAGAAAAGACGATTCTTGTTCCAAAGTCAAAAGGTTTTACTTAAACATAGAACCTTTACCATCAATATCATGATTGTGTTAGAGGTTTCACTGATGATTATGTTGTAGAACCATTATACTCATGAGATTTATTTCAGATAAGAGCCCTTTCTCAAAGGACAACCACAGTTAGTGTGTTCATTCTTCTTATATTCCCCAACCTATAATTGAATATTCTACTAGTCTGAATCAATTTCTACAATAGAGAACTCAATCACATTAGGCATTTATCAAAAATCCATCTTTTTACGAAGCTACGATCAAACTTCATAAAGTGAAAAATCATTTTTTCTTGATCTTTTGCTTAAATTCCCGCCAACAAGATTTTCATCCTTTCAATCAGGGAAAAACATGAGCTAAAGATTAGAAATCTTTTAAAGTCATAGAATCTTCATTCTATCCTGACTTTCATAACCATCAAAAATTGCACTATTTCATTCTTTTGATCAAAAGTTAGTAGAATTTGGGGCAAATTTTATGCTTGTTGTCATGAGATCTCGAAAGCACATAGAAAAAGATGAAAGAGAAAGTACCACAAGCAAAATGGGTGATAATAGTGAGAAGGAAGAGAATCCATTTCATATTGAAGAGATAACAGAAGAAAAACTTCAAGAAGTAGAGCAAGATCCCCAATTCCATACTTTTATGGAAAGGATTTTAGAACAAAACAAAGAAAGATATTTTCTGATGCAGGAGCATCCAGTGGTGTAAGGGCAATCTTGCATCACCCAAAAATGGTTAAATTTCAAGTTTCTCAGTTTTTAGATGTTTTTACATTTTTGGATACCCTTTTCGTCCTAATGAAATTATAATTTATGGTTTTTATTTTCTATTCCTGGGTGGAAAGATATTGCAGTTTTAGTTTCTCAGATTTGCACTTGAAAATATTTTGAGTTAGATTTGAGGCACTTAGAGCTCTCGAATCAGCCCTGAAACTTTCCAAAATTGGCACAGCTAATTTCAAGTGCATTTTTGACTTCGAGACCTTTCCAACGGTTCAAATGGTTCACGAATCAGAATCCTGGATCAAAAGTTACGGCCCCAGGAAGTTGGCACACTTTCTAGAAGATACAATTGCAAATACTCTTTTGAAATTTGAACTTCATGTTGTAAATTTTTGGCGCCAAACTGCCTAAACTCAAATTTGAATGTTGTTTTGGCTCCAAACTAAAGAAGAGCTCTATTTATGGGCGGGTTTCTAATTTTTGGGTAACTTTTTGGGGAACAAGCTCGCATATTGCGAAAGGGTGATTCCATAGCTTTCTGTAACTTGCATGTGTTGCAGAACTTGAGGATTTGAGGTCCTTTGCATGTAAGAAGATCCATTTTCTAAATAATAAAATTAATCTCTTGTTTGTGGGTTATTTTCTAAGTCTCAGGTTGCACCCTCATCAAGTGGTATCAAAGTGAGGTTTTCTTGAGCGTGTGGATAGATCACCGATCGTGGGGCAGTTCACACTAGGACCGTGGTTGTGGGTCGAGGTCAAGAAAGATGCCTCCAAGAGTGATGCCTGGTAGGTGTGGTGGTGCCAGAGGTGGTCAAGGTGGAAAAAATGCTGGTGGAAGAGATGCACTGGTAGCCCTCCAAAGACAGATTGATGTGTTACAAGAGCAGTTGAGAAGAGGGTTAAACCCAAGGGAGGAAAGTGAGGATGAAGGAGAGAAAGAAGGTTCAGATGTAAAAGAGGAAGAAGAAGCAATTGATCAAGACCAAATGCAGCTAATAAAGGCCATTTCGAAGATCAGGAAAAGACCCAGAGCAGAAGTCCCCAGTTATTCTGGAAGTCTGAACCAAGAAGAGTTGATCGACTGGATCAACGAGCTAGAAGAATATTTTGAGTATGAGGAAATAGAGGACCCAGATCAGGATAAGTTTGTGAAAATGAAGCTGAAGGGCCATGCCAGTATCTGGTGGAAAGAGGTCCAGTTGGAAAGAAATCGAAGAGGAAAAGGAAATATCACCAGATGGGATCGCATGGTAGAGAAATTGAAGAAGCAGTTCATACCAGTGGACTACGAGTTAGATTTGTTGAAGAAATTGCAAGGGTTGAAGCAAGGAAGCAGATTTGTGAAAGAATATACTGAAGATTTTCACAAGATAATCATCAGAACCGGTCACACAGAGGCCAATAAGGAGAAGGTAGCCCGATATCTTAATGGGTTACGACCGAGCATTCAGGAGGAATTAAGCCTAGTCAGAATGACCACCATTGAGGATGTGTATCAGTTTTCTTTGAAAGTGGAAGAGAAGCTGAACAAAAGATTTGATGGCAAGAAAAAAGGATGAGGAGGTCAAAGAGGAAGGGGCAATGGAAGACCTTCAGGAAGCCGAAATGATGATGAAAAGATAAGTGAAGATGTGGGTACTAGCCGAAGCCAAAGGAATGACAACTTCTACTGCCCTCATGATTAAAAAAATGGTGATCAAAGAGGTAGAGGATGAGGGAGATATGGACAAGGATCTAGAAGAGGTGGTTTCAGAGGAACATGTTTCCAGTGTGGTGAAGAAGTGCATCGAGCCTATGAATGTCCACAACACCAAGGAAAGGCAGACAAAAGACCAGAAGGTCATAGAAGGGTTGCACATGCAAATGAGGAGGCCCAATCTGAACATTCAGATGATGTTGAAAGGGGAGAAGCCCTAGTGATTAGGAGAGCCCTGGTGACTGAGGAAAAGGAACCAGAATATAGGAAGAATCTATTTCACACAGGGTGCAAGTGTGAAGGAAAATGTTGTGATATCATTATTGATGGTGGGAGCACCGATAATCTGGTGTCAGAAGAGATGGTCACAAAGTTGAAGCTAAAAAGGGAATGGCACCCACATCTGTATCGGATTGCCTGGTTGTAGAAATACCACAAAGTTTTGGTCAATGAGCAGTGCCTAGTAAAGTTCAAGATCGAGAGCTACCATGATGAGGTACTCTGTGATATCATCCCCATGGATGCATGTCACATGTTGTTGGGGAGGTTGTGGTAGTTCGATAAGCGAGCTATACATGATGTCCATGCAAACACTTATTCCTTGACAAAGGATGGGGTTTGTCAAAAGTTGGAACCCCTGAAGGAGACCAAAGAAAAGGTATGCAGTATTGCTAGAATTTGTTATGTAGATGGAAGAAATTTTTTAGAATGTATGAAGCATGAATGTATGTGTTATGCATTGATTCCTAGAGTGAGTAAGGAGGATAGTGAGAAGGTTCTAGAAGAAGTTTCTAGGATGTTGGATGAGTTTCAGGATATTGTTTTTGATAATGTACCTGAGGGTTTACCACCAATAAGGAAGATCAGTTATCAGATTGACTTGATTCTTGGAGCCAATTTGCCAAATAAAGCAGCCCATAGAATGACTCTAGCAGAAAATGAGGAATTGAACAGACAAGTTCAAGAGTTGTTGAGAAAGGGTTTGATACGGGAGAGTTTGAGTCCATGTGTAGTACCTGTAGTACTAGCACCAAAGAAGGATGGGGAGTGGAGGATGTGTATAGATTCTCGAGTCATAAACAAGATAACAATCAAGTACAGATTTCCCCTGCCAAGGATGGATGACCTGATGGACTATTTGAGTGGAGCTCAGTACTTCACAAAGATTGATCTGAAGAGTGGATATCACCAAATCTAGATTCAAGAGGGAGATGAATGGAAGACTGCCTTCAAGACCAAAGAGGGCCTGTACAAGTGGTTAGTCATGCCTTTTGGGCTAATCAATGCACCAAGCACATTCATGCGGCTCATGAACGAGGTACTAAAAGAATTTCTAGGAAGTTTTGTTATTGTGTATTTAGATGATATTTTGATTTTCAGTAAGATGTTGGATGAGCATCTGATGCATATTCGAAGAGCCTTTGAGAATTTAAGAGAAGAGAAATTGTTGATTAATTGGAAGAAGTGTAGTTTTGTGAAGAGGGAGTTAGTGTACTTGGGGTTTGTTGTCTCAGCAGAAGGTCTCAAGATGGACCTAGAGAAGGTGAAGGCTATTCTGGAATGGCCTAGCCCAAGAATTGCTACCGAGGTGAGATATTTCCATGGTTTGGCTAGTTTTTATAGAAATTTCATTAGAAACTTCAGTAGTATTTGTGGACCCCTGACTAAAACAATGAGAGGGGATAGAAAAGAATTCAAGTGGAGTAGTGGAGCAGCAAAAAGTTTTGAATTGTTGAAGCAGAAGGTGATAGAGCAACCTATTCTAGCCCTCACAGATTTCAACAAGGTGTTTCAGGTGGATTGTGATGCCAGTGGTTGTGCCATTGGAGCAGTGTTGAGCCAAGAAGGTAAGCCCATTGCCTATTTCTCGTGAAAAGTTAAATGATGCCAAGAGAAAGTATTCTGTATATGATCAGGAATTTTATGCAATAGTTCAAGCATTAAAGAAATGGAGACATTATTTGTTGCCAAAGGAATTTGTTCTATATATTGATCATCGGCCTTGCAATACCTAAATAGTCGGGAAAATTAAATTAGAGGCATATGAAATGGGTAGAGTTTTTGCAGAGTTATACCTTTGTTTTGAAACATAGGAGTGGGAAGTCAAACAGGGTTGCAGATGCCTTAAGTAGGAGGCATACATTGATGACAAAGATTCAGATTGAAGTGGTTGGATTCAATGAACTTAAGACACTATACACAGAAGATCCTGATTTTGCGGAGGCTTGGAAAGCTTGCAAGGAACCTATTATAGTGGACAGGACAAGGTGGCTGGATTTTATAATCCAAGATGGCATGTTATTTAAGGGAAGTCAATTGTGTATCCCGAGGAGTTCCATGAGGGAGAACCTGATAAAGGAGAAGCATAGTGGAGGAATGGCAGGACATTTTGGTCAGGATAAGACCATTTTCATTATCAGTGAGCATTATTATTAGCCTCAGTTGTCACAAGATGTGAAGAAGTTTGTACAAAGCTATAGGGTATGTCAAGTGGCTAAAGGAGTGAGCTAGAATACAGGCTTATATCAGCCCTTACCTGTACCAGAGAGGCCATGGGAGGATATAAGTATGAACTTTGTTCTTGGTTTTCCAAGGACACAACGAGGGAATGATTCAGTCTTTGTGGTGGTTGATAGGTTTTCGAAGATGGCACATTTCATTCCATGTCAAAAGACCCATGATGCAATCCACATTCCTGACTTGTTCTTCAAAGAGGTGGTGAGGCTACATGGTCTGCCAAAGAGTATTGTTTCAGATCATGACACCAAATTTTGGGGTACTTTTGGAGGACCTTGTGGAAGAAGCTGAAGAGAGTTGAAGTTCAGTTCTGCACACCATCCACAAATAGATGGGAAGATAGAGGTTGTTAACAGGAGTCTGGGTAACCTACTGAGATGTTTGGTAGGAGATAAACCCAAGGGATGGGACTTGATCTTACCCCAGGCAGAATTTTCTTACAACAATTCTGTCAATAGAAGCACTGGTAGATCACCATTCTAGATTGTGTATGGAGGTAGCCCTAGAACAAGCTCTAGAATTGAGGAAGATGGACCAAGAGAAGAAAATAAGTGCTAAAGCCTCAAGATTTTGCAGAACACATCAAGGATATACATGAGAAGGTAAGAGAACATATTAACAAGATGAATATGCGATAAGGCTAAGGTATCAGAAGAGGAGGTATAAGGAGTTCAGATTGGTGATGAAGTGATGGTCCACTTGAGGAAAGAAAGGTTTCTAGTGGGAACATATAACAAATTGAAGATGAAGAAGTTCGGTCCCTGTAAAATTTTGAAGAGGCATGATTCAGAGAATGCATATGAGGTAGAGTTGTCAGATGGATTCAACATTTCCCCTGTGTTCAACACTTCAGATTTGATAGAGTATCATGAAGGTGGCACAGAGGAAGTACCAACGATGGGACAGTGTGGGATTCCAACACCTACTTTAGAAAAGGAGATTGAAGAAATTTTGGATAGTTGTGGAAAGGAGTACCAGAACAGGTAGTATGAAGAATATTTGGTGAAATGGAAAGGAAGGCCTATTGAAGATTCATCCTAGTTGCCTAAGGCAGATGTTGATTGTTTGGTTTTTTCCTCCACCATCTAAGACGTGACAGGGTCACTTCTCAAATTACCCTGGGTGTTTGATGCAAGAGCATCCAGTGGTGTAAGGGCAATCTTGCATGACCCAAAAATAGTTAAATTTCAAGTTTCTCAGTTTTTAGATGTTTTTACATTTTTGGATACCCTTTTCATCCTAATGAAATTCCCATTTTATGGTTTTTATTTTCTATTCCTGGGTGGAAATATATTGCAATTTTAGTTTCCCAGATTTGCACTTGAAAATCTTCTAAGTTAGATTTGAGGCACTTAGAGCTCCTGGATCGGCCCCAAAACTTTTCAAAATTGGCATAGATCATTTTGAGTGTGTTTTTGACTTCGAGACCTTTCCAACAGTTCAAACGGTTCACGAATCGGAGTCCTGGATCAAAAGTTATGGCCCCGGGAAGTTGGCACACTTTCTAGAAGATACAATTGCAAATGCTTTTTTGAAATTTGAACTCCATGTTGTAAATTTTCGGTGCCAAACCGCCTAAACTTAAATTTGAATGTTGTTTTGGCTCCAAACTAAAGAGGAGCTCTATTTATGTGTAGATTTCTAATTTTTGGGTAACTTTTTGGGGAACAAGCTCGCATATTGCGAAAGGGTGATTCCGTAGCTTTCTGTAACTTGCATGTGTTGTAGAACTTGGGGATTTGAGATCCTCTGCATGTAAAAAGCTCCATTTTCTGAATAATAAAATTAATCTCTTGTTTGTGGGTTATTTTCTAAGTCTCGGGTTGCACCCTCATCATTTTCTTTCATTAGCTAATCAAGGAGCTAAGTTACCTTCCAATTTTGATATAGAAGGGATTAAAGAGAATCCTGAAACTCCTAATGATTTTAGTGCCCTTACTCAACAGATAAAAGAATTACAAGGACAAATAAAGGAAATGCAAGGGGGTGCAACAAAGAAGTATGTTTTGGATGACATATCTCCTTATCCATTTGATAGGAGTCTTAAAATGATCCATTTTCTAAAACATTGTGAAATCCCTAAATTTGATAGGTACAATGGAAAAACTAACCCCATTGAACATGTGAGGGATTTCCAAAATATGAGTCTAGAATTCGCTTATGAAGATACCTACTTAATGCGATTGTTTCCATGAAGTCTGGGTGGACAATCCATGGAGTGGCTTTCCAAGATCAATCCCCCCATCAAAACCTTTGAGGAGTTAATAAATCAGTTTATATCACAATATGCCTACAACATCCAACACCAGATAACCATGCTTGATCTTTGTAAAGTGAAACAAAAAGTAGGGGAATCTTTCACTACATTTTTGCAAAGATGGAGAAGATTGTTTGCACGATATTCCCGTCCTATTCCTAAAAAGGAAAAGATGGATATCTTCATCAATAGCCTAGATCAAGAATTAAGCTACAGGCTTAATCTCCATTGTCCTCATAACTTTGAAAAATTGATTGAAAATGCAATTACCATCGAAGGGGCCTTAGTCAAAAGAGGAGTGATAAAACTTGATAATCCAAGTTCATCCAACAATAACAACAATGATAAAACAAGGTTTTGGAACAAAAATAAAAATGTCTTCAATGATGGTATAGTGGATGCAAACAATCTACAAACAAGACCATCTATCTTCAACCTATCAAGTGCTCCACAAAACAACCAACAAGGAAATACCAACCAACAAGGAAACAACAATCAATAGGGATAAAACTCCAATCAAGAAAGCATGACCAATCAAAACAACAAGGATAATCATGGTAATTTCTATAACAATCTTGGCAATACCCAAACATCAAATCTACCAAGACCTCCATTCTTTTCAAATAGACAAAATTTTACCACTTTGGGTCAATCTCTTGAATTTTCTCTCAAGGAGCTTCTTGATAGTAAGGTTATCACCTTACCACCACAAAGATATTATGATCCATAAGTCAAACCACCATCATGGAATGACTCGTATTATTGCAATTATCATCAATGTAAAGGTCATAGAACAAATAACTATCAAGCCTTGTGAAATCTAGTACAAGATTTAATTGACAATGGCACCATCACAATTGAAGGACATCATACCAATGACGATCATCAAGCATTCAAAGTTCCTTTACCAAACTATCAAAAGGGGGAAACATCAAATACCAAAGTGAAAAGTATAAATAATGTTGAAGACAATATAATCTGCCACATCTATGTAGATGATCAACGGGTTAATGTTATCAAAATCAAGGAAAAACAAGAATATCAACAGGTTAATGTGACTACGAGAGGACAAGCAAAAGTTGTCCTAAAAGGAAGTTCATCTAAGGTAGTTATTCCTCCTCCAAGTCATTATAATCTAGTTGATCAATTGAGAAAAACATCAGCTCAAATCTCCATCCTTGAACTTCTAATATCCCACGTACACAAAAATATTTTAGAAGAAGCTCTTGTAAACACAACCGTCGACACTAATCTAGATGTAAAAAAATTTCAAGCCATGGTGGGAAATTTGTCTTCCCCCACTTGTCTTTCATTCTCTAAAAATGATGATGCCTCCATGACACATCCACATAATTCATCCCTTTATCTTGAAGGCATATGATGATGAAGAAAGAGCTTCTAAAGGACTAATAATGCTAGCTATCAAAGTGGGACCTATTATGAAAAATACCTTTTGTCAGGTTCTAGATTGTGATCTTTCCTATAACATACTTTTAGGTCATCCATGGATTCATGATATGCAAGCGGTACCATCAACGCACCATCAATGCCTCAAGTTTTCATATGATGGACAAGAAATAACTATACAAGCTATTTACAATAGCACCCAAACTTGTTTAGATCTCCGAGCAACTCAAGATGTTTTTGTGCCGCATAATAGGGAGGCTCTTACTGCCTCTTCTTCTAATCTACAAGGCCAATTGCAAGAATTGACAAAGAATCTTGACACCAAGCTACATTTAAAAGACAAAGGAGTAGGTGAATATTCGCTATCCCTTTCTATCTTACCTCCTTCTCCGAGGTCACATGGTCAGCCGACCTTATCAAATCAAAAGATCGCAATAGCCTCTACATCCCAAGCTTTTGTGCCAACCACTAAGTTTGATGGACAATTCATTAAAGCTAACACCACCTAGGAAGAAGCCAAAGATAGGGACATCCTAAACTGGCTATACAAAGATGAAGATGAATCTGTCTTGCACATCAAGTTACCTACTGGACAATATGGTAAAGGGTATACCATCATGCAAAGAATGGGCTATGAAGGAAATGGTCCTATAGGAAAAAGAAAAGAAGGAATCATTGAGCCAATTCAACCTATTTCAATACATCCAAAAAATAAAATAGGACTTGGATATGGTAAAGATATAGAAGCAACAACTTCACAACAAGCACAACAAACTCATGAAGGAGAATCAATTTTAGATAAACCCCATGAAGATGTCACTCTACAAAAATTTTATGGATTAGTTTTCCAATTGTAGAATAGCTCAGACACTGATTCCAATGAATATGAATGGGATGATGTCTCTAATGATACATTCTTAACAGAGAAAAGGGTGGATGTCATACAAAAATTTTCACCCACGTTCTTACAAGGGGAGGGCTCAAGGCCTCCACTTGATTATGTTTTACAAAGCGATCATGACTCAAGTGAGGACAATTCTGATTTTAATGAGATTGATAATCGATAGGAGAATACCATCATAGACCTTGTCCATCATGAAAATGACAACTATGTCATGACTTTGACTGCTCAAGACCTTACCCAACCTAATGATCCCATCCCTTTAGTCTATCCAAAACTTATTAATTGGGACAACGATGCACCTATCCATATTCCAACATTCCATGATGATGAGGATATTGTAAATTTCCTTTGTTCATCTAATCAAGAAAACAAGTGTTCCATCAAAGAATCTCATACTCAAGATTTTGATAGGGAGGGT
Organism: Sequoia sempervirens; assembly: GCA_007258455.2. NCBI lineage: Eukaryota > Viridiplantae > Streptophyta > Pinopsida > Cupressales > Cupressaceae > Sequoia > Sequoia sempervirens. Next base: position 17,756,677 of record VDFB02018296.1, read on the forward strand.
GTCAAGTATCTTAGCTGCAAAATAAATGAAATAAAAGATGGATCTATTGGTGAAAACCGAAAAACGGTAGTGGTAGATCACAACAAGAGAAAAATAAAGAGCGAATCTAATGGTGAAAACCTTTTTGAGGTACTGAAGGATGAGAAACTTGACACTCTTCCCAAACATTATCAAGAAAGATCTTTTGTTTTGATTAAGCCCACAAAATCAATCAACATAAGTATCACAGAGCAGCCAAAAATTTTGCAACTTGCAACATCATTAACGGTAGAAGAGGTGCTGAAATTCATAGAGTTCTTGAAGGAGAATCAAATCAACTTCGCTTGGTCATATGCCGATATTCCAGGGTTAGATCCTAATCTGATAATGCATCATCTATCTATAAACACAGGGGAAAAACCTGTGAAGCAAAAACTCAAAAAAATGCATCCACATGTTGCATTATTGGTTAAAGAAGAGTTAAAGAAGCTTTTAGATGTTGGATTCATTCGGTCTATTGACTATGCAGAATGGATTTCCAATATCGTACTTGTTTCAAAGCCGGATGGAAGGATTAGAATTTGTACAACTTTCAGAGATTTGAACAAAGCATGTCCCAAAGATGACTTCCCTTTACCAAACATAGATATGATTGTTGCTTTAACTGCTGGCCATGCAATGTATTCATTAATGGATAGATTTTCAGGATACAACCAAATAAAGATTGCACCAGAGGATCAAGATAAAATAGCGTTCACGTGCCCTTGGGGTACCTATTGTTGGAATGTCATGCCATTTGGGCTTAAGAATGCAGGAGCGACTTATCAAAGAGCAATGACAACCATTTTCCATGAAATGATGCACACCTTCATGGAAAACTATGTGGATAACTTATTGACCAAATCCAACACAAGAGAAGGACATCTCGAGATCTTGTCAAAAATATTTATCAGAATGGAAAAGTTTAATATTCGACTCACTCCAAAGAAATGTGTCTTCGGCGTTAAATCTGGAAAACTCCTAGGATACATTGTTTCAGAAAGGGCATAGGGGTTGATCCAAGAAAAGTACAAGCTATAATGGACATGCCGCCACCATGAAATATCAGTCATTTCTGATCACTGCAAGGATGACTACAATCCATCAGGAGGTTTATAGCTCAACTAGCAGACAAAAGCTTACAATTTACACATCTACTACATAAAAATGTCCCATTCAAATGGGAGGAAAAGTGTGAAGCAACATTTAATCAGATCAAGCAATATCTCATGAACACACCAGTCCTAATTCCGCCAGTTCCAGGAAAGCAACTCATACTTTATATTTCAGCAACATAAGTATCTTTGGGAGCATTACTAGCACAGGAGGATTCTACAGGCAAAGAAAGAGCCATATACTATATCAGTAGAACTTTAACAATTCATGAACTAAGCTACACTTTCATTGAAAAATCTTTCCTAGCAGTAGTGTTTGCTTCTCAAAAGTTGCGCCACTATATGTTGGCTCATACAGTTAAGCTGATAACCAAAATCGATCCACTAAAATACCTCTTAAGCAAAGCTACCTTAACAAGAAGACTTGCAAAATGGGTAATGATCTTAAGTGAGTTTGACATTCACTATGTAGATCGAAGAGCTATAAAAGGATAGGTCATCGCAGATTAGTTGGCCGAAGCACCTTTACAAGAAGAAAACCCAATGCACATTGAATTCCTTGATGCAAATGTCTTCACTACAACAATTAAGAAATCATGGACATTATAATTTGATGGATCTTACACGCAACATGGCTCAGGGGTAGGGATTCTTTTTGTCACACCTGAAGGATATACCACCCCAAAATCATATCAGTTGATGTTTCCCTGCACAAATAACATAGCTGAATATGGAGCATTGCTCACAGGAATAAAGATAGCATTGGACTGGTGGATTATAGAGTTGCAAGTCTACAGTGATTCACAACTTGTCATTAACCAAATCAATGATGATTATCATACTAAAGATGATAAGCTGCTATCTTACAAAAATATGGTGGATGATTTTAAAAAGTATTTTGTGGCAATCAAGTTTTCACAAATCCCAAGGATTGATAATAAAGTTGCAGATGTAATGGCTAAAATTGCTTCCTTGTTACAATTATCAGAAAATCAAAAGCGGTACGAATTCTTGGTGGAACAATTGTTTTCTCCCACTTATGATAATCCAGAGACCCAAGTCATATGCCATTTAACCAGTTCTGATTCACCTTTATATGGCAAGATTTATACCTACCTGAAAAATAACATTTTACCTTCAGACTTATCCCGAAACCAAAAAAGGAATTTCATGCGCCAATCATCTCATTATACCTTAATCGTCGATATCCTTTACTAATGTGGTCTTGATGGTATGCTCCTTCGATTTCTTGAACATGACGAATTTGAACAAGCCTTACAAGAGGTTCATGGTGGTATTTGTGGAACTCATTCAAGCGGTTTAACCTTAGCCAAGAAACTTGTTAGAATGGCATATTATTGGCCTACCATGGAGAGAGAATCTTTTACTTTTGTCAAGAAGTGTTCTAAATGCCAGATTCATGGGAACCTTATTCATGCATCTGCATAAGAACTGCAACCTTTCACTCTGACATGGCCGTTTTCTCAGTGGGGACTAGATCTTGTTGGAAAAATTCATCCTTCATCATCAAATGGGCATAAATTCATCATCACGGCTATAGAATATTTTTAAAAATGGATCAAAGTTGTTCCTTTGACAACCGTGACTGGTAAAAAAATCTCTTCATTTATCTTGAATTACATCATCTGCCTATATGGAATTCCTAATTCTATCATCACTGATAATGGGAGGCCTTTCAAAAATCAGGATGTTGATGAACTTTGTGAAAGATTTCACATCCAACACAGGTTCTCTACACCTTGCTATCCACAAGGAAATGGTCAAGCAGAAGCTTCAAACAAAACAATCTTGAAGATCTTGAAGAAGACGGTAAATGATGCCGGTCGTGATTGGCATGTCTATTTAAATCTAGCTTTTGGGCATATAGAACCAGCATTCGCACACCAACATGAGCTACCCCATATGCCTTGGTATATGGAGCAGAAGCGCTCTTACCACTAGAGGTTGAAATACCTTCGCTTAGGGTCTCACTGAAAGGATTGATAAATGATGAAGACTACCGAGTATCTTGTTTGCAAGAGCTAGAACTATTAGATGAAAGATGTCAACATGCGGCTGATCATTTGAAGGGTTATCAACAAGTTATGTCCCGTAGCTATAATCATAGAGTTAAACCATGGACATTTCAATTAGGTGACTTAGTCTTGAAATAAAATCCACGCAATCAGCAAGAAAGAGAAAAGAAAGGAAATTTTGAACCAAATTGGCTTGGTCCATTTGTCATCATTACAGCATATGGTTCTGGAGCATATCAGTTATCTATGTCAGAAGGGTATTTGTTTGAAGAGCCAATCAACAACATTCATTTGAAGAAGTTCTATGTCTAAATCATTAAAAATCAAAAATAGTCTTGGAAAAATACATAAAAATAAGAAAAAGTCCTAAAAGAATACATAAAAATCAGAAAAAGTCTTGAAAAAATACATAAAAATCATAAAAGCAAAAACAAAAAAAACAAAAAAAATCACATGATCTAAAAAAGTGCAATAAAAACAAGTGGTGAAAACCTGGCAAATAGGGGCCACTTGTGATAAAAATGGGCTCCTCTATCTATTAGCTTATGTCTTCCATTCACTTTTCAGTATCGTCTATCCATATCTATTATCTATACATATCTATCATATCCATATCATGCAATGAGACTTCTTGTGTTTCATCATGGCTTGATGAAATTTGTACATATCCATAATATTCAGGTTGTGTTTACACTGGGGGTAGAAACACAAACTAAACAAGAGAGGGGAAATGAGCTTTTAGAACATCACAAACAAACAAATGACAGTTTGACAAAACACAACATACATTGACGCATCAAATCAACCACAACATCAAAATGATCACTCAATGCCAATGAAATCAAACAACATGGTCAAGACAACGTTAATCAAAACACAAACATCAATGTTGATAACTAAGTTGGATGATCTTAATCTGAATAATGTTTGAAATACTTTAGGCAGAATTTGAATTATTGGTTGATTTTCTATCATATCTCTGGAGCAATTCGATGATGTACTAAACTAGAAAAGAAAGGAAGGAGTATGATTTTTCTTTGTCTATTGTTTGTGAGGAAATCATTAGTACTATGCAAGTTGGTCATGAGACATACTCTACTATCATTGATGACATTTCAGAATTTGCATGGGAAACGGGTTAACTCTTATCTGTTTATGCAAGCAATACTCAGGTCATCTTGGTTCAATTATACCTATATGCTTGTATTATCTTGCTATATCAAAAATCATGAAAGCAATACTCAGGTCATCACTAGTGCTAACATACCCTTTGATGCTTGTATTAACTTTCAACATTTTAATTCTCTATGATGACACAAAAAGCACAAATAAGCTCTCAGAATGGCAATATTGTACAAATACCCTGCATGGTTAGTATAGATTACATTTGTTTAGAATTTGCATTTTGCATTTATAGATTTTCCCACAAGTTGGAAAAGTATCAAAGTTTCATATCTTTCCAATAAATGACTGAGTACATTTTGACATTCACAACAACATCATCACATACATTTTTCATACATATTTGCATTAGAAAATCATAAAAAAAAAACAAAGCATACATCATAATCAAAACATTCATGGGCATTCATAAATTGTACCATCCATCATTTCACATTCATATTCATAAAATCATTCATCAATAGATTGCAATCATATCATAACATTGCACTTGCATTTTCATATCTAAGAATAATGCATACGTATACATCATAAGCATTAACATCATGAAACCATCACATAAAACATCATGCATATAGAAAAAAGACACATTCATCACATAAGAAATCATCGCTGCATATCATATATCTCATAAATGAATGTCAAATGTACAAAAGATGTCAACTATACATGACATAACATCATAAAAAATGGGACCATATTAGTGTGTATACAGATGTCTCAACAGAGCATCAATAAGACATATAACACATCATATAGAAAGAACTATGAAGTGCTATCCTCTGATGGTGCTGGTCTGGGACCTACCCCACCTACACCTGATGGACCTGCTCCACCTGGTCTGCCTACTCCTGATGACCCTCCTAGAGGTAATGGCTGAGATACACCCCTGTTGGTAGCCCGAGAGCGACTATGTGTAGACCGAGACTGTTTATAACTCATTCTCCGCTCGGGTGGCACTACATCATAATACCTGGTCCTATAGAACTCTGCCTCCCGAGTAGCCCTGGTCACCTCTCTCATCATGTCACCAATCAAGGTACCTACTACTACTCTCTACAGACTATCAGCTAGGGCCATGGCCTACTCACCTTGCCGTCTGGTTGTATCTCTCTCAGCTGTCACTATCATCAACTATCCCTATAACTATGTAACCAAGTCCCGTGCCTGTGATAACTGACCCTGTAAACTTTGCACTCTACTCTATAAGGTAGATATCTGACTCGGCCCCACTAGATCTACTAAAGATGATGGAGCTGAATGTCTCATCAGTGGTCCACCTCTACCACCACCTCTGCCACCACCTCTGTCACTACCTCTACCACCACCTCTGCCACCACCTCTACCACCTCTGACACCTCCTCCACCACTATCACCTCCACTCTCCTCATCACTACTATCCCCATCCCCATCTGACTCATCATCATCATCCTCCTCAGAGTCATCACTCTCTGAAGCCTCCTCTCACTGTCACCTATGTCCCCCTATATGTGGTCTCTGCTCTGCAACTGGAGGAGCAGGCTCTTCATGATCAAATAATTGTGGCGTAGGATGTTCTAACACATACTGACCATACTCTGGAGTCATCCCCCAGTCAAGAATATCAACTTTGTAGTCCCACATATGTACTCCCAAACTGGTGAACTCTGCTACTAATGCATCATATGAAATCCACAGACCCCACACTATAATCTCCTGCTGCCGACGTACATAAATAGACAAACCCTATGGCACACCCTGAGGTTGACCATACTGTTGCCATACATGGACAAGAAGAAACCTCTCAATAATCCCAGGAGTACGACCAATCAGATATCTGGAAGTAAAGACAAAGGGCATCCCCCTAGCATCCTCTAGCCATGCCTCACAATCTACATAGGACCGCTAGCATACTGTCTCGAGATCATCCAGAAGACACTGCCAATGACCCAGTTTTCCCAACCTCGGCTGAGCAACGACATTGGTATATCTAAATTTTTACGGTCGACCGATAGGCTGTCGTCCACGAGTCAATGGTCACATAACGGCAAAGTGCTCCCATGCCCATATCTATAAAAGTGAACAACCAACAGCTAAACTCTGACCTCCACCATACACAATATGGTGTAGCTCATCATATAAATGTGCAAGCATGCACAATCCCCAAGCATAATGTGTACCCTGCATCACCATACTCTCAAGTACATGAACCCACCCGACTGCAAAGCCCTTCGACCTATGGTTAGGGCACAAAACACCTCCAATGAAGCCTGCAAGTACGGAGGGTAAAGGCGCATATGAATCTGTCATCTCCACCCATGAGATATAATATTCTGCAATGTGATCATCTATGAATATCCATCTCAAAGAATCAGTACCTCCCACCTCCTGGCCATCAAATCTGACTATCTCACCCATCACTGGAATCCTTAGGATGTGATATACATCCTTATGAGTAACGGTAATCTCTCCTATCGACAAATGAAAGGTGTTCGTGTTGTTGTGCCACCTCTCAGCAAGTGTTGTCAACAAGGCTCTGTTGAGATGCACCTCAGGAATCTCAAGTAACGAGGTCAGTCCACATGCCTCGATCACATCTTTGTCCTCCTGTACAAGCTGCAGAATCAATCTCCATGTCTTTGGGAAATTTTCCCGTAACTACAAGACACCCAATCTCTCCTGTTGAATAGGAAGAATCATCAAATCAAAGCAACATCAATATCAAATCATCACGACAAATCAATCAAATTTGAATACAAATTTATCAAAATCCTGTTTGTTTTTAACAACTTTAGAAACAAACTTATCAACAAACTATTTTGTTTTTCATTTTCATGAAAACAAATTTATCAAAATCCTATTTGTTTTTAACAACTTTAGAAGAAAAATTATCAACAACTATTTGTTTTTCATCATCATGGAAATCAAATTTATCAAAATCCTGTTTGTTTTTAACAACTTTAGAAGTAAACTTATCAAACAACTATTTGTTTTTCATTAACTTGAAAGCAAATTTATCAGCTATTATTTGTTTTCTAGCAACCTTGGGAACAAATTTATCACACAAAACAACATCAAATCATGGGCGCTACAGAAATCATCATGGGCGCTACAAAAATTCTCATGGACGCTACAGAATGATGGGCGCTATGGAAAACTTAAAGGGTGCTACAAAAAGAATAATGGGCACTAAAAGAATGCATGAAGGTACATAAATGTTGGAAAACATGCACTAAATGGAAAATTTTCAAATAACAAAAGTTTAACGGGGTACATACCGCGGGTCCATAGTGTGTCGGCCGCTAATGTCGTCGGATGCGCTTGAAACGGTGATGGTGGATAGGAAGTGCCATCTTTCTCACTCTAGAGCTCGAAAATTTCAATTTTTACAAGGTTAAAATGGGAAAATGACATTTTTAACCTATTTAAAGGTAAAATTGGGGCATTTTATCACAATTTTTCACAGCAGGGGCACTTTGAGTCATCAATTTTTTATCACATCTTTCCACGTCAATTTCTTCACATCATCATTTTGAACGATGAATCGACATCTTAAAAATCATAAAAATTGAAAAATTCCAACAAATTTAAAAATTCAAAAAAAAAAAAGTTTTCACAAAAATCAAAATCTTATCGATTCATCATCCGAGGGGGCATATACCTATCATCATTCGACAATCAGCATCTGGGGAAAAATTTAAAATTCTTTGAAGCAATGCGTAATACACATCACTTCAAAGAGGGGCAAAATGTATACATCTAAAAATGGTCACATCAAAATAGTCTGGTAATTAATTAAATATTTTTAATATTTAATTAAATCTAATTCAATATAAATAAATCTAAATAATTTATTTATATTGTTCATTCTTTCATTTTGATTAAATAAATAAGTTTATTTAATCACTTTTCTTATCCATTTCTTAATTAATTAAATAAACATTATGATTTATTTATATTAATTATCATATAATCTTGGCTTGAATATTTTATTCAAATAAAGATTAAATATTTCTTCTAAAGTCTATTTGCAATTAAATATTCCAAATATTTAATTAGTTCTTCTAAAGTCCATTCACAATTAAATATTTCAAATATTTAATTAATTCCTCTAAATTCCATTCACAATTAAATATTTCTTCTAAAGTCTATTCGTAATTAAATATTCCAAATATTTAATTAAATCTTCTATAGTCCTAAAATCAAATATTTTAAATCCTTAAACTCACATAAAATTAAATAAATTTATTTAATTAATTTGGATTATCTACAGCAACCGTGAAATAACTTCAAAACAGAAAATTAACAAATTTCTTTGTTTCTGAGCAAAGTTGTTCTCGTGGGTTGAAGAAAAACCTCCATTCTTCTCTCCAACCTCCCAACATCTTCCATCTTCCTCTCAACCTCTCCATCTCTCACCATTCAAATTTACCAGACAATCTCACAACCATTGATCTTTGCCAGCCAGGCTCTTGCCTGTGAAAATCTATAAAAAGGACTACCGGGTCTTTGACAAAAAGAAGAAGCTTTCATACAGGAAAACTATAGTCAATCATCCTTCCAGCATCCATAGCCTCTAGAATCATAGCATAGCTTAGCTTAGCATATTAGCAATCCATATCATGGCCTATCATCCTCATATCATAGTTTCAAAAGCATCCATAATCCACAGCCCCTGTGCATAATCCATAGCCCCTATGTATATCTGTATATCAACATTTTCACTCCACCAGCATATAGGATAGAGAAGTACTCTCCCTTTGCATACTCGTTCTGCAGTTTGTCATTTTGAGAAGCTTTGCTTACACAATCTGAGAACAGCAGCTTCAAGCAAATCACTGGAGATAGAGAACAATGGAGCGATTCTGAAGAAGCTCTGTTTGATTTCTTTGATTTCATTTTATTTAGATTTCTTTAGTTTAATGTTGCATTGGTGTGTTTTTGTTATCTTATTTTGATACTAACATTTCCCACACACAGCAAGTATTAGAGAAATTTAGACAAAAGAATGCATGTTAATAATTGAATATGGAATAAGAGGAGGTGAACAAGGATAATATTTTTTGAATTTGAAGCAATTAATCATGAATATTTTTAATTACAATAATTCTTTTAAAGTGATTTTAATTAATTACATTTGGTAAATTAAATACAATTTAAATTTTCAAATAATTATTTTTCGTAGTAATAATAAATTCTCTCCAAAATTTAAAATATGATATAATTTTATGTTTATTTTAGTTTAATAGTTGGCAGGCCTAGATGCACATGTATATTTAACATTTTTCTCTAGGTTAATCAATGAATTGATTAATTATTATTTAATTTTCTTAAGATAAGGCAATGCATTCAAAGACTAAGAACGATTTGCATAAAACAAGAAATTCATGTTTGATATGCTTTTCTACGTCAATCAGTAAATCAATTGATTATTATTTAATTATCTTTAAATAATGCATTCCATGAGAGATTAAGAACTATTTGCATAGTGCGAGAAATTGATCTTTGGATTTATACATCAATATTTCTTAGTTTGAAATTGATTATGAAAATAATCTTAGGAGAATGATTTTTGAATAAAAAATTTCTTAATAAATTAGTTGTGGAAAATTAAATAGATTTTAAATTTTTAAATAATTAGTTTTGTTACTAATAATCATTTTTGCCAAAAATATAAGCTATCATATAATTGTATATGTATTATACTGTAATAGTTGTTAGGCCTAGATGCGCATCTATATTTGATATTTTGTCTACTTGATGAATCAATTGATTGATTATGATTTAATTATTGTAAGGTAGATATGAATACTAATACATGGCAAACTTGAAGCTGTGGATTAAATAACATAAACACTAGAGTTTCTCATCTCACAAGGAAGCTAAAATATTTAGTTGACATCGCTATATTAGAACAATGAATATGCTCGACTGGCGTGTCAACAAACACCTACCATTTTGTGTGGCATACTTTTATTAAGTTGTATTGTTGAAAGAGCCATTGTGGTGTGGGTTTGACAACAAACCAATGTTAAGATCATCGGCCTCGACTCTATTTTTTAGCAGGCTGGAGGGTTGTAAAACTGTTGTGGCACGGAATCTGTAAGTCATTTTTGATGAGTATTTTGCCGAAAGCAGTAATTTATTGTTCATGTCTTTTGTTGTCTATTTATTGTTGTTTTTTTCTTTATAAATCACATTTTCTCAATTGAATACAATTGAAATTTGGAAATTATTAGTTTTCTTAAGTAATATTAGGAAAATGATTTTTAAATAAATTTTTTCTTTATAAATCACATTTTTTGAATTGAATACAATTGAAATTTGTAAAGTATTAGTTTTCTTAATAATTTTAATTTTTGTCCAAAATTTAAGGTATTATATATTTTCTGTTAATAGAGTGTATATTTGATGTTTTTGTATAGGTAAATCAATTGTTTCATTCATTAAAATGGGAAAATGTTTCTTGTGTTCAAGAATAGAATTTACCAGTTAGAAAATGGCTACCAAATTGTACATTATGTGCTATCTTCCTAAGATAAAATTAACAAGTATGCTTTTGAAAAAGTGATTTAATTAGTATAGTTATGTGTTTTGGAAAAGTGATCCATTAGTTTAGTTATAATGGTCATCAGAAGTGGCTTTTGCAAAAAGTGATGATGTTATAAGTAGTATCAACTCCATAATTTAGGATTTGAATGACATGCATACTTTGTCAAGGTATTTTAATTGAATTAGAAGGTACACATTATTTGTAGGGAACATTAGAAAGATGTCACCAAATGTATACAACAATTTGTCTAGACATATATATATGTAAGAAAAAATGTATGGCGTTAAATGTAGAACTACAAAACCCATGCTTGTTTGTCCTCCTACCATAATGGCATAATGAGGGCACATGGCCTATATCGAGAGTCCCATGTAAGAGAAGAATGAAACATGCATGGGAGATACTGTGGAAACTTAGCATACATTATTATTTAAATTGAATTTGAAGGAAGGCCTTGTTTTGAGGCAATATGGAAAACATAATTTACTAAATCTATATAAAAATGTGTGCATATACATATATGTATGTAAGAAAAAAATGAATGATGTGAAATGGGAAACCAGAGCAGAATGTGACGATTTTAACAATGGTCTACCACTAAAGCAACACTGTACTCACTATTTGCACAACACATCTTAATCAATAAACAACCCTGCAACCTGCTATCAACAGGAACAATAAGCACCGAATGAAAGGAATGAACAATAAATAATGTGCTATCAAACCAACACCACAATGGCTCTCTCGACAATGCAACTTAATCAATATACTTTCTCACACATTTCATAGTGCATCAGTGTTAAATCCCTTCAAACTAATATCAAAGGTAACAATAAACAGAGAACCAAAGACATGAGCAATAAATTAATCAAATAATGATTTATTTGACTTCCTAAAAGATGTTGTACTCAACCCATTGGAATAAAAAAGGAAAGATTAAAAGTGATTAAGTATATGTGCAGAACGATTGAAGACAATGACAAAGTAAAAATAATTAATGGTATTTACAGTTTGTCAATTGAATCTATTTACTGACATGCTAGCATTATATAGTTGGGAGAGGCAACTTTTTTTTTGTGGAGCACCCATGTTGAAGTGAGTGTATATGTACGATTGAATTGAAAGAATTTCCACGTGGAAAATCAGACATGTACACACCAGAGCACTTTTGGCCTATAGGGTGTGCAGTCATAAATGTCATAAAACCCAGGGAAAATTCCATAACATATAATTTCATGACGAACGTCATGAATTTTAAAGACATGGAAAATGCCATAGATTTTATAACATTTCCCTACATACCTTGCAGGGCAAGATTGCTGCTTTTGGTTCTTTATATCCACCACTTTAAATGAAATATCTGCTACGCAAATATCTATCCAATGAAAAACATATCTGATGATTATAATTATGCAAATTTCCACCTACAAAAGGAAGATGGTCATTAGCAAAGAATAGTTTCATGTTTTTGAATCACATAGAATGTCATTGAGTACACTTAATAGCCTACGTGGAAAGTTATATTCTTGGAAGAATCACATTTCATTGTAAAAAACGTAAGCAGAATAATTAACAATATTTACAGTTGGTTAACGAAATCTATTTATTAATAATACAAAAAAATTGTACTTACATGTCATGTTGGTAGTGTTCAACAAGAGTGAGCAGCATTGGATCAACTTGTTGGAGTAGGAAAGAATATGAAATAGACAATTTACAATACAATAATTCCCTTGTATGCATATTGCTTCTATGCAACATTATAAAGCAAAAGACATAGACATAGAATAAAACAGGTTAGCATTGTCTGTTGTAAATAAAAAAGAGATAAAATAGGATATTTTGAATACATGGGATACTGGAAAACAATTGTGTATAATTAATCTACTAAAAATGTTGAAAAGAGAGTTGTGGAAACAATGAAAAATACAATGAATAGAATAAAGTACGTTTTTTTTATGGGAAAGTGTGTGTGAGAATTTGTGTCTATGTATATAAGCATCAACAAATATATGATGATAGAATCCAAAAGCACTAGTCCCATGCTCATTTTCCTCCCTACCATATTGGCATCATGAAGCCTCATGGGCTCTAGCCAAACCCCTAAGAAAAAAGGCAAGTAAGGTCCATGGAAAATTTCAAGGACTCTTAGCATATATGACACAAAAATAAAAACAAAGAAATTCTAAAACATCTATTGGAAGAGCACTTAAGAATCACAAGTAACTTGATATACACAATTTACAATAGACTATCTTGCTTCAATGTCTATTGTATTTGTGCAACATTAGAAAGGGGAAATATAAATATAGAATAAAATAGGCTAGCATTATTTTTCCATGTATATAAGGAGCAACAAATATATTGACGATAAAATTCAAAATCAGTAAACCCATACTCATTATCCTCTCTACCATATTGGAATCATGAAGCCTCATGGGCTCTAGCCAAGCCCCCGAGCAAGAAAAGTAGGTAAGGTCCATGGAAAATCTCAAGGACTCTTACCATATATCACACAATAAGAAGAGGAGATATTTAGAAACAACTATTGGAAAAACACTTAATAATTACAAGTAAAAGATGGTTGGGCCAAGTTGTTCGAGCATGAAATGATGTGGAATAGAGAATTTATAGCATAGTAATTTTCTTGAATGTCTATTGTATCTATACAACATTATAAAGTAAATAATATAGATATAGAGTAAAAGAGGTTAGCAATATTTGTTAAAAAAAGAAAGATAAAATGAAACATTTTGAATAAATGGCATGTTGGCAAACAGTTGTGTGTAAGAAATCTTCATTGTTATTTGTTTTTATTTTTTCTATTATACCCATTTTGGAGACTTGAAAGACATAATCATTCTCTATGCATGGTTTTATCATAGTTAAATCTTTCGCTTGTCGACTTATATGGGCGGTGTCTTGACCTATATTCTTTAATGGCAATGTGGAGCATGGAAATTATGCGAGTCACCAGTGGTGTGTTGCTGGTTCAATATCAGAGTATTGTAAAAATCGCTCGCTTTAGTGGAATGGAACAACAGACACTAGTCTCATGTGCTTCTGGGGTAAATAGTGTGATGCTATGAATAGTTTGTTTGTCCTCTTAGAAGCACATGAGAGTGGTTTCTAGTTGCTATTCATAACCACATAGATCAATGCATATTGCTTTTGTGCAACATTAGAAAGGAAAAAATATACATAGAATAAAACAGGTTAGCATTGTTTGTTGTAAATAGAAAGAGATAAAATGGGAGATTTTGAATACATGGGATACTGGAAAACAACTATGTATAAGTAATGCACTACAAATGTTGAAAAAAGAGTTGTCAAAACAATGACAAATACAATGAATAGAATAGAGTATTTTTTTTATGGGCAAGTGTGTGAGAATTTGTGTGTCTATGTATATAAGCAACAACAAATATACAATGGTAGAATCCAAAAGCACTAAACCTATGGTCATCTTGATATATATGTGTGGCAACTGGAATGTGTAGAAAGATGGGTGTTTTGAACCAAATTTTATAACATTGTACCATTTTTTGTGGGTTAAGAATTAGACGGGAAAAAGATATCCTAGTTAAGAAAAAGCATAATATGATTTGAAGATGGTTAGAACAAGATTGGTAAGTGGAATATATAGAAGAATGGACAATAAAGGAAAGAATATAATAAAACATATTCACACAACACAATTAATATATGTAATAGTTGACTAAATGTGCTTGTAGCTTTAACTGCAAAAGATAGCAATAGTTGCATTGTCTCTTATCTATTGAACTTTATATCTTTAGCTGATAGGCTATTTGTTTGAAGTTGTTATTTCCTAAGAAGACAACATTTAATCGTGTAGTATCTGTAAAGCTTGAAACCAATGAGGGGAAAATAATATCATGAAACATATTGATATAAGATTCAAGCTACATTATTTCATAGTACATATTGAAAATAAATAGAGGAATTATATAACAGGTATTAGAATAACACTTGTTTGATAGTAAATATCACACACAAAGAGGAAAATTGTATTGAGTGCCTTGACAGATAGATAGATACATATGTACATATATATATGTACTCAATTCCTTGATTGATATATAAAAATACCCGTATAGGAAGATATATATATGCATATATGTAGACAAAGATATACATACATATTTATATCTAAACAAGTTTGTATATTATGTTTATGTGTAATTATGTACACTGCGATTAAAAGTAGAGTTTAAAGTAGCATGTATAAGTGTTGTCTATGCTCTGTAAAAATCACGACTATACATTTGTAGCATTGAGTCATATAGTATTGACATGTTGATAAGAACAAAGCATTTAATTGTGTAGTATGTGTAGGGTATGTGCAGGATCATCATGGCCCAAAAAAGTGGCGATATGATGGGTATGTGTAGGGTATGTAGCTGGTGACTTTTTTTTTACCCAAAATTGATGAAACAAAAAGGGTTTTAAAGGATATTCTAGCTTTCCACCAATATAAATTATTCTTTACTTTGAATTTAATAAATAATTATTATTCATTTTCTATTTAAATTACAACTAAAGTCATGATTGATAGGCTGGTTGAAAACATCAATAGCTTTCAAATGGTATCACATTTTTTGAATTTGAAACATGCTTCACATAATATAGGATTAAAAAAAAATTGAATTTCATGAGGTTTTGACCAAGTTAAGGTGGAGACATATGAGTTTTGTATTTTTTAAAGATGTAATAAAAAATTTAATTAATTATTTACTTGGAAAAAAATTACAAAAAATATGCATCACATTGGGACATGAGTCCTCTACTTATATCTAAAATCTTATAAAAAATATTTCAAAGTAAGTACATTGAAATTTTCAAATGAAATTTCACCAAATAGATTTTTTTACATTCAATTTTCTATAGATTCTATTCTTACATATTTTTGAAATAATATAGATAACTTATTCAAATTTTTATGTCAAGTTTCCTAACTTTGATTTTAATTTTTTTGCCACTTAAGGGCTTGATTTTTCCATGATGATCCTGCAGATACCCTATAACATATTGATAATGCCAGAATGGCTTTTTTGGAAATGCAACAGAATCAATAAATTTTCTTTCATATTTTGTAGTACACTTCCCCACACTATAACATTGAATATTGCATTTACTTTTTGCTATGCGATTACATCACAATACATATATATATAGATATACATATATGGAAACATATATATACATGTACATATATATATATATGCATTTTTATACATATATATATACATGCATATATTGTAAAGTTGGGCTCCACTATTTACCATTAGATAATATATAGAAATAGGAGAATTGTAAAAGAACTAGCAGGGAAACAGTGGAGAGCAACATACATTTGAATCTTAAGTATCATCTTAATACATCTTATGAGTGTTACATAGACTAATTGGCTTCCACCAATATGTTGCATGATACTCTTCTTTCGTCATCTATTCAAAGCTTCCTATTAAAAACTGTTATTTTCCATTGTTCTTTTTCTTTTTAAGGCAAAAAAATGTACTGGTTAAGTTGCATTGTCAAAAGAGCCATTGTGGTGTTGCTTGTATATGAGGCTATTGTAAGAATAGTCATCCTTGACTCCGTTTTATAATAGATCTGAGAGTTTTGAAACTATTGTGTTGTGAACTGTGTAAGTTGTTTTACATGGGTATTTTGTATAAATATTTTGATCATATTGAATACCAAACAATGCAACTTAAATTTCCATTTAAGCTTGTGGTACTATATGCATTTTGCAAAAATCATTGCATCATATAATTGTTGCATAACATAGAGAAAATAGGCACTTCCTTGGGTAACTTGGTTTGAATAATTGATTTGGGAAGTTGGAAGGATACACGAATTTGTTGATGTTTATATAGTTTTGTTACAATTTCCCTAGTTCTCTATATGTAAAGATGGGTTGGGGGTGGTGGAGTTGGTGTGCTGGATAGGTGGAAGCTGAGTGGAGAGTGTTTTTTCACATGAGGGTAGAGATTATAAATTACATGGGTTGGGGTTTTTTGTTTGAAGTTTTTGTCGGGATTTTTGTCAAGCCAACCACGTATTGGATTTGCCAGAGGTGGGGGTCTGTTGAGCGGCAGGGAGGCCACTAATTTTTTTCTGGTGACATGGACATTGGTAATTACATGGGCTGGTGGCAGTTGAGAATGGTGTGTTGGATATAGGGAATGTGAATGGCAAGCATTTGCTCACACGAGGCCCAATGTTCCCTATCATTGCATGATGGCAGCAAACGAAGTAAATGCAATATTGAATGCTAGCATGTGGGAGAGTATACTTTATATTCAATGTTGCAATATAGGAAAGTATACTTTGATGAAGTTATCCTTTTGAAAGGGCCATCGTGGTGCTAGTTTGGTAGCAAACTATTCTTAAAATTGTCGCATATGGATCCATTTTTTAGTAAATTGGAGGGCTTTGAAAGTGTGGTGGTGCAGAATATGTAAGTGATTTCACCTAGGTATTTTGTAAAATTATTTTTGCATAGGTGGGTCGCGCTATGTCGTTGTACCTACTCCAAATATTATGGAATATCTCTTTTCCAAATTATCTATTTTAGTACTAAATCTACTCCTAGGCAATGTAGCTTGAATTTCTGGTTAAGGAAATATGGGTTTCATGGCCAAGAATGCACCTGCAAATTTTCTAGTGGTGAGGGAACTATTTCTTTCCTTTGTAGTGACATGGTTGCTTATAGGTACATGGGTTGGCGACGGTGGAGAATGGTGCCATTGTAACAGGGAAGGTGAATGGCAAGTGTTTGTTGGCATGAGCACAAATGCATCTTCCCATTGGTGTACAAGGGTGGAGGAAGAAGTAAATGCCATATTGAATGTTGCCATGTGGGAAAAGCACACTTTCATTAAGCCGTACTATCAAAAGAACCATTGTGGTGTGGGTGAATTGAATTTTCTGACACCAGGAACGCTGTAACTGATGTGAACTTATGCATTTTTTTAGGCAACATGGAGCTTGGTAATTATGTGGGTTGGCAACGGTGTATCTCGGTGACTCAATATAGAGGAACTGAATTCTTGTGTATAATATTTAGTAACAAATAAGTGTTATTCTAATACTTTTCATACAATTCCTCTATTACAGTTTAATATATATGTGTAAGAAGTACAAATTGCTTGGTTCCTGACTTGCCCACGATATTGGCATCATGAAGCTTCATTGGCCCCTAGAAAATTGTGAGCCAGGTAAAGCATGAAACTCTAACCACAAATGTGATGGTGTTTCACTATATATTAGAGAATAGTGAAGTTGCTAAAAAAATTCTATGTTCCGATACATGTATTCATTTTCTTAGAGCTCTTTTGGCTCCAATAACCTTTTAGGAAAAGAGAATGCATCATAAAGAACTGTAGAAAATGGAATTTTGTAGATGAAATACATAAAATTTTGTTTAAAGGAAGAGAATAAAGAAACAACAAAGGTTTTGTTTCAAAGCATACAATGTATAGGAATAACTGTATAGACATACCTGATTGAGAAGGGTTAAATCCATAAGCTAGTAAATTATAAATTTACTAAAAAAACCTATCACAATATATATTTTTGGTTAGGTGTGTATGAAATGGACAAAAAGGCAGAGGAAAAACAACTTACAACAATAATACGTCTATGACATAGTGAAGACTGTAGAACACAACACTTTTTGAACATCCAATTGGCGAACCAGTGGAAGTGCATGGGAGGTTTTGACCATTTTGTACCCATCGAGCAATGCAACCAAAGGAAAAAATGGAATATACAAAAGACTATATATGTCTAAAAGGAATACAAACAAAGAATTCTATACATCAACATTATACATATAGATATACACATATAGATATATATACATATACATATACATATATACATATACATATACATATACATACACATACACATATATATACATATACATACATGTACATATACAGATAAATATACATATACATATACATATACATATACCTACAAAGATACTTTTTTCCCTTTGTTTATCACTACTAGTTATCTCTGTGTAGCATTGGTGTTATAGTTATTTCCATATGACCACTTCTAGTAAAATGTTCTTTGTTTCTTCAAAAAAATATGGTTAGGGTCACTAATCTTTTAACCTCTTTGATTCTTCATGTACCTAGCACTAAATATTATAGACAAATAGAGAACACTTCTTGAGGTCTTTTACTCATAGCTTGGACCTTACCTCTTAAAAAAATGATCTCCCCAAATCTTCCTCATTAGTGAATAAGCTTTGCAAAGAAATCATAAATTTACAATTTTGAAGGCAACTGTTATATAGTAAATCTCTTTTTAATAGGTTTTTCACACTTTCCTTTCTCAAATAGTAAATGTCTTTATAATAGCTTGAATATTCAATTGGGAAGTGAACTATTATATAGATTGGTCTAGGCACGAGATAAGTTTATCTCTAGCCTACTTTTGATATTCATTAGACCTGGAAGCACACTTCTATTTTTTTTCATTAAATATGTATGTGAATGGCAACCAAGAACCAAGAGTGATTAGCATTCAAAGAAACTTTAAATCAAATACAATGTCATTAAACTGATGGAATAAATAATTTATGACTCCTGATTTTAGCATAATGAAAAAACTTATATGATTCATGTAAATTTTAAATGTGACATAAAAAAGTTTAATCTCAATGATTAGCCATATACAAAATATTTAATATATATTAAAATATATTGTCAAGTATTGCCTGTATAGAAAATATTTGAAATATATGTGGAAATAAATTGTTTAGTTGTCTTTCAAATTGTAATCTGTGTAAACATATCATATAACCATCCAACTGATTTGAAATATTTAAAAGTAAGAATGACAATAAAATTGATGCACCATGCTATAATAAAAAATATGGCAAGTCAATAAACGTGGAAATATGTAGATGAAAACATAGGTATAAATTATGTCCATATTTCTTAAACAAAAGTCTTAGCATGTTGTAGTCGGCATTTAAAATTGAAATCTATCACAAATGATCAGAAGTACAAAAGAGCAGTCAAAGTGTAGGCTCGCTAGTGGAACCTTTTCTGGAGAAGGAGTATATATCTTCATTATGTCTGCAAGCAATAGTTTACACTCTGCTTCAAAATCAACTTTCATTGCTTTGGCAATCATTGTTTTCATCCATTCCTCTGAATTATATGCTTTTTTTCTGATCAAAGCAGTAAAGAGATATGCTTTACAAATAAGGCCTTTAATAACAACAATAGGATCTATTGTAGAGTCAGAGTTTTCCTGTAATGCATAGAGGTCTTTTGCTAGCATCTGTAACAAACCAGTGGCTACTTCATCAAAAGCTACACACCAAAGGCTGTTGGAATGGTCTTGCAGCTTTAACTATAGAAGATAGCGATAGTTGCATTCCGCAATTTCCATCTGGCAACAATCACAAAACCAAACATCAACACAGGGGTGTGTGCATTTTATTTTTCATTCTTTACCATTAACCAACAAGGGGCAAGTAGGGTAACAAAAAGACTCAGTTTTTGCAATTTGAATGGTTACTTTAAAAATAAATTCAACAGTTTCTCCCAAACGAAGGTAGTTGCTTAAGATAAATGCAATAGTAACTCTATCATTTGAAGGATGCAACCTCTAAGGTGCAGAAGAAGTTGAAGCTACTTGGTCTACTTTAATTGGCCCCTTGGATCTAAAAGTGTTTGCCTCTAGAATAGAAGGGTTAATCTCAAGCACTATTCCTATTGATGTGTTGATAACTTTTCCATTAAAGTAGCCTACACGGCCACTACGGACAACAACAATGACTATTTCACCAGAAAGGTACATCTAGTACAAGCTATCACTTTTTTCTTGTCAGCTTGTGCCCCACAAATTAACATCAATGAAAGAAGCAGAGACATCATATAGTTTAATGGTTTGTCAGATTGTTTTAGATCCATTTCTCCTACGAATAGTTGAAATGTACCCAACATGCACTACAATGACAATAATATCAACAAAGCTATTATCACTATAGTTGCTTATTTCACCAACCGACACAAAAAAAAAAAAAAATATTTGGGAAAGGAATCTCATCTTCAAATCGTTCTATTGTTTATTTTTTATCTAAAACAATATCAAGATTACTATTTAATTTATTGAATCTTTTATTGGGTTCTTTAACCAATCTCCTCGATATTAAATAAGTAAACCCCACCTCAGCTTGACCATAATGAAATTTAACAATATCATCAAAACAAGTAATACATATTTTTGTCCCCTCCACATCTATAATGTCAAAACTAAATCGTTGCCCTTCACCTCTTTGTTTTTGGAAATGATGCATCTCCCTAATATTTGTTACATGCCATTTCACTGTCCAAATTTTTTGATAAATGTTCAAATCTTTAATAGGGCTGACCTTTGGAGGGTTGTTTTGTATTTTAGGGGACACCTGGAGACCAAATTTAGGGGCCCGTTTAGAAGGAGAAGGTGAGTCAGGCGCCAACATTTTCTCTTCTTGCTACTTGAACAGATACCTAGGGGTCCCAATAATTTGACAATCAGGCATAATTAAAACTAAGTTGGATATGATTAAGGCCCTAGAAAAGAAGCAAAACAATGTATTTGTAATGCCCTTCTGCGCAAACCCCAAAGGAACTAATAAAGACGCAAGATGTTTTTTTTTTAAAGAACATAAGATTGTATTTAAGTATTCCAATATAACAATGTTCTAAGTTGCACAACTAAATCCCTTGGGGTACACGAGGTGACATTACTACACTAACCCATAACAAAGATAATAGAATAAAAATTATAATTATAATTATGTAAATCCATTCATGATAACTAAAAAGATGTGAATATCCTAATTAAAACCATACATACAATACACAAATGAATTAATCATAAGGATAATAAATATATATACATTTCGACAGATACAACACAACATAATCAATAACTACATATGATCGTTTTTGAATGATTACATGGCCTGAATATACATTACATAAATATGATAGTACAACATAATGAACATATATAAAATTACATCAAGATCCTCCCAACACATGTGGGAGTTGATACATCAATAAATAAATTACATTTGTAGTATGAACATACATCTGGTGCATAAGAGCACTAGATCAACAACATCTGTCAAAACCCTACAATGAAAGAAACAACTGCATCCAAAGGGAACCCAACGGGGTGCGAAGCACATTCCACCCAACCACCCCCGTGCTGGTAGTTAACAAGGAAGGATCCCCAACCAAGCACATCAATAGTAACAAAAAACTAACTCCATACCAGATAACATAACATCAAAAGACCACATAGAAACTAAACCACGATAGATCACAAAAAGACATAACAATAGACCACTTTCGAAACATAACATTAAATCACCTTACATAAGATACAACAATAACTCATATAAACACATCATCAATAAGTTTCAAGACATAATATCAAAAGACTACTTCCAAAACCATCCAATGACAAATCACCAAAAGACAAAACAGTAAACCACTTCCAAAGGACTTCAATAAAATAACACAAATGGAATGTTAGAGGAGAGTGTCATTGCATGGCTTAACATGAATTATCCAGACAACCTATCACAAGGTGCCGCCTCCATCTATACATGAATTATCCTAACAACCTAGTTCAAGATGTCGCCTCCATCTATGGTTCTCCTGACAGCCTATTTCAAGGTGTTGCTCCATAGGGTTACTCATGCGGAATCGTTAACCTTTCGTGAAGACAAGGCAACGATCTTGCCAACCATGGCCTTCTTGGTCCCCTTTAGTCTGTGATAAAACTAACAGGCAGACGAGGCATCACAATTATCTTGTTAATGTTTAAACCCCACCCACGATTAATTGCTTAGGTTATCACTGATTACTCTAACTCTAGGTGAGTTACCCTAACAGCCCCTTTGTGTGTCAGACCCCCACTAGAGCCACTCTCTCTAGACACTCAAGCACATAAATACCCCACACAACAGGATTGTATCAACAAGAAATACTGAACCAATCAAATAGTTTATCCACGAGGCTTAACCATCTCGCCCACAATCATATGCATAACATTCACAAAGCAGTACAATCCAAGTGCACATTAACCCAAAACCAAAACATAAGAACAACATCAAATTACAAGATGAAAAAATAAATAATAGTATCCCCACCTCTGGAAGTCCTAACACAACTTAAGTTCCTATAATAGGATACATCAACTCTAGGGTTTCCCACCCGACATAAACCCAAATTGAAGAAAATCAAAATTAAATAAATGAGTGATCTCGAGAATAACCAATACACACACAGTGCCATAAAAACCATTTCAACGCACAATAAATTTTGTCCACAATTAGACAATTACTCGAAAATGTTCAGTATATTAACACATATTTTATCTCTAATTTTCTCAATTACCCTAATATAAAACTAATTTATACAATTTTTTTCTAACATTCAAGCAAATAGACTTATATAATTCCACCATATCGTCAACATATGAAATTATCACTAAACATATATATATATATATAAATAATGATATATTTTAAAACATAATTAAAAATACTCACCATAACATAAATGTGTATATATATATACATATATATATATACACGAATTAAACTTTAAAATTAAATTTATAAACTAGAAAAGAATACCAAATTTATTAAGAATTAAAATGAATTATAAAATAATAGGGTACGCCTCCATTGAGGAGGCTACGTACCTCCCATTAAGGAGGTCGCGGCCTCCCCAATGGTCGCGCACAACAGCCAAGGGTTGTCATGTCAGCAGCCGCTTGGACTGCTGTGTATGACAGTCCTTGACTGGTGGCAGCCATCACCACCGTCCGCAGCAAGCAGAGGGGGTACAGGGGTATGGCATGGCCGACCCCTCCCCCATATAATTTTTTTATTTATTTTATTTTGTTTTTATTAAAAATTTTCCAAAAAGAAAGATTATGAATTTCGAAATATGTATATAAATATTTTTTTATATATATTTATTTTCATTTCCTTAAAAACCAGAATATGAGAATTCTGATGCAACAAGGTATACAGGGATATATAAATAATTTCTTTTCTTTTCTTTTTATTACATATTTTATTAAATATCACAACTTCAAAATGTGAACCCCTGTATACTTTAAAATAAAAAGGACAGTATATATATATATATTTAAATAACTCAAATAGAATAATAATATATTTATGTATATCTTTTTTTTGTTTAAATATATGTATATAAGTATATATATCAAAAGATCCAGAACAATAATATAATAGAAGATTTTCCAATAAATCTAATATAGTTGTGGCATGTAAATTCAACCCACAAGCAAACTGATTTTTATTTCAAAACAACAAATTTCACTATTTAAATTATATTGAAGAGCTTCAAAAAAAAGGTTTTACTAAAGTTTTCTACAGAAGATTTGAGAGTTTTAATACAACCAAGTTTTCGATCACAAAACCACTTTCAAAAGAAATAGAAGAATGGGTTTTCAAAAATGCAGCAAACTAGATATTGTTTATAAAATAATAATAAATTAAAAGAAGAAAACCTGGAGTCCTTCATTCGATGAAGAATCCCCTTTGTGGCTTCTCCTAAGATTCCTTCCTTCAGCTCCCTTCTGAACCAATCTTTTCTTCCAAATAAATCTTTTTACCCAGAAACACAAAAACAAAATATTTTTCCTTTCTTTTCTTTTTACAGACCAAAACAACCAAAAAATCCCCATGTGAAAAACTCCCTCAAAACAAAAATAAATCAGAAACAATAAAGCTCTTCTGCTTTTTCCTCAAAAATCCTCCTTTCTCATTGGCCCTTTTTCGGTTTTTAAAAGCACACACTTATCTACAATTTTAATTAAAATTTAATTATTTTCTCAAGATATTATCCACACAAGATTTTCTAATTTAATATTAATAACAAGATAATATTTACTTATCTTCATCAATATTCATTTAATTTAGTTTCGTACACTTTAATTAATTAAATAACTTTTTAATTTACCAAATATTTAAAATTCAACATTTTACCAACTTACAATTAATTAAAACAACAAGGCAACATTAATTAATATTATAAAATAAGATTAATTAAATAAACACTAACCATAAATAAAATAAATACTCAACAATCAAATTACACAACAATAAGGATAAAACTTCAATCATGACACAACAATTCACAATAGGACGACGGACTTGGGACGGGGACACTTCCAAATCAACTCCCTTTTTCAACATTTTACCCATTGGGTTAATTTTAATGCTCGCCCTGTCCTGCCGAAGCAAGTGGAATCGAGACTTATTCCTGCAAATCCTGCATACAAATAACCGTCAAGTAACACATGTATATATATATATATAATAAAAAATATCATACTATGAGAAGGAATTGCAGCGTAGCAGGGAACTTGTAAACAAGTGGTGCTACACTATCCTCTCACCACATCTATTCTAACAATTATAATATCAATGATGAATTAACATTTCTAAACTAACTGATCATATGATAACATGATTACTTATCTACTGCATCATAATCTAATACTGAATCCAATTAACATCATCATAGAATCATAACATCGACATATATAATACTAGGGAAAAACCATTGCATAATCAAATAATCTAAACACCACATAAAGTATCATAAATCATAATAATCATGTCAATTGTAGCAGTCATCTAAACTATGCATCTGCACACACTAGACAATAAGTAATAACAATCAAAACCACAAAAGTATCAATTCTAAATAGTATGAGTGGTATTACAATATTGGACAAATTATATGAGGCAGAAACGAAAGAGAGAATTTTTTAACATATACAAAAAACAATGCAACCCACTTTGAATCTTGGATATTCCTACAGACATAGTCTTTTAAACATACAAGGGACCCTATTTTCAAGGTACCTGTAAACAACATATCATTGCATTTGGAAGAGAGAGTTCCTATTTGCAAATGGTGGCCATCAGACAAGACAACCTTGTATCACTCAACCTGCCCTTCATCACCACCAAATTTTTTGAAGTTGAAGGACCAGAGAGGAAACAACATCACTGACATTGATGGAACGAATTGCAAATGGAGTCAAAGTTGAATCTTTCTTTGCAGCCTACAAACCTAAGTGTAATCAAGAAAAATGCACATCATCACACCAAATGGATATAACAAGCAAGGAAAATGAAGGCTGCAAAGAGATACATTTTTATGTGCTCTAAAAGATCAATGCATGTCTACTTTCATATCTATATCCTCTACTAGGGACAACTATATATGTATACACCTAAATTCCAATCAAGAAAAAACAATAAGAAAGGTAGGAAACAATAAGAGCAAGCTTCCAGTAGGTACAATGAAAAAGGAAGGAAAACTTACAAAATTAGAGTCTGTAGGCTGGTGGATGGCATCCTCAAAGCCAGACTCCATAACATTAGGCGTACAAGTTGACACCAAATCAATCACCAAATCATTTTTTGGGGGCTCTGGAGACCCATCCATAGACCCCGACTCGACAAACATAGTTCTAGAATAATTTAAAGGCAAGGAATATTCCAACCATAGTTGACTCATTGAAAACTCTAAACCATAGTAAACAATCAAATATTAATGTATTCCAACATTCAATACCAACTGGTGGAGAACTTAGAATGCAATCTTTTTGCTATATTTGTATAAATTCCTATATGCAAGCATTTGTATATATTGCTACTTGTTGCTTCATCTTTCTTAATAGAAACAATGGAATATAGATCAACAAGAATAGAAATCCTTAAATACATATATGGGCTCAATTTTTCCTTTGTTTAGAAATTTTGGAAAACACAAATAAGCAGATATATATATCCATATGTACACATGTATCTATTTATCTATATATACAACAATATATCTGAATGATAACATTTTCCATCCAAACAAATTAAGCACATTAAAGATTACAAAATTTTAAAGATTACAAAACAATCCTTGTTACAAGAACAATAAAATACTTTGCCATAGGCAACCTCAAATAAATAAGTGGAAAATAATATCATGAAAGTTATTGATAAAAAAAAAAAGAGGGCAAAAGAATATCATGAAACATGATAATAGAAGAGAACCAGTCTATGTAACAGCTACCTTGTAAATTCTAGTTCCATAATTTTTTGTGCAATACTTATTCACCAATGAGCAAAATTTACGAATATCTTTTGTTGAAGAGACAAGCTCCACATTGTCATTATCAATTGTGGGAAACTCTTCTATATTTGAATTTTTTTACAATAGTTTGCTATCAAACCAACACTACAATGGCTATTTCAACAAACCAACCCAACCAATATATTTTCTCACACATTTTGCAATATACTTTCTCATACACACACGCACACACACACACACACATATATATATATATGTACATTCATACATATACACATATATATACATATATACATATTATAGAGAAAAAAAAATTCTAACAAGATTATTATGGAAACAGTGAAGAAACACACAAGTTAAGATAGGAGGGATTGTATATATATGGATATGTAGAGGGTTTCTTATCTATTTGAAGTTTCCAATGTGATTTTCGTCAGCCAAACTATGAATAGGATTTGTTGTACAATAGTTGTTCCACAATTTCTTTGTTGCCCTATAATATTTAATTCCACCCTATGCAGGTTGCATTTTCTATATAATGTGCAAGGAAGTACATTGATTAAATTGCATTTTCGAAAGAGCCATTGTGGCTGCAATATTCGATTAAACCAATAGGGACCACACATTTGAGGCAGTGCTCTGCTACGAAACCAAGACAACAATGCCACTTTCAACAATGCAACCTAGTCAATATATTATCCTCACAATTTTTTTTCAAATGGATAACAAAAGGCACAAGCTACCATAATCAAGAGTTTCTTATGGTAGGAGTTGAACAATGCAACTTAATCAAAGTATACTTTTCCACACTACAACATTCAATATTGCATTTACTTCATTGGCCCCCATTAGACAACAACAAAAAAATGCATTAACCCCTACAGAAGCAAACACTTACCATTCACCTTCTGTGTATCAAGGTTACCACCTCTACAACCACCAAACCATGTTATATATATATATATATATATATTTGTGTGTATATATACACACATCCATACATACATACACACACACACATATACATTTATATATATATCTACATCAACATATACATATATGCACACATAAACATATACATATATATACACATACGTACACATATACATATATATACATATACATACATACATACATACATACATACATACATATATACACATATACATATATACATATGTAGACACATATCTACACTCTTTGCATCTTTGGTGCTATACACATTTTGTACAATTAGCCCCTTTGAGTCCCTCTAATTGATTTCAATTCAAATCCTTACAAAGAGGACACTCTAGATTGTGAATGGCCACACAATTTATTCTTCCCTTTTCCTATTTAGATTTGCAGATTCATTGAGTTGTCATGGTTTTCATTTTACTTTGATGCCCACCTTCTTTGTAGTTTGCTAACAAATAGAGGAATTATATAACAACAACTGCATTATCTGCCATTGACTATTATAGAAAAAATGGCAAAATTCTAACAGAACTATTAGTAAAACATACATACATATATTTATCCATACATAAATATATAGAGAGGTGGAAGTAGACATGCACTGATCTTTTCAAAGACTTGAAAAAAAATTTCCTTAATCATTCTATCCATGTGTTGTGATGATGTGCATTTTCCTTGATTGCACTTGTTTAATAAATAAATAAATATAGATATGCTTCCAACGCTAATAAATATAAAGGTAGGAGAGAGATAAAATTATATTGTACCTGGACCAATCTATATAACAGTTCACTTTCCAATTCAAAATCCAAGCAACATTATTTGGCACTCAATATTATAGGAAAATACCGGAAGGATAAAAAATCTATCAAAAAGACATTTACTATGTAACACCGGGCAAACTAATTTCATCTATATATATCTATGTATGTATATGTATGTATATGTTTACATGTATATATGTATGCATATGTGCACATATTTGTATGTATATGTTTACATGTATATATATGTGCATGTTTTACATGGGTATTTTTGTAAAAATGATTAATTTATTGTTCATTCCTTTCAAGCTCTACTTATTGTTCCTTTTGATAGCAGGCTGGAGGGTTTTAACACTGGTGTGCTGCAAAACCTATGAGAAAGTATATGTATATACACATGTGTGTGTGTATATATGTATATGTATGCATATGTATACATGTATATATCTGTAATGCCCCGCCATGCAACCCCAAAGAAAACTAATACTTCTAACATTTATGGTACATTTTTTTTTTAAGCTATTAAAGTGTATACGTTAAATTTAAAAGATTACAAATTAAACACCTAAGTCCTTTGGGGTACATGAGGTGACATTATGTAGCTAACCCATTCATTCACTTAACATCAATTTTAAACATTAATAAATGATAACTAATGTGATAAAAATAATCCATATAAAACCATACATGCAACTCACAAATAAATTAATCATGAAGATATTAAGTATATATATTTCCACAGATACAACATAACATGATCAGTATTTACAAATGGTAGTTCACAAATGATTACATGGTATGATAATACACTACATTAGTCTGATAGTACATCACAATAATCACATATACAAAATTACATCAAGGTCTTCCCAACACATGTGGGAGTGATACATCCATAAATGAAATACATTTGTAATACAAATATACATCTGGTGACATATGAATCCTAGATCAACATCATCTGCAGAACCCTGCACTGAATAGTACACCTGCATCCAAGGGGACCCAACAGGGTGCGTAGCACGTTCCACCCAACCACCCCCACGCTAGAAGTAAAAAAGGAAGGATCCCCGACCAAGCACATCCAAATAGTAACACAAGACCAACTCTAGTCAAGATAACATAACATCAAAGGACCACTCACAAAACTAAACAATGATAAATCACCAAAATACATAACAATAGACCACTTCCAAAGGACTTCAATAAAACAACACAAATGGAATGCTAGAGGAGAGTTTCATCGCATGGCTTCACATGGATTATCCAAACAACCTATCACAAGGTGTCACCTCCATCTATACATGGATTAACCAGATGACCTAGTTCAAGGTGTTGCCTCCATCTATGGTTCTCCTGATAGCCTATCTCAAGGCACCGCTCCATAGGGTTACTCATGCAGAATCATTACCCCTTGTGAAGACGATGCAACGATCTTTCCAATCACGGCCTTCTTGGTCCACCTTTAGCCTATGTTATCACTAACAGATAGATGAGGCATCCATATTTATCTTGATTATTGTTTAACTACCCAACCCCTAATTAATTACTTGGGTTATCACTAATTATTGTAACTCTACGTGGGTTACCCTGACAGCCCTTTTGTGCACCGGCCCCCACTTAGAGCCACTCTCCCTAGACACCCAAAACATAAAATATCCAACACAAAAGGATTGTACCTGTTGTGTAGTTGTCGCACACATGCCCCACTGAAAGCAGGGGCCCTCTTTCTATTTTGGTTTTTCTTTCTTGGCCCTTTCATTTTGAGGTTTTATCTTATTTAGGCATGTGCTAAAATATTTATTTTGATTGCCTAAGTGTCTCCCCTAAGTTATTTATTGAAAATCCTAAGTTCTGGATAAATTTTGGGCTTTTACTTGGATTCAAGATTTTCCACCCTGGTCGGATTTTCTCGGATCCTGCTTGATTTCCAGTTGGACCTTGTTGTTCAGAGATTTTTGGTATTCATGGATTTCCATGTGGGCTGGATTTTCCAGGATTCTGCCCTGCCGTTGGATTCTCGGGTTTTTCGACTGTCTTATCGATTGCATTAATGACTTCGTATGTGCTTTGAAGGATGTATTTAACTTGATTTTTGAGGTCTTTTATGCTATCATGCTTATTTCTTTCCATCATTTGACTTGAGGAGTGCTTTCTTGTGAATGATTGGTTGGGTTTTTCGGGGCATTTGGGTTTGAATTGATCAATTTAAGGGTGATTTCTTGCGCATTCTTGCCCTTGTTATTTGTGGACACCATTCTCTTCGCATTTGCTAATTCTGGGATCGATTTTCACTTTATAATGGTATGTGTTTGATTGCTTTTCTTTGAATTGATGATTATGGATAGTACCTGAGTTTGGAATAGTTGAGGAAGTGGTGGCATGATGTTTATGCACTAGATAATGACGATTCCATCTCTGAACATCAGTTAGATGATGCGGCCACATACATTGTTGTCATTGACAAATACCTAACATATAAGGTGGATTGGGATAGGTCGATAAAGCAATCAAGGAAGGAGATTGCATCAATTGAAAGATGACTTAGGGTTTTTCCATTACCACTTGTGGCCGACTTGGATGGGGCGCTCTTGAAAGTCCATGAAGGACCAGATCAGAATAGAGACAAAGGGGAAGGCAGTTAATGCCCAACTACATCAAGATTTGTGCTTCTCCATTATCACACCCTGCATTGGTCTAAGCTACATTGGGAATCTTGGGCCGACCTGGGTGTAGTTCATGCATTTAATGCATTCCTTTATTCCATTTTGACTTTCTCTTGGCCGATTGGTGGTGCCTAATTAATGTTGCGAAACTCTTGTTGGGTCGACGGGTTTTTCTGGGGGGATTCTATATATTTGGCATTTTCGCCTCATTTGTAAGGGTTAGAAGATAGAAGTAGAATAGAGAAAAATAGTTAAAAGCAAATCAAGTAGGGCAAGTTAGCAAGTAGTTGTTCTCAGGCAAATATTGTAATAGAAAGCTAGAATTGTTGCTACAGTGGATAATTCAAATGCAACTAATGACATTGTGATTTGGTGCCATACTTGTATTCTCTTGTCTTGCATGGTTCTTGTTATTCTATCTTTAAAAATTGATTTGAGGAGGTTAATATTTAGATTAGATTTGATTCAATAATGGTTGTGATTTGATATTTGAAGTGATGCAGCAATCCCTTAGTCCATTCTTTTTGCAACCAACTGATTGTTAGTTGCTTTGTGAAGTTAGCCTAGACTTCATATTCGTTGTGCTTAGTTCAATTGTGAGGATTTGTTCATTTCAGTTGTGATAGGGTTGTTTGAATGAATGTTCATGATTTGAAAATCTTAACACTTTAGAAGATTGCACTATTTTCTATAAGATTGCAGATCCATCTGGGTCTAGTGGAAATCAATTTTGAGGGATTGGTCCATTTCAGTGTTTATCATTTGCATTTTTAATCTTAGGAGTAGTATTAGATTTAGAAATCTCTTTGAAACCCTTATCTTTTGTTATTTATTTACCATTGAGTCAGATTTTGAATTAAAGTATCATTACATTGTTAGATTTGATAAACTAAGATTTAGTATTTTTCTTGTAGTAAGGTCCCATTGTGATTACCAACATTTTCACATTTTATCACTGAGTTTTTTATGCATTGTCAAGACCTTACATTAGAGACCTTGGGGTTATCTCTTGAGGCTTGTTGATAGAGATTTACCTTTCAAGTGAGATAGGATATCATATTCTGTTTGAGTTGTTGATGTGAAGAAAACATCATCAACAATACCAACAAGAATTACTATACCAATCAAATGGAACATCTGTGAGGCATAACCATCTCGCCAAAAAAATATGAAACACATCCATAGAACGGTACAATCCATGTGTAACTCAAATCACAACCATGGTCAAAACATAGACCAAATATCAAAATACAAGATCAAATAAAAACATTAGTATCCCCACCTTTGGAAGTCCTAACAATAACTTAAGCTCCTATTGAAGGATAAAATAACTCTAGGGTTTTCCCACACAACACAAAAAAACCAATGAAGAGAAAACCACAATAGACTTAATGAATAATCTTAGGAATAACAATTACGTTTAAACAATGCCATATAAAACATTTCCAATACATAATAATTCCAACAAATAAATTAATTAATTACTCAAGAAAAACTCCATTTTATTTAAAACACATAATTTATCTCTAACTTTCTCGATTACATTCAAACATTGCAGCTTGTAAAATTATCAATAACCTCATATTTGCAACATATAAAACCAACTCTCTCTCTCTATATATATATATATACACATGCATACATATATATATGTTTTTTTAAGCGTATATACATATATACATATACACATATATATATATAAAATACATTTATATTTTAAAATCATATATTCAAAGTACATAATAAAATTTATCCATATATATATATATTTATATATATACATATATATACACATATATAATAATATATACATATATATATTTATTAATATATACATTTAAAGAAAAACGCAGGCCGTTGGGTACCGCATACAATAGTTTGTGACTGCTGTGCACAGTCTGTGTGGACTACACGTAGCATACCCAGTGGGGTCGGGGGTGGTACAGCCACTGCCGACCACTCCCCCACATGTATAATTATATATATATATATATATATATATTTATAATTTCATTTGCTACAAAATAATCCGCCACGGAAAAACAAAGAAATGAATCATAAATTTTATTCTTTCTTGAAAACAACACCTAACCCAGAAACAAAGGCATAAATATATACAATTTTATTTAAGAATTATAAACACACAGAACATTAAATATATATATATATATATATATATTTACAAAATAAACAATATAGACAAATTAGTTTTCAACAAACTCCATATAAATCTGGGTATGTAATTTAACCCACAGTAAAATAATTTTCATTTCCAAAACAATATTTTCTCAACTAAATTTTATTGAAGAATTTTGGAAGGTTTAACTATAGTTTCCTACAGAGAATTCAAAGGTTTATTACAAACAAATTTCAATCACAGAAACCTCTTTCAAAATAGATAAATTGTTTTTTAAACATAGCAGACAATATTTTGTTTACAGAATAATAAATCAAAAAGGAACAAATAAGTTTAAAGAAACCTGGAGTCCTTCGTTCGATGTAGAATCCAAACACAATAGCTTTCTTCCTCTTTGCAAGTAGAATCCCTTCTGTAGCTTCTTCTCAATTTCCTGCCTTTAGCAAACTTCTGAACCAGCCCTTTTCTTCTTTTCTTATAGAACAATTTTTTTTTACCAAGAAGCACAAAAACCTATTTTTCTTTTCTTTTTAGACCAACACTAGAAAACCATTGTGTGTCTAAAAATCCACTCACAATAAAATAAATAATAATAAATAAAGCTCTTCTTCTTTTTCCTAAAAAATCCTCTACATTCATTGGTTATTTTCTTACTTTTAAAAGCACACACTTATCTCACAGATTTTATTTAAAAATTTATTATTTTCACATGATATTATCCTCACAATATATTCTCTTATGATTTTCTAATTTTAACATTTTGAATTTAAAGATAATATATAATTATCACCCATATTATTTATTTAAATTAATTGCTTACACTTTTAATTTACAACATTTAAATTCCAAATTATAATTACTCACAATTAATCACATCCACAAAATATCATTAATCTAACCCACATGAAATAAAGATAAATTAAATGACAACTAACCATAATAAAATAAATAAACAACAATAATACTAAGACAAGGACAAAGCCAAAACCATGACACAACAAGACTCACAATGGGATGACGGACTTGGGATGGGGACACTTCCTAATCAACTCCCTTTTTCAACATTGTACCCATTGGGTTAATTTAATGCTCGCCCTGTCTTGCCGAAGCAGGTGGAATCGAGACTTTATTCCTACAATTCCTGCATACAAATAAACTTCAAGTAACATGTAAATCTCCATTGCAGACACACCGTGGAAGGAAATTGCGGGGTAGCAGGGTGCTTGCAAGCGAGTGATGCTACTCCGTCCTTTCACCAAGACTCACAAATCCACACATCAAAAAACATAGCATCATAGAATCACAACATCACCACATATATTATTAAAGAAAACCATAGCATAGGAAAATAATTTAACCACCACCTAATGTATCATAAATCATCATAATAATGTCAAGTGCAACAAACCAACCAAACTATGAATCCACACCCAACCAAGTCAGTGAACTAATCACCATCTCAAACCAGGTAGCAAACCAACACATAAGAGTATCAAAGAGTATCAGCAACATGGGGGTATTACAATATATGTGTATATGTTTACATGTATATATGTATGCATACGTATACATGCATATACACATGTATATTTACATGTATATATATGTCTATATATTTACATGTATATATATATATATCTCTATGTTTACATGGTTATTTTGCATAAATGATTAATTTATTGTTCATGTCTTTGGTTCTCTATTTATTGTTGCTTTTGATACCAGGTTGAAGGGGTTTAACACTAATGCACTACGAAATGTGTAAGAATGTATATTTATTAAGTTGCATTGTCGAGAGATCCATTCTGGTGTTGGTTTGATAGCACATTATTTATTATTCATGCCTTTCATTCGGTGCTTATTATTCCTATTGATAGTAGGTTGTAGGGTTTTATATTGATTAAGATGCATTGTGCAAATAGTGAGTGTGGTGTTGCTTTAGCAACAGACCATTGCTAAAATTGTCACGTTCTGCTTCATCCTATAGCATCTTGGGGGGAGTTAAGGCTATTGTGCCACAAAATTTGTAAGTGGTTTTACATGGTAATTTTGCGTCAATGATTAATTTATTGTACATGTGTATATATATATATATATCTCTATGTCTACATGTATATAAGTATATGTATGTTTACATGTATTACATGTATATATATGTATATAAGTATACATGTATATATATGTCTATATGTTTACATGTATATATATATATCTATATGTCTAAATGGGTATTTTGCATAAATGATTAATTTATTATTCATGTGACTTGGCATCTGCTAATTGTTCCTTTCGATAGTAGGCTCGATAGTTTTAATATTGATCTGCTACAAAATGTGTGATAAAGTATATTGATTAAATCACATTGTCGAAAGAGCATTCTTATATATATATACACATATACACACTTAATCAAGACTCCAAGGTACATTAGTGTTATTCTAATACCTTTTTTATAATCTCTTTATTTCTCTATAATATTTAGTGTGAGGTGATACAACTCAAATTTTTTCATAAAATGAAGAATATTTAACTACAGTTGCCCCTATAGCAACGGGTAGCAAGCCAAAAATGCACAGCGATAAATACAAACAATAAACAAAGGCCACAAAAATTACTCACCCCAACCATTATTTTTTCATGAAAGGAAAAATATTTAACTATAATTTCCCTAAACCCACAACAAATAGAGCTCCCAATGCCAAAGATATACACAAATAATCTAAACAGTAGACCAACAATGAGAGAAACAATATTTAACTACAAAAATCCAAAGTTGCAGAACCATAACTACAAAGAATAAATGAGGGCCACAAAAATCACTCATCCCAACCATATCTCTTTGACAATAGGAAGGAATACACAAATTGTAAAAGTCCTATTAGAATAATACTGAACTGCCAAATATTAGTAACCCTAACCATATTTTTCCCACAAAAGGAAGAACATTTAATTGCAATTTATCCACTTGCAAAGAGTAGTAGTCTCTTCCAAGTCTCAAAAATTGCTATAACGCCAAAGATAGAAACTTATGAGAAGAACACATTAATAATAAATTAATCATGTATGAAAAACACCCATCCAAACATCAATATAAGGCCATAATTTCCATTGAAAATTTGAGCTAAATCACTTGACACTAAATATCATATACAAATAGAGAAATTATAAAAAGAGGTATTAGAATAACAATAAACACCCACCAATGCAATTTTATCTCCAATATGTCAATGGTTTCATACATCCCTAAATACACACAAATAGCTACAATTCCTCCTATGCTAATAGTTGCAACGCCAAAGATATACACGGATAATCAATACAGTAGACCAACAACAACAAAAATTAGATTTAACTACAATTGCTCCTATGGTAATAGGTATAAATCCAAAGAAACATATAACAAGAAGACATTAACAATAAATTAATCATTTATGCAAAACACCCATGTATAATAGAGTATAACCCCACAAGCTTCATTGAAAATTAAAACCAAACCATGTGTATGGCAGCAAAGATGCACAGAGTATATATATGTGTCTACATATGTATGAATAAACAAGGGCCAATAAAATCACTAAACCCAACCATATCTTTTTGATGATAGGAAGAAGATTTAACTGCAATTTCCCTTAAGCCACATTAAATATAGCTCCTAAACCCAATATGTAGCAATAATCTCTACAAAATGAGTACAACCCTCCACTTTACTAAATATTATAGACAAATCAAGAAAATGTAAAAGAGGTATTAGAATAGCACTCAACAACCAAAAAATAGTATCCCTATCCATATTTTTTTCATGAAAAAAAGAAGATTTAACCACAGTCTCTCCACTCCCAAAGACCAATAATCTCCAATTCTCAAAAATGGGTATAACGCAAAAGATAGAAACATAAAACAAGAAGACGTTGACAATACATTAATCATCTATGCAAAGCACCCATGTAAAAATTAGTATAACCCCACAAGCTTCATTGAAAATTTGAGCTACATCACCATAAATAGAGAAATTGTAAAAGACCTGCTAGAATAATACTGGACAACCACCAAAGTAATTTTCTCTCCAATATGTTAATGCTTTCATACAACTCTAAACCCTACACACAAATAAATACAATTGCTCCCATGGTAATGGCTACAATGCCAAAGATACACACAGACAACCAAAACAATAAACCAACAGCATGCAAATAACCAAGCCCAACCATATTTTTTGATGGAAGAAAGAAAGAGAATAATAATCTCTTTCAAATCTTGAAAATGGGTATACACACAGACAACCAAAACAATAGACCAAGAGCGAACAAATAACTAAACCTAACCATATTTTTTGAAGAAAGAAAGAACATTTTTGTGCAATTTTTGCATCCATAGAGAACTATAATCTCTTTTGAAACTCCAAAATGGGCATAAAACCAAAGATACAAACATATAATAAGAATACATCAACAATAAATGAACCATCTATATAAACTACCCATGTAAAAGGACTTATAGATTTTGGAGCACAAAAGTTTTCAATCTAGCATAAAACGGTTTGCGGATAGATTGCTATCAAACCAACGATGGAGCCAAAGGACACAGTTTTTTACAATAGTCTACTATTAATCCACCGACGAAGCTGCAAGCAAGGATTTTTACAATGTCCTCCTATGAAACCAATACCACAATGGATGTTTTGACAATGCAACTTAATCAAAATTTCTCCTATTATGATGGCTGCAACGCGAAAGATACACATAGATAACCAAAACCATAAATGGACAGTGAACAAATTACTAACCCTAAGCATATTTTTTATGAAGAAAGAACATTTAACTGCAATTCCTTCATCGATGCAGAATGATACTCTCTTTCAAATCTCCACAATGGGTATAACGCCAAAGATACAAACATTTGACAAGAAGACATAGACAATAAATTAACCATCCATGCAAACCACCCATGTAAAATGACTTACGAATTCTGGAGAACACCAGTTTTCAATCTGCCATAAGATTCTTTCTGAACAATTTGGAATCAAACTAGCAAGGGAGCTGAAGCTAATGATTTTTTTCACATTCGTCTACCATGAAACCAACACCACAATTGTTGTTTGCACAATGCAACTTAATCAAAGTATACTTTCTCATATTGCTACATTCAATCTCACAATTACTTCGTTATCTGCATTTACTTCGTCTGCCTCCATCGTTCAAGAACCACAAAATGCATTAACCATCGTGCAAGCAAGCACTTACCATTCACCTTCCACCTTTTGAGGAGACCACCTCCACTATCGCCAACCCATGCATTTGCAAAGGTCCATGCTGAACACTTACCATTCACCTTCCTCCTTACAACAACAACGTTCTCCACCACCACCAACCCACATAATAACCAATGCCCACATCACCACAAAAAATAAAAAGGTGCCCTCCTTGCCAACCGACAGACCCCTAGTGCTAGAAAATCCAATTCATAGCTGGGCTGACAAAAATCCCGATAGAAACTTCAAACAAAATAGCCTATCAGCTAATAATGGGCAAGTACAAACAAGTGAAGTGACAGGTGTGGGTACAGGTCTACGAACCCTGCCTGCCACTATGTCCTTTTCTTTTAATTATTATTTCTTTTATTTTTTAATGAAATTTTAACTTTTCTTTTTGTTATTTGTGGGTATTTTTAATATTTCAAAAATCCCAACAGAAATAATTTTTTTGTAGATTTAATTTTTCAAGATTTTTAATTTTATTTTTTGCATATGGGTTAAATGGGAAAATTAGCCTTTTTTCTTTTTCTTTTTCCTTTTTTTCAACTTCTCCAAAAGAGGTTGAATTTTATATCAAAAATTGTCTCTCAGCCAACCTGAATCCAACCATGAGGTCTATTTTGTCTCAAGAGGTCATTTATGAAATTTCCCCTACAAAACCCTCATATGCAAACTCAAACCAAGAAACCTTTTTCACCCAAATTTGGAAAAATTTAGATGTGCAATAAACCCAACAAATCTTGACAACCCAAAATTCTAAATCTGCATACAAACATGTGTTCCATATCTTGTAATTCCTCAAACCCTACATACGTGTCCATGGCTTCAACTTTGCAAAAACTCTCAAACTAGGGTTATAACAAAAATTCTTCAACCATGAAAGCTATGATACCACTTGTTAAAAATTATTGCATTTTACCCATGATCTTAATCTATTTCCTACATAACCCATGAGAGATAAACATGCATACAAGTTACCAAAATGTATAGATAAAATAGAAAAGCCACAAGATAACACAATATATTCCCTAGGAAAACCCTCAAGAGGGAAAAACCCAACCTCAAAAAGCATCCATACTCCATCATATTATTTAGCAATAAGAAAATAAAAGAGTTACAATGAATATCTTTGAAGCATAAAACCCTCCAATGCATTCCCATGTGTCCAAGCATGAATCCACACATCCCATTCCATGCTTCACAACTTCACTCCACAAGAAGACTCAATAATGATAACCAAACCACTCATCCAACCTAAACCACTACACGTGTTTTCTTTTATAGACACAAGCTCACACAAAATACAACTAGTGGTAAGGTGAAACAATGTACCACAAAACCATGTGAATACAAAACCACTAACCCTTTATTTAATATTGGGTACTAAGACATCACTTTATTTAATATTTCCCCAATATTAAATTATTATCACATGTCTCCTACACATTAAATAATAATACATGTTATAATACAACATAAGTGGGTCCCCAAATAATTACCTAGTGTGATTAACCACACCACCAAGGTGCATCACAACTAAATAATTGTTTAATTACAAGATTATAATAAATCAATTTATGCAATGGTGTACAACACCATGTCTCAACATTTTTCATGAAACAATCCTGGTGTTTATGTGTTATGTGGTGTTATAATCTCTTTCATGTCTTTACTTCAGTTGTAGTTAGATGTGCTTTAATGTTTGGATGGTTTATAGCTGAATTATTTAATAGAATATTGATTCGCCCCCCCTCTTAGTATTCTAGATGTTTAACAATTGGTATCAGAGCTTTGTTCCTTTAGAAAATCCTAACAACTTGAGGAAGGTCTTGGAGTTTGAACACATGGCTAACAAAAAAAATTTAGTTCCTTTCGAAGAAATCACTGAAATTGAATATATTGGAGATGATTGCACAATTGAAAAAGATGAACTTAATACTGCTCTTGAAGATTTGGACAGAGTTGAAAGTGAGAAAGAAATCTTGAAGGAGAACCTAAAAGAAGCAAATTAATGCATTAAAAAATTAAGAGAGAAAATCAAGAAATTCAAAGAAAGGCATAGAGAAGTTAGTGATCAGTTGAAGAAAGCAAATGAGGATATTATCAGACTAAAATTGCAAGTGGAAGAAAAGAGGAGAATTGAGGACTATCAAAAAGCTGAAATTCAAAGAAAGACTGATGAATGTATCAAGCTTGAACAAGAAGTGGTAACCCTAAGATAAAATCTAGAGAAATCAAGATCTTAGGAGGACAAATTCAAAACAAGTTCTACAATGTTGGATGAACTAATTGAAGGAAAAAAAACCTCTAAGGATAAGAGTGGTTTGGGACTTGAAGAAGGAAAAAGTTCAAAAGAAAATTGATCCCCTATCAAGGTTGACTATCAAAGGAAGACTCAAGGAAATGGTAGACAAATCAAGAATCAAAGAAGCAATACCGGAAGGACTCCTATCAGATAGCCTAATGCTCAAAGGTACTCATCTTTCAATGGTATTTATTTTTTATGTAATAAATTTGGCCATAGGGCAACAAAATGTAGAAGTAGAATGAATCATAATGTTGGATTCTTTTATGAAAAATTCTTTGCATGTAAGAAATTTGGACATAGAGTTGCTAAGTGAAAA
Source organism: Sequoia sempervirens (assembly GCA_007258455.2). Lineage (NCBI taxonomy): Eukaryota > Viridiplantae > Streptophyta > Pinopsida > Cupressales > Cupressaceae > Sequoia > Sequoia sempervirens. Next base: position 17,798,149 of record VDFB02018296.1, read on the forward strand.
ATTTGGATGATGATGAATAGATTTAATATTGGTAGAATAATTTAATATTTTCAAGGTTAATGCTACACATGTTATGCATTTGGTCATGAGGCTAACCAGTGCATATCAAATTAGTTTGATCAAAAAAATGTTGTGTGCTACACCTGTAACAAACCAAGACATATTTCAAGATTTTGTAAAAGCAAAAATGGAAGGAATTCTAATCTAGAACAAAGGAAAAAACCTGTTGTATAGTCGTAAAATTGAATCCCTTGCAATTTCACATGCACTCTTTTATCTGCTTTAGTGTCCACTCCCCTAGCATTTTTGTAGGCTCATTTTAGCCCCTACATTAGCCTTTTTCCCTTCTTAGGATGCTTCAACACCCCTTTTCAACATCTACCTTTGTGCGTTAACTTTGCATCAAACCTTTTGCTTTTCAAGTTGGTGTTGTTTTGTAGCATGACATGTCTAGACACTAGCACACCACATAGACATCTATGTGTCACGCTAATGTCCCACAACATTTCAACATTCAAACAACCACCTTCAATCATTTTTTCCACTTTTCATCTTCTTTGGTCAGTTGTAACAGCTCGAGATGCCTTGTAACTTCCTAGAAAGCTTCTTTTTGCTTCTCCTCTCTCCTTAAATGTTATCTTTTCAATCCATTTGTGTCTCTAGCTTCATTCTAACTTCTCTCTAGCTCTTCTCCTTCTTGGCTTCTCTCTCAAGCATTCCACCATCTTTCTCTTGCTTACACATCTCCCTTAATTATTACAGCAGCTCCAAGCTTTCACATTCTTACAACACTCTCAAGCTCTTGCAACATTCTCTATAGCACTCTTGAATCTTGTAGCTCTATTGCTCTCCCAATTTGGCTTCCTTTAGCCTTGTAGCTTCATATCCATTATCTCATTCTTGTAAGCATCCTAGGATTCCATATCCCCTATCTACTGTATCTCTACTTTGTGATACAAGTTCTCCTCCTTGAGCGAGGATTGCTTTTATCACTCATATTTTGTGATATGGGTTTTCCTCCTTGAGAGCGGATTTCTTTTATCACATCACATTTTCTTACTTCTCTCACTCTATCTATTTGGATGTCTGTGGAAGTGGGAACACCAAAATGTGGGTTTGACTAAGGAAAACCCCTATACAATCCTAACACATTCTCTCAATCTTATAGATGCAGGTATTGAAGATATCTACTAGTTGGAGGCTTCATTACTTGGGTTTTTGTGAGCATTTTTCTCTCTTATTATCTTACTTTATCATTTATTCTTTACTTTTCTTCAGTTCTATCACATTCTGTTATTTTCCTATGCTTTAGAAGTTCTCAACAATTGGAGTAGAAGTAGTCATTTAGCTATTTTCTGTGATAAATTCACTTTCTAGTCCGTATGAGATGCTAGCATGACTCTGGGACACCAGCACACCATGTTGTCGTCCATATCCTACATTGTTGTCCTTTGGTCGAGAGCTTGTCCGCTTGTCTAGAAAATCTTCGTGACCTGCTCATTTAGATTCTAGAACTCTTGTCATTGTTCCTTGAGGTAGTTTAGGAATTTTTCCCTATGAGGCTCTCTGAATAAAAAGAACTTGTGAGTAGTGAATCCCCCTTTACATTTTTTTGAACCTGACATGAACCAAAAAACTAGGAATTTATTTACCCCTAATTGGTGGGGTCATAATTTTTGACTTGATGCTCAAAATGTTGGAAAGGTCTCCAAGAGAACTATTCCAGTCCCTAAAATACTATGCCTTCAACTATCAAATTTTAGGGACGGATGCAAGTTCTTACGTCAAATTTTGCTTTGAAGACCTCCGAAAATGCAAATTACTAGAACCTAGAAAATAACAAAAAATTAGAAAATCTGGATTCTTGGTTTTTCTTAGTTTTTTCATCAAAATGAATTTAATATCCTCTTTTATGAGTTTAGTATCTTGTTTTATTCAAACTATTAATGATGTTCGATTTCATGCATGTGATGGTGACTTGGCTTTGCCTATGTCACTTGATATCTTTGGTCCTTCTCACAAAATTCCTCTTGCATTGGAGGATATTTTTTTGCAAGAGGATGAAATCATTGATACCTTTCTTAATGTTACTCAAACTTCTATTCATTCCAATGCACTCTCTTTTGGAGATGATGCATTTGTCAATGATGAATCTTCTCTCCATTCCAATGCACTCTCTTCTAGAGATGTTGCATTGGTGAATGGTGAATCTCATATTTGTTTTGATGCACTCTCTTCTAGAGATGATGTATTAGCAAATGATGAACCTCCTTCCACATCTGATCCTCCTTGGATTGATGTTGAGAATATGCCTACAAATAATTATCCCACTAGTTGTGATGAGTCTGCAAATGTAATCTATCTCTCTACTACTCCTTGAAGTCCTAAGAGACCTATTATTTATTTGACTCTAGCTAGTCCTTATCCTAAAAGGATTTGTTCTATTGATAGTGTTCCATTTGATAGTGATTCCCTTGATCTTTCTAACACTCCCTCTTCTAGAGTGGTAGCCCATGATACTAGAATGAATAAACAACCAAGCCTTCCTCGAGCTCCTAAACCTATGACTAAAGAACCTAGTGATTATGATATTGTTGAGCAACTCCACATTACTCCAACCAAGATCTCATTGTGGGACTTGCTTCAATATGATCTGATTTATCAAGGTATGCTTTAAGAAGCTTTGCAAAAGATCCTCTTTCCTTCTTCTGCTAGGTTAGTAGATGGTGATGCATTGATAGATTATATTCATGTGGATTCACCGAATATTATGTTCTATCCATAGGAACTCTAGCCTCCGGAAGTATAGAAGCAAGAGGACCCTTTAATGATTATAGTTAACATTAATAACATTGGAATTAGACATACTCTCATTGATGTCAGTTCAACAATGAATGTATTTAGCATCGATCTATTTCCTAGGATTAATATTGATTCATCTTCTCTTAATGCTTCTTTTGTTATCATTTGTGGGTTTGATAATGTTGGTTGACAAGCCTTGGGCATGATCTAGTCTTTCCTTTGAGGTTGGGACCCATAACCATACCCACCCTTGTATATGTTATGTCTAAAAAATTACTTTATAATGTTCTTCTTGTTAGACCATGGATTCATGCTATGGGCACAGTCCCATCTACCTTGCATAAATATATTAAGATCATTTGCAATAATTGAGTAGTCATAGTCAAGGTCGACCCTGAAGTTATGCACTTATGTGACATGGTAGCTACTGGTTAGGTTTCGGTTGTACGTACTCTTATTCCTTCAATTTTTTCAATGTGTCGATGTTTACTACAAAGGATACTCTTGAGATAGATGTTCCTCAGGAAGATCCTTCTAAAGCAAAAAAAATTAAGTCTGCTAATTCTACCTCTTCCCAAGAAAATGCATGTCTTGGTGATGATTGGGGTTCCCTAGACTTTACAAATTCCTTCAATGGGGAATATCAAGTAGACCCAATCCACTTAAACCTTTTGATAACATCATCCAAACCTACTATCAAAGATGATTACTCTATTGTATTGCATGATAGTGTGAACAATAGTTGTAATGTCCTTGATGTTGATCCTTCCCCCTATAAGGAAGATGATTAAACCTCTATTAGAGAGGCTAATGTGGGTAGTCCTATCAAGAAGGTTGATGGAAATACCATAGAAGAGTATGCTACCTCTAGCTAGAATAATACTCTCCATGAGGATCCTTTATTGTCTTCCATCTTTGTATCTTCTTCTTGTGAGTAGTCAAACTTTTCTCCACAAGAGAAAGGTTTGCTTCCTGCTCCTCATTCTTTGTTTGAGAAAGAGCATATCTTGTTGGGGATTCTTAAATCCCACTTGATTACTCTTCCTTCCCCTACACATAAGAAATTTCATAAACATGATAAAAAAAAACATTCTTTCTATGCACACCATCGAGTGTCTAGCCATTCCATCTGTGAATCTAAGGCCTTGAAGGATAAAATACTACAACTTTATGATTTTGGTGCCATCAAACTCCCATTTGATTGATACACCCACCTTTTCTTTGCATGATATGTGATATCGAGGTCTACCTATATCCTATATGGTCTAAGTATCTTGCATGATTCTCCTCCCCTATATGTTGGGGTAAGTGATAACTTGTTCTGGAGATGTGCGTCTTTCTAAGGACCCCCTTTTTTATCTCTATTTTTCAAATGAAGCTTCCCTTGAGTGGACCCCTTTTTTCTCTTGAAGGGTTCCTGAGGGATCCCCTTTGAAATATTTTCTCTCAAACGAATTCTTTGTGTCTAGCTTGGGGGAAACCTAACTAGACCTTGCTTTTCAAATAGTGTGTCCCTTGAGTGGATGCCTCTTCTTTGAAGGGTTCCTGAGGGACCCCTTTGAAAACCTTCCAACCTATTGATGGTCTACATGACTATTCTCTTGAATGCCCCCGTCGCCACTTTCACTTTGTAGGTGCACTTGTGAAGCCACTTTTCGACTCTATAGAGTCTCCCTTCCTTGAGTTTCCTCCATGTGAGAAATCCTAGGGGATACCTCCTTGTAGGTTTGTAGGCCTATAGGGAACTTCTTCTGAGCTTACTCCATGCAAGAGATCTTGGGGGTCGCTCCCCTATAGGTCTATGGGTCTGTAGGGAACTTTCTTTGAGCTTCCTCCATGCGAGAGATCTTGAGGGTCGCTCCCTTGCAGGTTTGTGGGTCTCTAAGACACTTTTTCTGGGTTTCCTTCATGTGAGAGATCTTGGAGGAAACCTTCCCTACAGATCTGTGGGTCTGTAGGACACTTTTTTTGGGTTTCCTTCATGTGAGAGATCTTGGAGGATGCCTTCCTTCTAGGTCTGTGGACCTGGAAGGTGATTTTTCCTGGGTTTCCTTCATGCGAGAGATCTTAGAAGACACCTTCCTTGCAGGTCTACGGGCCTATAGGACACTTTTTTGGGGGTTTCCTTCATGTGAGAGATCTTGGAGGACACCTTCATTGCAGGTCAGTGAGCCTATAAGGTTCTTTCATTTGGGTTTCCTTCATGTGAGAGATCTTGGGGGATGCCTTCTTGCAGGTCTATGGGAATGTAAGGTGCTTTTATCTTGTGAGATATGTCCATCGTTGGTCTACGGGCCTTCAGTGCACTTCATTTATACCTCCTTAGGAGAGAGTTCTATGGAGCCGTCTCTCTTGAAATTTTGATTCCTCCTTGCTCTCTCATTGATCCTTTCTCTTCTCTCTTCTCTTCCCAATTGTATATACCAGATCAAAGACTTGCATCTACTTCATCTTGAGTATAAACCCTTCCTCTCTTCATTTTAGGATTATTCTAAGTATGTTATTTCCTAATTTGGGGATGACACATAGTACTAAGAAAACCTTTTACATCGAGGTCTCTTTACTTTGCTAGCTCAAATCTTTTAGTTTTTTGTATGATAACATTGTTGTCTCGTGCAGGTTTTCCTTATCTAATGCATTTTTTTGCAGGTCTTCAGACTAGGGGCATGCTTCCTTGGTTCGAAGAGTTGCCTGCTTCCTCTACAATATCCTTTTGGCATATGATGCTATTTATGTTTAGTAGATTTACTTTAGCATGCATATTAGCATAGATTCATAAGCTTAAAGTGGGGACAAAATGTATAGTCATAAAATTGCACCCCTTGCAATTTCACATGCATTATTGTATCTTCTTTAGTGTCCAATCCCTTAGCATTTGTGTAGGCTCATTTTAGCCTCTTCATCAGCCTTTTTCCCTTCTTAGGATTCTCCAACACCCCTTTTTAGTAGCTACCTTTGTGCGTCAGCTTTGCATCGAACCTTGTCCTTTTCCCATTCGTGTTGTTTTGTAGCATGACATGTCTAGACACTAGCATGCCATGTGGATGTTTTCACATCGTGCTAGCATCCTAAAATGTTTCAATGTTGAAACAATTGCCTCTGAGCATCTTTGCCACTTGTCATCTCCTTTGGTTAGTTGTAACAACTTGAAATTCCTTGTAACTACCCAGGAAGCTTGTTTTTGGTTCTCCTCTCTCCTTAAATATTATCTTTTCAATCCATTTGTGTCTCTAATTTCATTCTAACTTATCTCTAGCTCTTCTCCTTGGCTTGTTTCTCAAGCATTCTACCATCTTTCTCTTGCTTACACAACTCCCTTATTTGTTAAGCAGCTCCAAGCATTCACATTCATACAAAACTCTCAAGCTCTTGCAACACTCTTGGATCTTGCAACTCTATTTCTCTCCCCATTTGGCTTCCTTAAGCCTTGCAGCTTCATCTCCCTTATCTCATGCTTGTAAGCATCCTGGGATTCCATATCCCCTATCTACTACATTTCTACTTCATGATACGGGTTCTCCTCTTTGAGCGGGAATTTATTTTATCACTCATATTTTTTGATATGAGTTCTCCTCCTCAAGTGGAGATTTCTTTTATCACATCACATTTGCTTACTTCTGTCACTCTATCTATTTGGTTGTCTGTGGAGGTGGGAACACCAAAACGGGGGTTTGACTAAGGAAAACCCCTATACAACCACAACAATTTGTCTCAATCTTACAAACACAGGTATTGAAGATATCTACTAGTTGGAGGCTTCATTACTTGGGTTTTTATGAGCATTTTTCTATCTCTTATTCTCTTAGTTTATCATTTATTCTTTACTTTGCTTCAGTTCTATCACATTCTATTATTTTCCTATTCTTTAGAAGTTCTCAACAATTAGAGTAGAAGTAGTCATTTAGTTATTTTCTATGATAAATTTTCTTTTTGGTCTGTACAAGATGCCAGTGCACCTCTAGGACACCAGTGCGCTACGCTATCATCTGTATCCAGTGTTTTCACCCTTTGGTAGAGAGCTTATTAGCTTGTCCAAAAAATATTCGTGACCTACTATTTCAGATTATAACACTCTTGTCATTGTTCCTTGAGGTAGTTTAGGGTATTTCACCCCATGAGGCTCTCTGAATGAAGAGAACTCGTGAGTAGCGAATCCCCCTTCTCTACACTTGTGAATAAAATGGATCCTACTAAAGTAAAGAAGCAATAGAGAAGATCTGGAAGAAGGAAGAATCTAAAGACAAGAATGATCCTAACAAATCTGTACCTCCACCTGGTGTAGATAATTCCTCTAAAAAATTAAATCCAATAATGGATTTAGGGAGAGCAATTATAGAGAAAACTAACAAAACATTGATATATGAGGTTTCAAGCAGTAACACAAAGATATGTGATGTAAAATGATAATTTGAAGGTGTTGAAAAAGATTATATCAGAAAACATACAAATTTGAAGATTTGTTGAGAATTTTAGGGTTTATAGTATATTCATGAAGATTTTATGCAGAGCTAGGAGGATTGGACAACATATCTCACAAACCTTCAACAATAATTCAAAGCAATATTTGTATAACACATGTTATTAGACATTCTATATCACATTGGAAACATAACTATGACAACCCACAATTTAATGCAACGAACAGTCATTAATAACTTCCAAAAAATAAAAAATGAAGCCAATATCTTTGGTAAGATTGAATAAAACATAGTCATAGACCTTTCCTCCAATTTTTATGAAGATCCAACAGTGAAAAAGAAAGTTATTGCATTTTTTCCAAAACTATAAACGCTAGGTAAGGTTCAGACCTGCCCTCACAAGAAGAGTCATAACTTATTCAAATATTAATGAAATTTGATGATACTTGAAGAAAATTAAAGTAGATTCACATGGAAATAAAATAAAATTGGTTTCAGATCCAAAATATAGACTTTAAAATCTGTACCATCACATTTTTCAGACTATAAATTATGAACAATATTGTTAGAATAGGGAAGTCTCACCAAAATAGTCATATCTCCCACAAAACTCAATAAAATTCAATGAGGAAAAAATAATTGGAAACTAGAAATAGAGGTATTTCCATCCATATATGATACTCCATTATTTTAGTCCATACTAGGCCGTACAAAGCACAACTTCAGCCTAAAAACAATGTAAACATCAAAAAATGCACACAAAATTTGAGGTTGCCATTGATCAAACTTCAAAAATAATGTCTCCAACCCCCAATTCGAGTTTTGAGGGTGTCTTTATACATTTCCAACCAAAACCGGCCATTTTCAACTACCTTTTGATTAGTTTTTTGACAAAACACCTTAATGACACTTTTTGACAAGTTGCTTGACAACTTTTACAATTTTTACAATATTGAACAATTTTAAACATTATTTGACAAATGACTTAAAATATGACTTCCTAAGACTCAAAAACCTCTAAAATGGTTTGATAAACCTTATTATAAGACCCAATACATAAAATAGAGCAACTATTTACAAATGGCCTCATGGAGGCAAGAAATCAAACATGTGCTCCTACACCAAACTCCCGAGGGAAAAATAATTCAAGCCCCTTTAAATTGTCTTCCTCCTGATCTTCCAGTTCCTTTGCACTTTGTCCTTTGTATTTTTAACCTTATTTGGTATTTTCTTCTTCTTCTTCTTATACCATCTCTTCTCCATCATCTTCTCAACTTCTAGGATCCAAAACTCCATTTCTTGTGTATAAACATCAGTAGGATCATCTATATCTTCATTCTCATCATTAGAGTACCATATATAACCTGCATCATATCCTTGAAAATCTGCATATATCTCATTAGTAAAAAAATATGCAACATTGTCATTATCAACCTTATTATCAAAAACATCTTGAGGATCAATACCAACCTTATCAACAACCTCAACAACCTTCTCTACTTGTTCATCAAAAATTTCATCAACTACTTCATTACCAACAACCATATCATTAATCTCAACACCAATATGTTCATCAACAAACAAAGAAGTTTGTTCATCTTCAAACACAATTGGAATATCAATTTTCTCAACAAAGTTTACCTCTACCTCATGTGTTGTTGTCCTTGCTCTTTTTTTCCTTCTTTGAATAATATTTTGTATGGGCCATTCAACTTTATTTTTCATGGTCAAGTGCCAGGTTGTTGCTTGTTTGATCCATTGTTCCATCTTCATCATGGACTCTGCATAAAAATCATTGAACTCTACTTCCCTCCTCATTTCTTGCTTTAACTCAGCTTTCTCTTTGTCAATCATCTCTTGTCTCTTCCTTTCCTCCTCTACCTGCAAACATCTTCTTATAACTTCCATATTTTCCTCTTCACAAGCAAGATTCTTCTTTCTTTAACTTCTCTCAACTTTCTCTATCTTCTCTTGGTAGCAACCAGGTTAACTTCTCAACTTGTACTCAACATGCAACTACCAAAACACAAAACCACAAACTCACTAGCCTAGACCATTTTGAGCTCTAATAAAAATTTGATGTAGAGCTAGGAGGATTCAACAACATATATCACAAATCTTCAACAATAATTCAAAGCAATCTTTGTATAACACATACTATTAGACATTCTATATCACATTGGAAACATAACTATGGTAGCCCATAATTTAATGCAACCAAGTCATTAATAACTTTCACAAAAAAAATAATGAATCCAATTGCTCTAGTTAGATTGAAGAAAAAATATTTATTGACCTTTCCTCCAATTTTTATGAAGATCCAACGGTGAAAAAGTAAGTTATTGCATTTTTCCCAAAACTGCAAACCCTAGGTAGGGTTCAAACTTGCCCTCACAAAAATGGTCATAAACTATTCAAATATAAATGAAATTTTATGAGACTTGAATAAAATGAAAGTAGGTTCACATGGAAATAAAATCCAATTGGTTTCAGATCCAAAATATAGACTTTACAATTTTTCAAACTATAAATTCTACACAATATTGTTAGAATGGGGCAGTCTCACCAAAAATAGTCATATCTCCCACAAAAATCAATAAAATTCAATGAGACAAAAAATAATTGGAAACTAGAAACATATATCTTTCCATACATATATGATACTCCATTATTTTAGTCTAGACCAGGCCATACAAAGCACAACTTCAGCCTGGAAATAATGTAAAAATCAGAAAATGCACACAAAATTTGAGGTTATCATTCATCAAACTTTAAAAATAATGTCTCCAACCCCCAATTCAAGTTTTTGAGGGTGTATTTATACATTTCCAACCAAAACCAACCATTTTCAACTACCTTTTGATTATTTTGTTGACAAAACACCTTAATGACACTTTTTGACAAGTTGCTTGACAACTTTCTTGAGCAACTTTTACATTTTTTACAATATGGAACAATTTTAAATAGTATTTGACAAATGACTTAAAATATGAATTCCTAAGACTCAAAAACCTCTAAAATGGTTTGATAAACCTTATTATAAGACCCAATACATAAAATAGAGCAACTGTTTACAAATGGCCTCATGCAGGCAAGAAATCAAACAAGTGCTCTTACACGAGGAGTTTATTAGATTTTTGAAGATCAAATGCAATAAATGCAAAATTAGGGAAGATTGATAAAGTATAAAGTGAAATTATATGTTGAGTTAAATCACTTTTACATATTTGGAGAGAGAAGAGTGAGTTTAAGGAGTTTTAAAGGTGATTCAAAGCATCTTGCATCAAACCCTTGTTTCCATTGAAGTGTGAAAAGGGTATTTACAACTATCTATACTTTGTGGGTTTGCATTAGAAATAATTTGCATTAGCATATATAAAATAATTGAGGGAGAAATGGCCACACCAACCGTAGTTGAGACTTCTAAGAGACCTAGACCAAGATTCAATAGGTTTTCATGTGCATTTTCACAAGTTCCAAATCATGTCTTGCCCATCGAGGACACTAGAACCTACATTCATGGGAAATTAGGAGAATTTTACCATCAAGTACTCAAGAATCAATGGATAAAAGAGTTAACTAGAGATAATTTCTTAGTGAAGCTAGATGTGGGATCTGGTTCCCTGACTTTTGTAGTGAAATGGATGTGAAGTATGTGAGAATAGCTCTATGTAGAGTGCACGATAAGTTTGTATGGACAAATGTACCTAGTCTCATTTCTAAAAATGTGATCAAAGCTGTGACTAGACTCTATGATTCCAGACTCGTACCAGTGTTAAATTCTATGAAAGAATATGTGGTTATGAAGTTAACTAGTGCCATATATGATGGAAGAGCATTGACTACCAAACCTATTACCAACCCTACTATGAGGTATGTGGAAATCATGATAGGTCACAAGATTTACTTTACCAACAAAGGAAATTCAGTGTCATCAACTGCAATTTATGTTGCACATGACATGGTGGTAAATGGAAAAGACTACGATTTGTGTGAATTACTATAGCAAAAACTCATGGAGAACTTGAGCCAGAACAAGACAAAGAAATATACATTCAAGTTTGGAACACTGATAGTTTGTTTGTTTTTTTTAGTTTTTGAGAGAGCTACTTGGGAAGAAAAACATGCTATGGGATGTTGGGAGACTGGTAGCACATCAAATATTTGATTACTTGAGTAACATTGGAGATTTCAAGGCACATGATGATGCTCTAACTTCATTTTTTGCAGCCTTTTAGAATAACATGCATGATAGAAATAGAATTCCAAAAAATTTGGTGGCTAAATATGTAAATGATATAACTTTCCAAGTATACACTGATGAGTTTATTATAGAGGCATTTGAGCCTAGATCTTTATGGATAGAGCCTCTAGGATATGAGATTGATGAGCAGATGGTTGAGGGTTCCATTGAGATATTGCTAAACAACCCTAAGGATCCTCTCAACCCTGACATGGTACATATGAAGATAAGTCAACTAAAGTATTTTTGGAAACCTCTGCACCTTAAAGAACTAAAAGGGTAAATAAAAATGTTGAAGAATATTTTGTACTGCATACACTTACCAAGGATGATTTTGATAGGTTAAGGGAAGTTGCAGTAGAGAAGAGGTCCAAATTTGTTGAAGTTCCCTTCAAACCTAGAAAATCAGGGAGATCAACTTCCACTACTACCTCTATGCGTCTAGCTATACCTAGTGCAACTAAAATAGTGAAAGAAAAGAAGGTAGAACACAATTCTCTAGTAGCAGTTAATGTAACTACTTCCATAAAACCCAACACTAGAGCTTGTAAGAGGAAGAATATACCTGTTGTTGCACCCTCAATTGCCTCCAAAAAAAAGATAAAACAAAAGGCTAGCAAAAAAAGGAACATGAGTGATGTTTTGCAAGAGGAGATTGATCTTGGCTTGAAAGAATAAGTTTAGTTGAAAAGGAATAGAAGAACTAGTGTTTCCACTAGTAATGAAGGTATCTCACAAGCGATTGGAACATAAAATGTTGTTGACTCATTTGATGAAGAGGAGATAGAGGAAGAAAAGAATACTTTCACAATTCATGTACATGAGAAAAATGGTGAAGAAGGCACATTAGAGACTATGGAAGTAATGCCTAACTCTCCTATGGTAAGAGACCACTCACCTCTAAAATTGAAGTCTTTAGTAAATAATATGATAGAATCTGATGATCTTCTAGCTACTACTAAATTTTTTGATGAAGTTAATGAAGAGGATAAGGAAACAATTATAAATGGTTTTATTTCAATACATGATCATTTTTATATGAGTATGGAAGATATAAGAATGAAGGATACTAACAATGTATGGAAAGCTCTAGTACAAAGAAGGAATGAAGCTGTAAATATTGATGACAAGATCAAGTCTGATGCCTTGAACACATATGGATCCTCCTTTTCTGAGGATGATACTACTACCCTATTAACAAAATATTCTAAGAGGTTCAAGGTTAAACAGAGAGTCACCATTCTCATGACAAGAGAAAAAAGCAGCACAAAAAGGTTGAAGCTAGAGACTTTTACTAGAGTGAAAGACATCGCAGAGAAAATTGGGATAGTGTTGTTTCTTCATCTCATACGGTTAAAATATAGGAGCCTAATAAAGACAAAATCATTGACATAGAAGTGGTGATCCCACCTACTACTAGTTTTTCCTTTTTTCAAAGAAGTAAAGGATCATTCTATTGAAAAGCTATCACCTTTGAATAAGGTTGATGATATACATGCTTCTCCAAAGATATCTACTCCCCTAGAAGATACAAAGGATACAACTAGAGAAAATATTGAAGATCAGTACCAGAATGACACCGATGACAATCCCCAAGAACAACATGAGAATACCAAAAATAATGGTGAAGAAGGTAAAAATGATGGAGAAGGAAGAAAAAATGAAAAGAATGATGATAGAAAGGATGAGGAAAAGAAGGAGAAATAAAATAAAGACAAACCATCAAAGAATCCCTCCAAAGAGGAAGAAGAGGAGAAGAAAGAAGATAATAAGGAAGAATAAAGGTTGGAAGAAGTGAAGAAGAATATCTAAAGACCATTGAGCCATCAAAGACATCTGAAGAATCACTTGAAAATGCTCTTAAGGGTAATTTTTCAAGGAAAATAAGGATTTAGCCTATGATTCCACTTGAACTAATTTAGCTCCCATCACATCCAGGCTATGTGGATCTAAGTAAGATCCCACTAGTTCAAAGGATATAGCTTTGTAGTACTTTTCTTGACTCTGGTAAAAAGTAAATTATTGAAACTCATCATAAAGGGACTGAACTAATAAATGATGCCATCAAGGCTTTGCAAGATACAACTCCCAGTGCTACAATTGATGACTCCTTAGCTCCTATTGAGAACTTAAAATTTTTGGTTGATTCACTAAAAGAGTACACTTCTAGCCTAAAGGAGCAGACTGGAAAAGAGGTTTAGTCAAGGATATTGGAGAAAAGGTTACTACTACTACATGACAAATGTGCAACTACACACAACATGGTGTTGCAATGCTTAAAAGAGGTAAAGGAATGTGAAGAGGAATCTCAAATATTGTTTGTGTATTGCATATGGTGGCCACTCGAGGTATTAAAAACTTAATGGAATCAATAGAGTCACAACTTGTCAATGCATCCAGAGCCTACAACATTGTAGATGATAAAGATTATGCCTCTTGGACTTCCATTTTAAACCTACAGAATAATTTTTTCACCTTACAAAGGAAAAAAGAGGATGCAATAAGGTGGTTTGGAAAACCTGGAGATTTTATGAAGTCTAAATATATTCCATTTTTGAGTGTCGTATCGGATGTAGAGAAACTTGACAAGATAAATCTTAATCCATCCACTCTAGAATGAGGTGAAGAGAGCTTAGTAGAGGTAGGAACATTTCTCAAAGAAATTTTCAGAGTGAAGGGGGTCTTGGATGATGGAAAACCCACCTAGGAAGCCATTCTCAAAGAATTAGAACGTGCCCCCAGTTCTGGTTGAAAGATATTTACTTCTTTTTTTATTATTATTTTAGTTTATTTTGCAAATTTATCACTGGTGCACCCTTTGTCCTTGATGTCAAAGGGGGAGAAGTTTTGGTGTGAGAGAAATTCTGAGAAGTTTTGGAACTCTAAAGGGGAGAGGTTTTGAAGTTTTGAAGAAGTTGTGATGTATACTTGAAAGGGGGAGCTCACACAATTTGGGTTTACAATTTTGAACATAGTTTTTGAAGATCCATTTTTGGCAGATGTTGCCATTAATGACAAAGGGGAATATTGTTGGAAGAATGAAGAAGAAACCCTCCAATGTATTTTCATTGATGCCAACATTTTTTGGTGACATTTTTGTCCAATCTGGTAAATAGTGTTTGTGTTACTCTGATCCAATAATTTGGTCTAGAATTTATCATATCAAAATATCGGCCTATGTGGTTTTAGTATGTTGTTTAGGACTGTTAAATGCATCTATGAACAAGTTTTCAGCAATTTTGGTTGAATGGGGTAAAAGATATAAATGATAGAACCAAGTCTTCTTCTGGATGACATGAATAAGTGGTATGAAGTTTAATATGTAGTGAAAATGTTAAAGAGATTCTTTTTAGGTCCGCGCCAACCTAAAACATTCCCTGCATGTTTTTTTTTTAACGTGAAATGAAATTAGCTTTAATTTTTTGGGTCAACAATCTATTTTTAATTAATAATGTGTACATATAGTTAGGCCGACGGGTATGTGCAGGATCATGATTGAAAAACAGGCCCTTGAGTGGCAAAAAATTCAAAAAAATCAGAGTTAGGTAACTTGATGTAAAAATTTGAATAAGTTATCTATGTTATTTCAAAAATATGTAAGAATAGGATCTATAGAAAATTGAATGTAATTTCTAAACTACTAAGTTTATTTTAAAAAAATTATTTGGTGAAAATTTGAAATTTCAATGTAGTAGTACTTAAATTTTAGGGAAAAAAGAAGTAGGTGTTTGTCTGACCACCCTAATCACAATAAAATGATAATATTTTTTATAAGATTTTAGATATAAGTAGAGGACTCATGTCCGATGTGATGCATATTTTTTTAAATTTTTCCAAGTAAATAATTAATTATGACTTTTAAAAATATAAAAACTTGTATGTCGACCACCTTAACTTGGTCAAAACTTCATGAAATTCATTTTTTAATCCTATAATATGTGAAACATAGAATATGATGCATGTTTCAGATTCAAAAATGTGATATTGTTTGAAAGCTATAAATGTTTTCAATCAACCTATCAATCGACTTTAGTCATAATTCAAATAGAAAATGAATAATAATTATTTATTAAATTCAAAGTAAAGAATAATTTATATTGGTGGAAAGTGAGAATCTTTAAAACCCTTTTGTTTCATCAATTTTGGGTAAAAAAAAAGTCAAGCCACATACCCTATCATACATACCCATCATGATCGCCACGTTGATGTATGTGGATATAATAGCACATATATATGAAACATTTTTGTATTGAAGATACGACATGTGATAAGAAGTGATGTGTGATAGTGTGATATTATGCGAGCTTATATGTATGAGTTTTGTATCAAGGAAAAATTGTAGTGTATGTGTTAAGATTTGACAAGGGTTCAACCCAAGAATTTACACACAAAATTACACACAAAAATAGAGAATAATTTTATTATTCAGAAAATTTACTTCTTACATGCAGAGGATCACAAATCCTCAAGCCTTGCAATACATGCAGGCTATAGAAAATTATAGTCACTACAAAATTCCCTTTCGCAGCATGCGAACTCTTTTTCCCCAAAAAGTTACAAAAATTAGAAAATCCCCCCATAAATAGCTCCTTTTCCATTTTGGAGCCAAAAAACATTTGAATTATCATATTTTGGTGGTTTGGCACCATAAATTACAATTTGAAATTCAAAATTTGAAACATCATTCAAAAATTAGCATATTTTGAAAGTGTACCAACTTCTAGGAGCCATAACTTTTGATCTGGGACTCCGGTTTTTGAACCATTTGAACCGTCAGAAAGGTCTCAGAGTCAAGAATATGCTTAATAATTAGCTATACTAATTTTGGCAAGTTTTCAGGCTATTTTGGGTGTGTTTAATGCCTGATCTGGAAGGTTTTTAGGTGCATTTCTAGGAGACTGAAACTACAATATCTTTCAAACTGGGAATGCTCTTGGCCTTATTCTTTCTCCAATATTCTTATTTTTCCATTCCTCCCATATGATTTTTGTCTCCAAACACCTTAAAATTCCAATACCTACTAAAAATAGTAGTTGACTAGAAAAGTAGAAAAATAAAACTGAACATGGGGATTTACATTATGACGAAAAGGGTATCCAAAAATGCAAAGACATATACAAAAGGCTAACCAAAGAAAACATAAATGGAATGCATATTTTTGGGTGATGCAAGATTTCTCTTACACCACTAGATGCTCCTACATCAGACACCTAGGGTAATTTGAGAAGTGACCCCGTCACGTCTCAAATGGTTGAGGAAAACCCAAACGGTCAACCTCTGCCTTGGATAGCTAGGATGAGTTTTCCATAGGCTTTCCTCTCCACTTCACCAAGTATTCTTCATATTGCCTATTTTTGGTACTCCTTCCCACACGGCTATCCAGGATTGCTTCAATCTCCTCCTTCTTTGAAGTAGATGTTGGAATGCCACATTGTTCCATTGTTGGTACTTCCTCTATGCCACCTTTATAATACTCTGTCAAATCTAAAATGAACACAGGGGAAATTTTGACTCCATCTGACAACTCTACCTCATATGCATTCCTTGAATCATGCCTCTTCAAAATTTTATAGGGACCGAACTTCTTCATCTTCAATTTTTTATAGGTTCCCATTGGAAACCTTTCTTTCCTTAAGTGGACCATCACTTCATCACCTACCTGAAACTCCTTATTCCTCCTCTTCTGATCTGCCTTGGCCTTATACTGCATATTCATCTTATTAATATGTTCTCTTACCTCTTCATGTACATTCTTGATGTGCTCTGCAAAGTCTTCGGCTTCGACACTAGTCTTCTTCTCTTGGTCCATCTTCCTCAATTTTGGAGCAGTTCTAGGACTACCTCCATACATAATTTGGAATGGTGATCTTCCCATACTCCTATTGACAGAATTGTTGTAAGAAAATTCTTCTTGGAGTAAGATGAGGTCCCATCCCTTGGGTTTATCTCCTACCAAACATCTTAGTGGGTTACCCAAACTTTTATTCACAGCCTCAGTTTTCCCATTAGTCTATGGATGGTGTACATAACTGAACTTCAACTCTATCTTCAACAATTTCCACAAGGTCCTCCAAAATTATTCCACAAACTTGGTATCACGATCTGAGACTATACTCTTTGGCAGACCATGTAGCCTTAGCACCTCTCTGAAGAACAAGTCAATGATGTGGACTACATCATGGGTCTTTTGGCATGGAATGAAATGGGACATATTTGAAAAAAATTTCAACTACCACAAACACTTAATCGTTCCCTCTCTGCATCTTTGGCAAACCAAGAAAAAATTCCATACTTATATCTTCACAAGGCCTCTTTGGTATAGGTAAGGGCTGATAGAACCCTATATTCTAGCTCAATCCCTTAGCCATTTGACACACTTTGCAACTCTGTACAAACTTCTTCACATCCTATGACAATTGAGGCCAATAGTAATGCTCACTGATAATGGCAATAGTCTTATTCTGACCAAAATATCCTGCCATTCCTCTATTGTGCTTCTCCTTTATTAGGTTCTCCCTCATGGAACTCCTTAGGATACATAATTGACTTCCTTTAAACAACATGCCATCCTAGATTATGAAATCCAACCACCTTGTCTTGTCAACTATAATAGGATCCTTGCAAGCTTTCCAAGCCTCTACAAAATTAGGATCCTCAGGGTACAATGTCTTGAGTTCATTGAACAAAACCACTTCAATCTACATCTCATTCCACAAATTTTTCCTCCTACTTAAGGAATCTGTAACCCTATTCAACCTCCCACTCCTATGTTTTAAAAAAAAGGTATAGCTTTGTAAAAATTCTACCCATTCCATATGCCTCTAATTTAATTTTCCTTGACTATTCAAGTACTGTAATGCTTGATGATTAGTAAGAAAAACAAACTCCTTCGACAATAGATAATGTATCCATTTCTTTAATGCTTGAACTATTGCATAAAACTCTTGATCATATACAAAGTACTTTCTCTTTGCATCATTTAACTTTTCACTAAAGTAGGCAATGGGCTTACCTTCTTGGCTCAACACTGCTCTAGTGGCACAACCACTAGCGTCACAATCCACCTAAAACACCTTATTGAAATATGGAAGGGCTAAAACTGGTTGCTCTGTCACTTTTTGCTTCAATAGATCAAAACTCTTCGCTGCTCTAGTGCTCCACTTGAACTATTTCCTATCCCCTCTCATTATTTCAGTCAAGGGTGCACAGATACTATTGAAGTTTCTAATGAATTTTCTGTAAAAATTGGCCAAACCATGGAAAGATCTCACCTCAGTAGCAGTTCTTGGGGTAGGCCATTCCAAAATAGCCTTCACCTTCTCTAGGTCCATCTTGAGACCTTCTGCTGAGACAACAAACCCCAAGTACACTAACTCCTTCACAAAACTACACTTCTTCAGATTAATCAACAATTTCTCTTCTCTCAAATTTCCAAAGACTATACGAATATGCATCAAATGCTCACCTAGGGACTTACTGAATATCAAAATATCATCTAAGTACACAATAACAAAATTCCCTAGAAACTCTTTCAATACCTCATTCATGAGCCACATGAATGTGCTCGGTGCATTGGTTAGCCCAAAGGGGATGACTAACCACTTGTACAAGCCCTCTTTGATCTTGAAGGAGGTCTTCCATTCATCTCCCTCCTGAATCTAGATCTGGTGATATCCACTCTTGAGGTCAATCTTTGTGAAGTACTACACTCCACTCAAATAGTCCATTAAGTCATCCATCCTTGACAAGTGAAACTTGTATTTGATCATTATATTGTTTATGGTTTGAGAGTTTGTGCACATTCTCCACTCCCCATCCTTCTTCGGTGCTAAAACTGTAGGTATTGCACATGGACTCAAACTCTCTCGAATCAAACCCTTTCTCAACAACTCTTGAACTTGTCTGTTCAACTCCTCATTTTGTGCAGGAGTCATTCTATGAGCTGCCTTATTTGGAAAACTAGTTCCAGGGATCAAGTCAATCTGATGACTGATCTTCCTCACTAGTGGTAAACCCTCAAGTACATTATCAGAAAAAATCTCCTGAAATTCACTGAATAACCCAAAAAACTTCTTCTAGCACATTCTCACTATCCTATTTATCCCTTCTAGGAGTAAATGCATAACACATACACTCATGCTTCATGCCTTCTAAAAATTTACTTCCATCAACATAACCCTAGCACTATTGTATACCTTTTCTTCATCCTCCTTCAGGGGTTTCAACTTATGGAAGACTCCATCCTTCGTCAGGGAATAAGTATTTGCATGGCCATTATGTATAGCTCTCCTATTGAACTGCCATGACCTCCACAACAACATGTGACATGCATCCATGGGGATGATATCACAGAGTACCTCATCACGATAGCTCCCAATTTTGAACTTCACCATGCACTACTAATTGACCAAAACTTTGTGATCTTTCTATAGCCAGGAAATCTGATACAAATGTGGATGCCTTTCCCTCTCCAACTTTAGTTTTGCAACCATCTCTTCTAACACCAAATTATTAGTGCTCCCATTGTCAATAATGACATCACAACATTTTCCTTCACATTTTCACCCTGTGAGAAACAAATTCTTCCTCTATTCTAGCTCCTTCTCTTCAGTCACCAGGGCTCTTCTCACCACTAGGGCTTCTCCCCTTTTAGCATAATCTGAATGCTCAGATTGAGCCTTCTCATCTGCATGTGCAACTCTTCCATGGCCTTTTATCCTTCTGTCTATCCTTCCTTGGTGTTGAGGGAATTCATAGGCTCGATTCCCTTCTTCACCATAATGAAAACAAGTACCTTTGAAACCACATCTTCTGAATCCTTGTCCAGATCTACCTCATCCTCTACCTCTTTGATCACCACTATTTCGATCATGAGGGTGGTAGAAATTATCACTCATCTATCCTCAGTTGGTACCCACATCTCCATTTTTCTTCTCATCCTCATTCTAGCTTCCAGAAGATTTTCCACCACCCTTTCTGCTTTGGCCTCATCCTTTTTTCTTGTTATCAAATCTTTTATTCAACTTCTCTTCAACTTTTAGAGAAAACTGGTACACATCCTCAATGGTTGTCATTCTGACTAGGCTTAACTCTTCTTGAATACTCGGTTGTAACCCATTAAGATAACATGCTACCTTCTCCTTGTTGGCCTCTGCATGGCCTGTTTTGATGATCATCTTGTGAAAATATTCTATGTACTCTTTCACAGATCTGCTCCCTTGCTTCAACCCTTACAATTTCTTCAACAAATCTAACTCATAGTCCACTGGTATGATCTAATTCTTCAGTTTCTCCACCATATGATCCCAACACCATATGATACCAACTGCTGATCTTTCCTTTTCCTCTTCGATTTTTCTCAAACTGGACCTCTTTCCACCAAATATTTGCATGGCCCTTCAGTTTCATTTTTTCAAACTTAACCTGATCTGTGCCCTCTACTTCTTCATACTTGAAATACTCCTCTAGCTCATTGATCTACTCAATCAACTTTTCTGGGTCCAGACTTCCAGAATAATTGGGGACTTCTATTCTAGGTCTCTTTCTGATCTTCAAAATGGCCCTAATCAGCTGCATTTGATCTTGATCAATCACTTCTTCTTCCTTTTATACATCTGAATGTTCCACCTCTTCTTCATCATCACTTTCTTCTCTCCTTCTTAGGTTTAACCCTCTTCTCATTTTTTCCTGCAACACATCAATTTTTTTCTGGAGGGATCTAAAACCCTCAGCCGCCAATGGATCTCTTCCACCAACATTTATGCCACTTTTGCCACCTCTAGCACTACCACGCCTACCAGACATTAGTCTTGGAGGCATCTTGACTATCTTGAATCCACAACCACAGTCCTAATGCAAACTGCCTCACGATTAGTGATCTATCCACACACTCAAGAAAACCTGCTTTGATACCACTTGACAAGGGAGCAAGTCAAAACAGAAAAATTTACTCACAAAACTAGAGAAAAAATTTATTATTCAAAAAATTTACTTCTTACATGTAGAGGATCACAAATCCTTAAGCCCTATAGTACATGCAAGCTATGGAAAATTGCAGTCACTACATAATCCCCTTTCACAACATGAGAACTCTTTTTCCCCAAAAAGCTACAAAAATCAAAAAATCCCCCCCATAAATAGCTTCTTTTTCATTTTGGAGCCAAACAACATTTGAATTATCATATTTTGGTAGTTTGGCACCACAAATTACAATTTTAAATTCAAAATTTAAATCATCATTCAAAAATTAGCACATATTGAAAGTGTACCAACTTCTAGGAGCCATAACTTTTTATTTGGGACTCCATTTTTCAAACCGTTTCAACTATCAGAAAGGTCTCAAAGTCAAGAATGTGCTTGAAATTAGCTATGCTAATTTCAACAATTTTTTGGGCTGTTTCAGGGACTTTTAGTGCCTCAAACCTGATCTGGAAGGTTTTTAGGTGCATTTCTGGGAGATTGAAACTGCAATATCATTCAAACCGGGAATGCTCTCGGCTTGATTCTTTCTCCAATCTTCTTATTTTTCTGTTCTAAATCCTCCCATATAATTTTTGTCCCCAAACACCTTCAAATTCCAATACCTATTAAAAATAGCAGTTGACCAAAAAAAGCAGAAAAACAAAACTAAAAGTGGGGATTTACATTATGACGAAAAGGGTATCCAAAAATGCAAAGACATCTACAAAAGGCTAACCAAAGGAAACATAAATGGAATGCATATTTTTGGGTGATGCAAGATTTCCCTTACACCACTAGATGCTCCTGCATCAAGATTGCAAACTAATGCAATATTTTGTATTTCAGAGCTTAATTGGAACTGAATTTAGCACATAAAAGGTGTACTCCATCAATTCAATTTTTTGCAATGAACCACACTCCATTTTGTAATAATTTCAGGTTGTGAGACTTTCAAGGATAATGCATCCTGGCAATGTGCCCCTATAATATCTTATAACTAGTTATAATATATTGTGAGCTAATCCTCACCATGGTTTTCCCCATTTTGGGTTTTCCACATAAAAATCTTGGTGTTTATGTGTTATGCGGTGTTATGCTCTCTTTCATGTCTTTACTTACAGTTGTAGTTAGATATGCTTTAATGTTTGGATGGCTTATAGAAGAATTGTTTAATAGAATATTGATTCATCCCCCCTCTCAATATTTTGGGTGTTCAATATTAGTATGGTTGAAGGAAAGACTAGTGGACATCAAATTAAAGATTACTTGTTGATATTAAGAGATTAAGACACATAGAAGAAGGCACTATGGGGATTCTTTAAGACCTTCCAAGAAAATATGCAATCTACAAAAATAATTATGAAGAGTGTGGTGGAAAAGTACAAAAATGACATCATTTCATGGTGAGTAAGGACTATTACATAATGGAGGCTATTGAGCCTAGGATTGTTTAGATCCTAGAAATGGGATATGAAGTTGCAAAGGATGTAATTGTTGGTTCGGTTGACCACATGCTAAGAAAACCTAAAGACACCTCTAATGAAAGATATGAAACATATGAAGAGAATTCTATGGAAGTGCACATGCAACAGAAGGAGAAACAAATAAATAAGTTAGTTGAAAAGATGACTGTACAAGTTGTGAAGATGATGGGCCTTTCAAAGGAACAATTTGAAAAATCTAAAATCATGTTTGGCACTTTGAGAGGTACATCTAGCACAAGAAGATCTGGTAGAACATCTACCCCCTCTCCAGTTGCCCCCAAGTCCTTTGGGAATTTTCTCTCTACCAGTGGAACTAAGAGGAAGGAGCCAACCATGCTTCAACAAAATAACAGAGTATGGCTATAAAAGAAAAGGATCCTCTAGTAATGCAACAGAGAAGAGTAAAGGATAATACTATAATGGAAAAGAATCAAGTGTGGATGAAGAAGAGGAAGAGGTAGAAGAACAACCTCTTATTAGAAAAAGGAAATTCGGTGTAGCACATGCAGAGTCAAGTGCAAAGAAGGAAAAGGTTGACATTATAGGTAATGATAGTGAAGCAGAGGTAGAGAAACAAAAAAAGGAATTTAAAATCTATGTGAGGGAGAAGAAAGCTAAGTCTGGCAAAGGAGAAAAATATCCCTCGAAAGTAAAGGAGAATAATAAGGATAAGTCTACTCCTCTGGTAAGAACACATAACCCTATGAAGTTATACATATTGTTTAATGGTATATTGCAACATGAAATGTTGGAGAAAATTGCTGCCTTGTATACCTCTGCGAATGACATTGATAAATATACAATAGAAGAGGTTATTGTTAGATATATTGTTACATTTGAGGTCAACATGAAGGATATTGAAGGCTAATTTCTTTAATATTTGAGGATTGCATTACATGTAAGAAGAGAAGTAGCAATAAATGAAGAGTCAAGGTTGAGGGAATCTACCCTAGAAGAGATTAGTGCTCCCCTCTCAAATGAGAATAAGGAAATATTAGCTCAAGTGTACAACAAATATTTTAGGACCAACAAAGGGTCACTACACTAATGAGCAGAGATAAAAATAATATTGAAAAGAAATGAGATTGTTGAGAAGATTTCCAACTTATTAAAGAAGTTGGGTATGACCCTAGACAATGAAGTGGAAGTACACGATGATATTCTTGCTCTAGAAGTGAATGATGTAGGATATGCACAAATGGAAGATGCTCAACATGAGCATGGAGTAGAAGATGATAATGTGCAAAATGATACCCTTCTATAAGTAGAAGAAGGTTGTAGAAGAAGACACTCATATGGTAGGATAAAATACTATTGGAGAAGATAATATTGAAGGATTGTCGAAGGAGGATACTCAAATAGGTAGTGTTCCCCCTCCTTCAAAAATAGAGAAGAATGTTGAAGAACAGGTTGTACAAGACAACCCAGAGATACATGAGGCACATAACATGAAAAAGATGCCTCCTCTTGATAAAAATGATGAATAAGTTACTAGTGAGTAGAAGAATGAATTTCAATCTGGTACTATAGACAAGGAGAAGAAGGATGAAAATGTAGAATATTACATTGGTGACAAGGAAAAGGATTTGGAAAAGAAATATGCTAATGAGAAGTTGGTTGGAGAGTCCTCCAGAACCTCTAGAGATTCCCTAAAGGACTTATTAAGTACACAACTCCAATTCCAACTTGTTATTTTTCCCAGTTACTACAAATACCAATGTAGCAAGGACAAGTAGACATGGAGAAAATGTCTCTCCTACAAAAATTACAGTTAGTTGATGCATTCCACACCTCCACTAGGAATTTTTTTTTACAAACACATCAGAAGAGGATGAAGTTAATAGATGAAGCAATGTAGGTGATAAAAGAGAGTGTACCTAGTTTAAGTATTGATAATTCATTATTTGATGTATAAAATTTAAAACTTTTACTTGATTCTTTTAAAGAGTATTCCAATACTCTTGCGAAAAAATCAGAAAAGGAGATTAATAAAAGGGTGAATGATAAAAGGTTGATATATATAACTGTTGGATGTTGTGGTTGTGTTTCTGATATGTGGTTTTCATTGATGTCAACACTATTAGCATTAGTGCATTTGAAGTTGTATATGTTTAGGATATTGACAAAACTATAATGGAATGAGTTGTAGGTTGTCATTGGTGAAGTGATGTTTTTTTTATCGGTGAGTTTAGAACATTCTTGATCAGAGTTTGTGGACTAAATGGTTTGTTGTTGAGTGTATCTAGTTTATCCATGTTGAGTTTTAGAGATCCGCGTGAAGATTTAATTGAGTTATGAAGATTTGTATTTTGACAGTTTTTCTGTTACTTCAGTTTGTGTTCCTGAATGAAGACTATTTGATTATAATTAGTTCAGTTGTTGTAGATGATTATCTAATGTTTCATGATGCTTGTGGATGTTTCTATATTTTTCTCTATTTGTGTTTCACGTTCATGTTGATCGTTGTGCTCACGATCTGAGATTTTCTCTTGAGTGTTCATGTTTTACATGTTCTTGGCCGACAAGGTGTTGAAGTGTGTTGTGGATCTTCGAGGAGTAATTAATTGAAGTGTTTTCACATTGAAGATGTTTATTTGGGTCTTCACTATATTGTGGCTGACCTTGGTTGATTCACATTGAAAAATTATCTATTGTTTTGGGCCTATAGTTTGTATTCATTTTATTATTTCTTTGTGGTTGGATTTTAGCAATGTAATTTCATGCTACAGATATATAAGAGTGATTGTTTATTTGAATTGAAGTGTGCCAGAAGAAGTGCTTGTGTATGAGATGTGTGAATAATGTCCAAATCATTTGAAGGTAGAGCAAAGTGTGAAGAAGAGTGAATAAGTGTTCATGTTCTTAACCGAAACTGTAATCAAGTATTAGCAGATACTATTTTCTCAGTTCAAAATATGGATGGTTGTAATCCAAATCTCTTTGTAAGAAAATGCACATGTCTTCCTTTGTAATTGAGTAGTGACCTCTAGGCAGTGTGCCTGAATGCATGTGTATTCCCCATTTATTCTTCTTATACTTTTAATAGGGTATAATCTTGTGGAATGACCTCCACCATGGTTTTTCCCCTAACAGGGTTTCCACGTAAAAAATCTTGGTGTTATGTGTGTTTTTTATGTGTTGTTGATTCATGCTTTCATTGATATTGATTAGATCTGAGAATAAGGATTAATAAGTTTGAAATTTGGTGACAATTGATTCACCCCCCCTCTCAATTGTCTACCCTTGTGTTTCCAACAATTGGTATTAGAACAGGTTCCTTGGAAGAAGTTTAATAGCTTGAGTTGATTTGAGATGGTGACATACAAGAAGGATAGTCTGAGATTTGATGGAACAAATTATTCTTTGTGGAAGACTCAAATGGAGTGTCATCTAAGATGCATTAGTGAACCCTACTAGAGCATTACAAGTAATGTGTATGTTATACCATTGAATGGTTCTATTACTTATGCCGAGATTAGGGATACTGAGTATAGTATCAAAGCTAAGGAAGAAGTGTTGAGTGCCTTAACTAATATTGAGATGACAAATGTTATGGATCTGAATACTACTCATGAGATCTGGAAAAAGTTGGAAACTTTGTATGAAGGTGATGCTAATGCGAAAATTACTAATTTGCAGAGTCTAAAATGGAAATATGAAATGTTGAGAATGGGCGATGATGAAAAATTTACTACTTTCATGCAAAGAGTGAATGAACTTGTGTGTGGTATCATATGTCTTGGTGGAAAGTTGGAAGAATCAGAAATTGTTTCTAAAGTGCTTAGATCCTTGTTTTCTACTTATAAAGTCAAAGCTACAACTATTGAAGAACTATAGACTGTAAAAAATGTAACTAGAGATATGTTGGTTGGTAAGCTTACTGCTTTTGAGTTGAGTGAATTTGGTGATGCCCTTCCTAAGGTTGAATCTGCATTTAAGGCTACTACTTTTGGAAGAGATAGATAGAGTTATGATACAGGTGAGAGTTCATCTAGAAATACATTCAAGTATGAGGATGAAATTAGGAAGATTGAAGAAGAAGAAAGAGAGCTAGAAGAGCTGGAAGCACTTATTTTTAAGAGAGTACTGAGAGGAAAAGGTAAGTATGAAGGAAAATTTCCTCTTAAATGTTCTTCTTGCAATAAAATAGGTAATTTTGCATCAAGGTGTTTAGAAAGAGATTCTAAACCAAGACATAACAAGCATAAATTTCAAAAGAAGTGTTACTATGTTGCTGATGAAGGTGTGACAAATGATGAATTTGATAAAGGTGATGATGAATGGGTGTTTATTTCTATCAAGGAAAATAATCATGTATCTACTGATTTTGCTAGTTGTACAAATGTGGAGAAAGCCCCAGCTGCTTGAGTTGAAGAGAAAGATGAATGGGTAATTGATAGTAGATGTTCACATCATATGACTAGACAGAAAAGTAAGTTTGTAAGCTTGGAAATATATGATGGTGGTGTTGTGAGATTTGGTGATAACACAGCTGGTGTGATCCGTGGAAGAGGATGCATTTCTCTTGATGGTAAGAATAATACTGATGATTTCATGTATGTGGAAGGTCTGAAGCATAATATTTTAAGTGTCAAATAGATGGTTGATAAGGGATACAATCTTCAATTTAAGGATGGAAAGTGCACAATATTGAGATGTTCTAGAAATGTGATTGCATCAGGTACAAAAACACGAGGTAATATCTTTCATCTAAATGCTGCTAGTAAAATTTGTTTGATTTCTCAAGTTGATGAAAGTTGGTTGTGGCATAGGAGAATGTATCATGTTAACTTTGATAACATTGTCAAGATAAGTTCTACTAAGGTTGTGAGAGATCTACGTAAGTTGGTAAAACCTACTAATGTCATTTGCAAGGAATTTCAGTTGGGAAAACAAACTAGAATTTCATTTAAGAGAAAACAACATTGTTTGAATGAATTGTTGGAGCTTGCGCAAACTAATTTATATGGCCCCTCTAGAATAAAAAGTTTACAACGTTACAAGTATTTCATGTTGCTTATTGATGATTACTCAAGAATGATGTGGGCTACTTTCTTAAGGGAGAAATTTGAAGCTCTAGAAAAGTTCAAGATCTTTAAGGTTATGGTTGAGATAGAGACTGGTTTGAAGATTAAATGTCTAAGATCAGATAGAGGAGGTGAATTCACTTCTAGTGAGTTTAATTCTTTTTGTGAAGAACATGGAATAAAGATACAATTATTTGTAGTGTGGACCCCTCAACAAAAAGGAATTGTGGAAAGAAAGAACATAATAGTTCAAGATGTTGCTAGAAATATGATGCTACAAGGAAATGTTCCTCATATGTATTGGAGAGAAGTTGTGAGTGTTGTTGTGTATATTCTCAATTGGGTACAAATCAAAGGTGATACTAGTAAGACCCCTTTTGAGCTATGGACTAGTCATAAGCCTACTATTACATATTTCAAAATCTTTGGGAGTAGATGCTATATTAGAAGAGGTGAAGATATAGGAAAGTTTGATGCTAGGAGTGATGAAGGAATCTTTTGGGTTATTCTACTAAAAGCAAGGCCTACCGTGTTACAATAAGAGATTGAAGGAAATGGTTGAAAGTAAATGTTAAGTTTGATGAAGACATTGCTAGACCATCTAGAACCTGTGGATATGATTCTGATGATCAGAATGACAAACAAAAAAAGGTCAGACTTCAAATCAAGTGAAAATCATTCTGGTGAATCAAGAAGATCAAGAGGAAGAAGAAACTAGTGAAAGAGCAGAAGAGAGATTAGAAGAGCCTGAAATTCAAGAATGTTCTAAGACTTGAGGTATGTAAGATTGAATCATTCAAAAAATCAAATTATTGGTATAAGAATAAAGGTGTCCAGACTAGGAGAAGAATTGCAGAAGAATATTGCTTGATTTCAAAGACCGAGCCTACTAGTGTGAATGAAGCATACAAAGATGAGCATTGGGTTGAAGCAATGAAAGAAGAGCTACACAAAATTGAGAAGAATGATACATGGATTCTTGTTCCTAGACCTAAGGATAAAAATGTAATTGGAACTAAATGGGTCTTTAGAAAAAAATTGAATGAGCAAGGTGAAATGGTTAAAAAAAGCAAGACCGGTTTGCAAGGGATATTCTCAAATGGAAGGAATTGATTTTGAAGAGACTTTTGCCCCTAGAATTGAAGAAGAGACTGTTTCTTTTCTTGTGATGCTTACAAAGACTACAAGGTTTATCAATGGATGTCAAGTCTACTTTTCTAAATGGTGAACTGGAAGAAGAGGTGTATGTTGAGCAACCTGATGGATTTCAGTTGACTGATTAGGGAGATATGGTTTGTCAATTGAAGAAAGAATTGTATGGACTTAAGCAAGCCCCTAGAGCTTGGTATGTGATGATATTTGTTGAAGCTTGTATTTGTGAACCATGATCCTAATACCTGCAAAACACAACAAACAAACACATTAGAAGATTGAAATGCAAGTTAGAAACATGATTCCTCAAGAAATCCATTTATCAATGCTCTAAATAGGAAAATGAAAGCAATACAATGAGAAATCAACAAAAGAGATTAAATCCTATGAAAGCAATGTAAATTCTTGATCTCTTGAGGGAGTTGGTGCCAATTTGATGTGAAAATTGGCCCTTTCCCAACTCCAATGCTAGCTTTGATGATTTGATGAAGATTGTGATCCACTTTGATGAAGATTGATGAATGCTCCAAGCTAAAATCTGCAAAAAACCTAGCTATGATTCAATGAGATGGATGAGAATTGCTAAGTATTTTAGCATGGTAACTTTGCTTGAGATGTGGATGATGAAATAAGGATATAAGCTCTTTATTTATAGATTGATAAGTTGAAGAGATGTCCAAATTTGATCAATGTGGGACAAAGATTCAACCAATGATATGATGCCACTTGTCAACATGTGAGAGG
Source organism: Sequoia sempervirens (assembly GCA_007258455.2). Taxonomy (NCBI): domain Eukaryota; kingdom Viridiplantae; phylum Streptophyta; class Pinopsida; order Cupressales; family Cupressaceae; genus Sequoia; species Sequoia sempervirens. The sequence continues at coordinate 17,827,979 of VDFB02018296.1, forward strand.
ATGAAGGTTGAGCAAGTTTTGATCCATGTGCAAGTTTGAAATTTGAATTTGATGAGATGACATGTTTAGGGGGATGAAAAATGAGTTAAATGCCAAGTGGGAGACATGTAAGAGACAATGTAAGAGCTTTAAATGCTTTGTTGGATGGACAAGTCCTTTTGGGGGGAGATTTCAAATTTGAGGAATATTCCCACTTAGATGCCTTTTTGAATGAAAATAGGGAATTATTAAATCAAATAAATGATTTAATTGTGCAAGTTGCAAAATCTAGAGAATTTGAGTGATTAGGATTAAATTAATCAAGATTTGATTAATTTAAGGATATTTAGTGATTTGACAATTCGATTTAGATTTTGGATTAATTTAAATCAAAAAAGAGAGAATATGATAAGAGGCTAATTAAATAAAGATTTTGATTTATTTAATTAAAAGGGATGGTGTTAGATTAAATCAAATAAGGTTTTAATTTATTTAATTTAACAGATAGACTTTAGAGATTTAATCAAATAAATTGATTATTTAATTAAATAGGGATAATTAGATCAGATGAATTGATTTAATTAACAAGGGAAAGTGACTTAATTAGACAAAATAATTTATTTAATTAAGAGACGAATATTGATGAATTTAATCAGATAAGGGAATTTGATTAAACAGTTAGACCGAGGGATGATTTAGGAAGAAACGATGTTAGTAGATCAGAGTGTGATATCACCTATATTTTCGATGTCTATAATATTTTAACAAAGGTACTATTGATAGTAATTTGCATTTCAAGAATGATGATAAAGATTTGATTGTGGAAGTTTTTGTTGATGATATCATTTTTGGAGGAGATGATAGTTTGTGCATGAATTTTGCTAATGAGATGCAAAGTGAGTTTGAGATGTCTATGATTGGAGAGATGAAATTATTTTTGGGATTAAAATTACTCAGTTAGATAAAGGGATCTTTATATCTCAATCCAAGTATGTAAAGAATTGTTGAAGAAATTTGGTATGGAAGATTCAAAGCTAGTTGTTGCACCTATGGTGACCGAATGCAAGTTGACAACAAACGATGACTCTTTGAAGGAAAATCAAACAAGATAAAGATAAATGATTGGTGGATTGTTGTATTTAACTCAAACTAGACCTGATATCATGAATTTTGTATGTATTGTTGCTAGATTTCAAGCCGATCCGAAGGAATCTCATGTGATTTTTGTGAAGAGAATTTTTAGATACTTGAAAGGGATAGTTGACTTTGGCCTATGGTATCCTAAAGATGATGATCTTACCTTGAGTTCCTTTATTGATGTTGATTGGGAAAGATATGTGGATGAAAAAAAGTACTAATGGTGGAGCATTTATGTATCTACTGTAGAGGCTGAATACATTGCTGCTACTAACAATTGTACTCAAGTCCTGTGGATGAAACAGATGTCGAAGGATATCAAAGTTGTGTATAATGAGCCTATTGCTATATTATATGATAATTCAAGTGCCATTAACATTTCTAAGAATATGTTGTTGCATTCAAAAACCAAGTATATATCTATCAAGTTTCACTTTTTGAGAGAAAAGGTAAGTGAAAAGGAAGTCAGATTGGAGTATGTGCCTACTAAGGAGTAAATTGTAGATATCCTTACAAAGTTGTTTCCTAAGGACAGTTTTGAGTATCTTAGAGGGAAGTTAGGGGTAATTACCCCTCCCAATCAGAACTAAGATGCAAAGCAATGCATTGCATCAGTCCATGCATTTCATAATCATATCTTGATCTAGATTGATGTTGTGGTGGCTGCTACTCATGGGGAGTAGTCAAATGGTTTAGAAATTCAGATATGTGTTTTAGAGCTTAGAGATATTTTTCATTGATGTCAAAGGTGGAGAAGATTAAGGTGAAAAAATGGTGATTATCTGAGGAGAAGAGCCTTGTGAGGAGAAGATTATGTGAAAGAGTTGAGGAGAAAAAGATTTAGAACCTAAGGGGGAGTAAGTGTCAAGAGTTAGTTGCGTTGATGGTGTTTTTCACATCATGTGTTGCCATCAATGCCAAAGGGGGAGATTATTGGATGTTGTGATTGTGTTGCTGATATGTGGTTTTCATTGATGTCAACACTATTAGCATTAGTGTGTTTGAAGTTGTATATGTCGAGGATATTGAGAAAATTGTAATGGAATGAGTTGCAAGTTGTCAGTGGTGAAGTGATGTTTTGTCTGTCGGTGAGTTTCATGCATTGTTGATTAGAGTTTGTGGACTAAAGGGTTTGTTGCTAAGTGTATCTAGTTTATCCATGTTGATTTTTAGAGATCCGCGTGAAGATTTAATCATTATGAAAATTTGTATTTTGACAGTTTTTTTGTTACTTTAGCTTGTATTCCTAAATAAAGATTATGTGAGTCCAGTTAGTTCAGTTGTTGTGGATACTTCTCTAGTGTTTCATGATGCTTGTGGAAGTTTCTAGATCATGCTCTATCTGTGTTGTACATCTATGTTGATCGTTGTGCTCGCGATCCAAGATTTTCTCTTTAGTGTTCATGTTTTTCACATTCTTGGTTGATAAGGTGTTGAAGCATGTTGTGGATCTTCGAGGATTAATTAATTGAAGTGTTTTTGAGTTGGATATTTTGATTTGGTTCTTCACTATGTTGTGGCCGACCTTGGTTGATTCACATTGAAAAATTATCTATTGTTTTGGGGTGACAGTTTGTATTCATTTTATTATTTCTTTGTGGCTGACTTGTAGTGATGTAATTTCATGTTGCGTATATATAAGAGTGATTGTTCATTCAAATTCAAGTGTGCAAGAAGAAGTGCTTGTGTATGAGATGTGAAAATAATGTCCAAATCATTCGAAGGTAGAGAAAAGTGTGAAGAAGAGTGAATAAGTGTTCATGTGCTTAATCAAAACTATAATCAAGCATTAGTAGATGCTATTTTATCAGTTCAAAATTTAGATGGTTGTAATCCAAATCTCTCTATAAGACAGTGTGTCTTCCTTTGTAATTGAGCAGTGAGCTCTAGGTAGTGTGCCTGAATGCATGTGCATTCCCCATTTATTCTTCTTATATTTTTAATAGGGTATAATCTTGTGGACTGACCTCCACCATGGTTTTTCCCCTAACAAGTTTTCCACGTGAAAAATCTTGGTGTTATGTGTGTTTCTGATGTATTGTTGATTCATGCTTTCATTGATATTGATCAGATCTGAGAATAAGGATTAATAAGTTTAATAAGTTTGAAATTTGGTGACAATTGATTCACCCCCTCCCCCTCTTAGTTTTTAGAAACCAAGATCAGACATGCAAACTAGAAAAAACTTTCCACAAGAGAAAAGAAAATAAAAGTAGAGGAATTTGCATGAAGATGTGCAAATGAATATTATTCAGGAATTAAGAAATTACAAGGGATAAATTTCTTTATAAAAGCAATGTATGCATAACCCTAATGTTGACCTAAAATTAGGTCTACTAAATAAAGCTTACTTATTAATTAAGTAAACTAATTATTACCTAAAAAAAACCTAGGTAAACTTAATAAAGTGTAATTAAATAATTAATTACACTAATAACCTCCCTTAAGTGCAACTTAGGGAGACTAAAAAAGCATGCACCTAATGCTAGGATGAATGCAAGAAAGCAAGAATGGGCACCGACAACAAGGCCTAATCAAGTACCCATGTACAATGCAATGAATGAGAAAGAGGAGAAAACCTAGTGGGACAACCCCCCCCCCCCTCAATGAGATGATCTGCTACAAAGAAGCACTAGAAGAACACTGGAACTGGAATCTGACAAGGAAGGAAAGATACTTCTATTTACTACTGAAACCAAATGAGAATCACTTATTAACTCAGAGAATCATGATAAAGCAATAGTAGACCTAATGCCACAGAACATTGGAAAACTCACAAACTAGAACAACCTTCCACAAGATAAAAGAAAATAAAAGCAAAGCAATTTGCATGAAGATGTGCAAATGAATATTATTCAAGAATTAAGAAATTACAAGGGATAAATTTCTTTATAAAAGCAATGTATGTATAACTCTAATGTTTACCCTTGTGTTGTCAACAATAACAAGAAGTTTACTGCTGCACATAATAAATTTTAGAACAACCTTAAGGATACACAAAATTGTGTTGATGAAGCCAAGGTGTTATTTCAATTTTGCATGAAGTTGTCCATTCCACTAAGAACATTAAGAGTTATATGGACTCCATTGAGTCCTAGATTGATAAGGAATCTGATGCCTATGATTTGGCGAATGATGTAGATGGATCCACCAAAGCAGTAATTGAAAATTTGTATGAATAATTCTTCTAGTTGTAGGAACAAAGAGAAAATACTATAGTGTAGTTTGGACAGCTCAAAGACCTGGTGAATGCAAATTTCACATCTATATCTTGTGCTCTGACTAGTGCAGAGAAAGAAATTAAGTTAAATCTAGTACCTAATACTCCAAATGAAGGTGAAGAACTCCTCATGGAGTTTGAGGCTATGAACTACATGCTTGGGCTGGAAAAGAATCACTAGGAAGATGGTAATAAGGTCTAGCATGCACACCTTACAAAATTGTAGGTGTTATACACCAATGTTCCATCCTCTTCCGGTTGATTTGTGAAGATTTATTTTCTTTCTATGCATTTTAAACTTCATTATATAAATGTGGAAGTTAGAGGATAATGTTTGAGTGCCAATTTTGATCTGGTTTGATGGATAACACTATTAGGGGGATTTAGTCATATTTTTTGGAGTTTTTAACTCTCATGTTTACATGTATATATCAGTTAGGGGGAGTTTATGTGTAATCTGGTGAAGATTTGGTTGATAATGTAAAATCATTAAAAGTAGGAGAAGAGAATATTACAATGATACATGTGAGAAAAGAATAGAAACTAACCTTTGCACCCTTTTCCCTTGATGTCAGAGGGGGAGAATAGGTTGAGAATAGTTTTGCATGTTTCCATCAATGACAAAGGGGGATATTTTTGGAATTTTAAGGAGTTTTTCATTGATATACGTGTTGGTAACATGAGCATGAGATGCACAGTGTGTAGATACATTGTTTTCATTGATGTTAACATTATGGTTTGAGGTCTACTTTGATTATTAGTACATTTAGTGTGCATTGTTTGAAATAATGACAATCTAGTATAGATTTGTAGATGTTTTGCTACGGTGAAGAATAGATGGATTGATTATTCAACTATCTCAGAACATAATTTTTAGTGCTCTTTGCATCTAGTTTTTGGTCTGTATTGGTCTATCTTGAATTATTTTGGTCTACAATTCTAATGAATTTTTTTTGGATGTCAAAGGATTCTAAATCCAAAGTTTCAATTTGTTTTACCTTTGGTGTAGAAGTTATGGATGAAAGTATATTGGGTTTGTCTATGACAATGTTTCCTAGACATAGTAGTTGTTTTGATTAGTCTACACTTCACTGCAAAAGAATATCTATACTTGAAATTTTTTGGAAGTGTTTAAAGGTGTCAACTACTTCTAAGTTCCAAGTGGTATGTAGTTTAGAGGTTTGTGTGTCGGTTTGAAGATAATTAGTTGGCTTATTTTTGGTGTTAGGTCACCAAAAGTGTCAACCTAATATGTTTGAAGTTGTGCGGAGTTTAGATAAGTATTGATCCATTATGTGGGATCTATTATATGTCCACCCAAACCTATTTGATGTGTTACAAATTTTTGAATTAAGGTTGAAGCATGTATGGTTGATCTTGAGTTGACAAGTTATTGTTTTGCATGATACATATAATTAGGCCAACCTAATTGATGTTGTAGGTTTTTTGAAATGTAATGAGTATAAGTATAAGATAATTTTGTGTTGAAGAGCAATGATTAAGTGGGATGATGTGAATTCCTAAGAAGATTATACAAATGTAATGTGAATGTAGAGCAGAGTAGACTGTTAGAGTAGAGTAATATGAAGTGTGTTGATTCAGTGTTTTGAGCTTCAATGGAACTATATTTCTTGTATATTGTAGATGCATTTGTAGTAGTTAAAATCTTAGCAGTGAACCACCCCTTCCTTCTATCTTTTTTTCTTTCTATGGGTAGTGATTTCACTGAAAAGTGAGTCCACTTGGTAGTGATCCTTTCTGTAATATATTACAATTAGTTATAATATATTGTGAGATAATCCTCATTGTGTTTTTTCCCTTTTATGAGTTTTCCACATAAAATTTTGGTGTTCATGTGTTATATGATTTGATGGTTTCTTTCATGAGTTCATTCCTTAACAAAAATTGAATATGATATGTGGAATGAATGCTTAAATGTTTAAGTGGTTTCAGAGAATATTGATTCATCCCCTCCTCTTAGTATTTCGAGTGTTCAACAACTAGGCCTTGTTTGCCAAGACCCATCATGCATTCTTTTTAGGGTTTTTAGCTACTACCTAAGTTTATCTTAAAGGAGGGTGTTAGATTAATCATGCATTAGCTAATAATTAATCAGTGTTTTATTAATTATTAATCTAATTTATTCTCATGCACTTAAGCTAAACTTAGGAGTGATTTACTATGTTAACTAGAGAGATATTATTAGATCATTCTATCTCATTGCATGAGATGTTGACACTTGTCATGATCTAATCTCTTTCTCATTTAGGGTTTCTCCTATATAGAACTCAACCCTCATTGTATTATCTCTCTTTGTCTCTTGATCTTTTTACCTTTGATGCTCTTAAATTATGTAGCTCTTTCTTGTTGAGGAATATTCCATATTATTGTTTGCAACTCTCTTGCATGGAAGGTGTATTTATTCGTTGTTTGATCTCTTGGCTCATGTTTTTCACAATTCTAACAAGTGGTAGTGAATCTAATATTATAAAAGAAAAAACCAATTTTCTTTATTGTTATAGTCTCAAGGGTGCTATTGTGTAATCACACATATTGAGTACCAAATGAAAGAATAAAACAAGAATATTGAGTTCTCTTTTGTAAATATGCATAAAGAGTAAGATACTTTTATAACATATTATCCTCCAAAATAATATTATAGAGTTCTTAAAATCATTTTATAATAATTTACAAATGGGCACTAAAAGGTGAATAATTTTTAAAAATAACACACAAGAAACATTATATAATTATAAGGATCTTTCATGAAAATGAGATTATCATGCAAAGTGTTAGTAAGGACATGAAATCATCTACCATGGTAATTTTCATAAATTTATTTCACCATTTGTCCATTATTATAAGGGAGGTATGTTTAAAAAATTATTCACACTTACATATTTTTTAAAGAGTATAAATCTCAATACATCACAATAGGAAGCACTTAGTATTTTCAAAGATTTTACATGGCTAAAAGTCAACAAAAGAAAATAATATTTTATAATTTTATACATCCTCCATCATAGAAAACAAGCTATTGTTTTATATAAATCTTACATTAGGAGAGAATACAATTATTAGCTAATAGGCTCTACTTCTGGGATTGCCAGTGCACACTCGGCCTGCAAACATGTCTCATGCTACCAGAATACCCTTCAAAGCTATTATTTTTAGATTGTCACCCAGAATACCCTGTTGTTAAACAATTTTCATATCCATCAAATATTTTATCTTTATTTAGCCGATAGTGTCAGCTTTCAGCCAGATAGTTGTCTAACGCCGAAAAGTTGTCCCATGCCAGAAAGCTGTCTCACACCGGTATCAGTATTCAGTTGCTGCTGGAAAGTTGTTCTCATGCCAGAGAATTTGACACTAGCCAGAAAAGGTTTGAGTGTCTCACACCGAGAAATTTGTGACTTGTCAGAAAATTGCACAGGGGATAAAATTTTACTCTTGCTGTCAGCTATCGGTAAGTCCACCGTATTCTCTCTAATCCTGGAAAAATTGTAGAGGCGAAAATTTTTTTGTCCTGCTGGCAGATATGGGTAAATCCATCTCATTTTTCTTGAACTTGCTACAGAGCTGCTTGGTGGGTGGCGATATTTGTTGTGATGCTCCATGGGAGCCGCTTCATCACCGCCGATATGGGCTATATGTATGCTACAGACTATTAAGCACTGCGATAGCTTGCAGGTCCATTTTTTGCTTGCAGGTCTAGTTTTTTTGTTTACTGTGAATAGTTGTATGGAGATTGATTTTAGTTCGTCTCATTTTTAAGAAATTCTTCTCTTGTAGGGTTTCATAAGATTTTTCTTCCGAACTCTACTCATTTTAGCTTACAGCCACCATTCAGAGCATGACGCTATTTGTGCAATGAGTTTTGTATCTTTTTGTTTACATATTTGGTCCTACATTTCAATTTATGTGTGGGTATTTGGTCTTAGCTATAAGGAGATTGTTTTTGATTTGTCTCATTTAAATTTTTTTTGCTCTTGTAGGGTTTCAGAATATTTTTCCAGTGAACTCTGCATTTCAATTGGTGTGTGGCTATTTGTGCAAAATCTCAAGGTAAGGTTAAATGGCCTTCAAGTTGGGTATTTGGTTTTTGTTGTTCATCTTCTATCTAGAAGAGGATAATTATAGATTTAAAATATTGTTCCACTATTGATTCTGTTCATAGTGCTTTGCTTGATTGAGATTAAATGACCCACGTTCAAACATATCTGGTCTTGACTATGTAGGTTTAAATGGCCCACTTGAAACATAGCTAGTGTTGACTATATAGCTTTAAGTGATTTTTTGGTGTTTTCCCCTTAGGACAAGAATGTTAAATTTGAAGTGTTTGGGACTTATTGGATATGGATTATGATTTACTATGAGAGTTTGTAATTGCACGAACTATAAACCAACAAAGTACAAACACAGAATATACAAAAATTGATGTTCACGTCAACATGCTTGGAAGGAGATGGTGAATAGTCTGAACAAGCTTATTGGTTCCTACTGCTTCTTTAGGCTTGATATGAAGAATGCGTGGTTGTGGGTGTTCTTGTTTGGGACTAGGAAAAAACTAGGCAATTTTTTTTTTAAATTAATACATAAAATAAACTTAAATAATGTATGAGACATGTAAGGAATGAATTTGGAGAACACAAAAATCTATTTTGACCACAGTAGCATCACTCAGATTTGGTATTGACTCAGCAAACAAAAAGTATAAATGGAACTCAATTACTCAAAATTTAATCAGGACACTGGAACCAAACAAAATTTCATAAAATCAGGGGAAGAACACTATGATTTTTATAGCAAGTCAAATAAAGGGAGAAAGAAAAATTCTTTTCTATCTAGGGCAGCCCAAAGCAATATTTATTTTTTACGTTATAAAACAAGATCAGGGGTTTGGGGGTAGCAACCCTCAACAGGGCCAGGGAGCAGCACCCTTTGTGGAGTATGAGGAAGTAGGGGTCTTCAAGGTTCATACTATTTCGCATAATTTTATTGTTTAACAGCTAACCAAATGTCAATAAATCCTTTTTCACCCAACAACCAGTCCACTCTTCTGAGATCCTTGTGAGGAAGATGAAAATGATTAAAAAACACAAAAAAAGGGGGTTTTGACAATGTTTCTGATTTCCTTTGCCAGCCAAGTTGCAGGTGAAGACTTGCTGAGTTACTTGTGAAAAGCTAGCAAATTTTTTGTACAAAACTCAGCATGTGAGCTGCAAAAATTCTTTCTTTTTCTTGTGAGTTTGTTGAGGCTTATAGATGTTAGAATTATTATTTGGTATTACACTAGATCTATCCGTAATCAAAGTTTCCTTACCATACTTGATGCCATAGAGCTTTATTTGCTATGAAACTCAAATTACACTTTTCCACTCTTTGTGATGTGAGGAACACAAGTACTTACAAGAGAATTATACATAACCGATAGTATTTACAAGTTGATCCTAATAAGGGCCCAATAATGGTAAAAGCTATATGGATAACTTCAATCAAGATGGAAATAAATAGTTTAGTTGAGTTTATCATAGATGGAAATTATAAGAGGCTAAAATTCTATATGCAGCACCAGTTATATTATTAAGGAAGAAAGATTGGCTAGCAATAGATTACTGGGCATTGAATGAGAGAACCACAAAGAATAGCTTCCCAATGCCAAGTATTGATGATCTAATGGATGACTCACACAAGATGAAAGTCCTTTAAAAAATGGATAATATGTTTCCTGCTCACTTGGCTCTTCTTTTGAAAGGGAGATGCTAGACAATGACTAATGACTCTTGTTTAAAGTCCTATGTTCCACTGATAATGTAAAAAAGTGTTTTTAGATATAATACAAGAACAATACACATGTTAATGTTTAAACAACATCTGTTAGGGATATTATGCCAAACAAAATCAAATTCAATGCCAATTATTCCCTGGGAACTACATACTAATCAACTTGGAGATAGGTACTAAATATGCAGGAAGATATAGGGAAAAATTTAGCAATTGCTGCAGTTTATTAAAACTATGCTACTACTCCCAAAAGCCTTTTTATACATTTTTGGTTGGAAAATAATTTAATTCTTTGTTGTTATTTCATATATTATGCTTATCTTTTCTCGAACGGTAAAATATGTTCACCTTTTCCTGTAACACTAATCATGCTATTTTTCAATGTGCAGACACAAAACAAGCCACTACTCTGTGCAGAGGAATTTGTTGTATATCTATTTAGTTTTCTATTGCCTAGAAATGTACTTTGTCCACAACATTGATAAACTATGTTTTATACTTGTAATATGCACACACAAAATAAGACACTGCTCTTTGCAGAGGAATTCGTAACTATGTTTTATAGTTGTAATAAAACATCTTATACTTCCACTTTTTGTTGCATAAGCACGAATTGTCCAGTGATTTTAACAAATATGTTATTATGATTCAATCTATAAACTTTCCCAATTAAAGATATGCTTTAGTAAACTTCTTTTCAACACATTTGCTGCTCTTTCAATAACAACTCACAGACAGTATAAGGTCTTCCCTTTTTTTAATAGTAATATGAATAGTTGTTATAGTGATATATGTATGATTTGTCTTTGGATCATATAATGACTTAATGAGGCATTTGCAGACATTTGGTAGCTCCCTTCTTTTCCTTGATGATGGTGATTCAACCCTTACTTGATAATCATGTACTGTGTAAGCTTTGTGCTATTAGTCTAAAAATTGATCAATACTTGATTAGGTAGCTCACCTGCTATTTCTTTAGAGTGTTTTACAGTGTAGGATGTTTTTTCTTTAGAGTGTTTTATAGTGTAGGATTTTTTTTTTACAATAATGTAGTAGATTGTTCAAAGTTTCCTAGATCAGAATCTCTGCTAACCTTTGTACCACATCTACTTCTGAAGTATTATTCCTCTGCTAGCACAGATAAGCCATTTCTCTATAGTAGTGACCAATTCACTATCAAATTATGTATTAAATCTATGTAGTATGTATTCAATACCCAAACCACATAGTAAAACCATTTCTCTATAGTAGTGACCAATTCACTATCAGATTATGTATTAAATCTATGTAGTATGTATTCAATTCCTGAACCACATAGTAAAACTCTTCTCTTAGGGACAACGATTACTAAGACACTGTTGTGTGCATCACAAAATCAAATGCAAATAAATGCATAATAATTCACACCAAATTATATTATACTATCAGTGTATTCCTTGTACCCCCTCTGCGTGCAAGTGCTAGTTTTATCTAGTTGGACTCTTGTAGTAGCACTATTAGTGATAGAGTAGTCAATATGAATAATGACATGAAGACTAATTAATTCAATCCATCCTTTCACTCAACAATGTGAATGAAGAGAAGCTACTATTTTTCAATTAGTTCCTTTCCAGTTTGGTCTTACTTGAAAATATTATTATTAGAATAAAGAATTGGAGTAGATGCAATTACACTTTTCATGATAATCCCATTTTCATGAAAGATCCTTATAATTATATAATGCTTTTTATGTGTTATTTTTAAAAATTATGCATCTTTTAGTGCCCATTTGTAAATTATTATAAAATTATTTTAAGAAATATATAATATTATTTTGGAGGATAATATGTTATAAAAGTATCTTACTCTTCATGCATATTTACAAAAGAGAACTCAATATTCTTGTTTTATTGTTTTATTTCGTATTCAATATGTGTGATTACACAATAACACCCTTGAGACTATAACAGTAAAGAAAATTTATATTTTTTATAATATTAGATTCACTACCACTTGTTAGAATTATGAAAAACATGAGCCACAAGATCAAACAATGAATAAAGACACCTTCCACACAAGAGATGCAAACAATAATATGCAATATTCCTGATGAAGGGGACTCCCCTTACAAATCTAAAAACTCAATACACAACTCAAATAGCACAACATATGGAAGAAGGAAAAACCTATATTTTATTGTAGAAAATATGAATTGGTATTACAATATGTGGAATCTCATAAGCTCCCTTACAACATGGGCTTTCTTCATACAAAAATATGTAGCACTTGGAGTCTTCAATCCTATGCTCAATCTGATAGCATCTAGTTATGTAAACCTACAACTCCTCCAAATCCAACTTCTCAAATGTTAAAGGCCTCAATATATAAAAAATTTTGAATGAGAAAACCACTTTGGTTTCCCAAAACAACATGCAATTACCAGCTTGGAAAATTCACCTCCCAATTTGAGGAAAAATCATAAAATAATAAAATATTCTAAATGCTCACATAGCCTCCACATGGGCACCTAAACTTCAACCAATCCAATTTTGTCAAATTGTATTTTTCCTTAATCTCTGGTGGCTCCGATGACTCCATGCAAGAACATGCACCAACATGCAAGCTTGGGTTCCCAACATGCAAGAGCATGCAAATCATAAAAATCAATATGCAAGAACATGCATGGTAAAGTGGTCCCCACCTTGAAAATGATGCAAGGATAGAATATTCCTTTGAGATGCTTTTGTAACTCTTACTAAATTTTATTTGCCTCCAAATTTACAATTACAAATCATCATAGGGAAAAAATATATATTTTGGAAATTAAAACAATTATTTTCCCACACATTAGCCCATATTATCCCTTATTGAAAATTAAATAAAGCAAAAATAATATTTTTGGTGATGTTGATTGCTAGTATCCCTAGATGCTCCTACATCAAACATGCTGAGTAGGAAGTTTGTGAGCATAGGCTCACAAAAGTGGAGTTGAGTAGTAGAACTACTCTTTCAAGTTGTAGAAAACCTGTAGTGAACTCCATCAATGATATAGACAGAAGAATTTCTTCCTCTGCGTCTTCCAGCACTTAGCTGGGAAACTTTTGTCCTCCTCCACCAAGTGTGTACCCTATTCCTCTTTCCTCTCATGGACTCACATCCACCATATACCGTCCTCCTCCTCCAAATAATCTCTCTACTCCTCTCCTCTTTTGTGGCTTTTGGCCCACCACAAATCAACCACCTCCACCAAGTTTCACCTACAACATCCTCTAAAAATTCTAAATGAAAATATGTACTATCTATACCCCATTTTACAACTACATCCTCTATGTTCATCCTTGCAAATAAAGGTAAACTAAACTAAAAAATTTCTACATTTATCTAATTCTCTTTTGTTGCCCCAACATATTTTTCTTCATCCTTTGCTACAATGATAATATTTTCCATCCATTCTTCTTCTTTTGCTAACAAATCATCTTCACCTTTTCCATTCACTGTAACATCCTTGCATTCCATCACTGAAACTTCAAGTTCCACAGTTGCATCTTCATTGTTCTCATTTTTGATACCCTCTTCTACATTCTTCTCTTTTCTTCTCACTTCTTTCACTTCCTCAATCACTATTGCAACATCTTCTTCATCTTTAATTGTTGCACCTTCTTTTCTCCTCTCAACCTCTACTACACTTTTCTCACCATCTTCCTTCACGCTATACTCAAAGAATAATTTTGCAATATTTTCTCCATCATGATCACCTATATACATAACTATGACAAACCTTTTTCCTTTCTTCTTTGTCATTTTGTCAAACACTTTCCACACACTCTTAATCTTTAACCTCTCAAGTATAGTCTGCCTCACATTCAATGATTGGTCTACACACCACACACACTCCACCCCCAAGTCCTGGTGCAAACTACCTTGTGTTCGACACTCTTCCTACACACACAAGAACTCTTGCTTTGATACCACTAATGAAGGGAATCCCCTTACAAATCTAAAAACCTTTAACACAACTCAAATTTACACAATAAATGTAAGAAAGAAAACAATATATTTTATTAAATAAAAATGAATTGGGATTACAACTTGTAAAGCTCATAAGCTCCCTTACAACATGGGATTTTTGCATACAAAAATCTGCAACACTTGGAGTCTTCAATGTTATGCTCAATCTGACAACATCTAGTTATGTAAACCTACAACTCCTCCAAAGCTAACTTCTTAAATGAAAAAGTCCTCAATATATAAAATTTTGTGAATGAGAAAACCACTTTGGTTTCCCAAAACAACATGAAATTTCCACCTTAGAAAATTCACATCCCAATTTGAGGGAAAATCATAAATTAATAAAATATTCTAAATGCTCACATAACCTTCACATGGGCACCTAAACTTCAACCAATCTAATTTTGTCAAATTGAATTTTCCTTAATCTCTGGTGGCTCTGATGACTCCATGACATAACATTCACCAACATGCAAGATCATGCAAATCATAAAAAATAAACATGCAAGAGCATGAATGGTAAACTAGTCCCCACCTTGGAAAAAGATGCCTATGATGGAATATTCCTTCAAGATTCTTTTGTAACTCTTACTAAAGTTGATTTTGCTCTAAATTTATAATTACAAATTGTCATATGGTAAAATTACATATTTTGAAAATTAAAACAATTATTTTCCCACACATTAGCCCATATTATCCCTTATTGAAATTAAATAAAGCAAAACTTTTTTTTTTGGTGATGTTGATTGCTAATATCCCTGGATGCTCCTGCATCAATTTCTCAACAAGAGAAAGCTACAAAATTTAAGAGCATCAAAGGTATGAAAGATCAAAAGATAAAGAGAGATAATACAATGAAGGTTGAGTGATATATAAGAGAAACCCTAAATGAGAAATGGATTAGATCATGACAAGTGTCAACATCTCATGCAATAAGATAGAATGATCTAATAATAAATCTCTAGTAAAAATAGTAAATCATTCCTAATTTTAGCTTAAATGCATGAGAATAACTTATTATCTTGATTAAATGTCTGCAACACCCTTCAAATGTCACTTAAATACCTTCTTAAAAACCTCACACAAACATAAAAAGTGCAACAATAACTCAAAAATTTGGTATTGAAATTTGAACCAAGTTTACACAACAATGTGCCAACCCTATTGGAATCTTAGTACATCATTTGAATCTAATTTTCCATATCAATAACCATATGAAACACACACTTAAAAACCCCAAGCAATCTGATTTAAACATAAAATATGATGGATTCAAAACCCAAAAACTATGCAAGCAAAACTAGACAATTTTACATTGAAACTTACAAATTGTTTACAAAACACATGCCAATCTTGTTGGATTCTTATTAAATTAATTAAAAACTAACATGGTCATGATACTAGTCATACGACATGTGTTTATTTGCAACATCAAAACCTGCAACACAATCCTCTCCTTCAACCTTGCTTTCTTCTCCCAAAGATCAACCTACAATCTTCTTCTTGTAGCTAATCCTGTCTCTCCCAAAACTTGAAAATATTAATTTGTTGTTCTTAAACCTTAAAACACGTAACATTCATGGCTTCCAATAGCCTCCAAGGTAGGTTCTATGACCTCCTTTATTCTATCCCACCTTGTAGTCTGCAAAAATGAATGATTTTCCACCTTTTGTTGCTTCTTTCAATGAATTTTCCACACCCAAAAGTGTAACTCCCAAAATGTCACGACCCAAACCTATAAAAGAGCCTCCATAGAACATTAAATGAAATAATAAAAACAAAATTTTTATGCTAATCCACTCCCCAAGGAATAATGCTAAGTTTGGACTACATCTTGACTCCTCCACTCCACCTGAATAGGGTCAAAATTAGATATTTCATAACCATCACCACTTAGGCACCCATTTTGGAGATGTTACCATAAAGGAAAGATTCTCTATTTCATAAAATTTAGTCCCCACCAAATTCCACACCAAGGAAGGCATATTTCATAGATTTTTCTTTGAAATGCCACTAAAATGAGCACCATGGATGCTCCTACATCAGACACCCAAGGTAAGATTTTTTTTTTATGAATATGGATTCACAAAATAGATTTGAGTGGTAACGCTACCATTTTTTATTGCAAGAAATATACAACAAACTCCATCACTGATTTTGGTACCTCTGACTTATTCTTCTTTCTCCTCTTCCAACACCTAACTAGAACTAGTATCCTTCTCTGACGACTCTTCTCAACACTCAATCCCTTGAATGTTGAATCAACTCCACCATGAACCAACCACATCCTCCAAATGTATCTCATACTCTCCTCTAATCTCATGGGATTCAACCCACCATAGTTCGACCACCTCCACCAAAATGTATTTGCACTAAACTCTGCAACACCATATAAATCCTCTACCTTCCATACTTTACCAGAAATATCTAACTGAACCATCTCATTTTAATTCAATAAATCATCCAACTTATCATGAAAATAATTAAAAATAAAAATTTTTACCTCCTCACTAATTGCTGCAATATCATTCTCAACCTCATCAAAGCATTCATCAAAATCCGATTTCACCTCATTACCTTTTGCTACAATCTTCACTCCACCTTCCATCAACACTTGCCATTCCTTTTCTACTGCTGAAATATTTTCATTTACACAATATCCACTCTCATCTTCATCATAAAAATGAAACATATTATGCATTATCTCTTTCTCTTCAACCTTTTCTTCACCATTTCCTGCTGCCATATCTTCTTCACCTTCACTCTTAGCTACACTTTCATTTTCCATTACTTTCAAGTCTTCCAAAGGACACTCATAATCCTTAATCATTGTTGAACTTTCCTCTTCTTTTCCCTCTTTATCCCTTTGAACAAGGATTTCCACATTTTCCTTTTCATCCTTCTCCCCTACACACAAATTTTCGCTTGCAAACACATTAGTACCAAAAGAATAGGGTATGTGTAGGATCATGATGGGCCAAAAAGTGGCAATATGATGGGAATGTGGTTGATGACCTTTTTTTACCCAAAATTGATGAAAAAAGGGTTTTTAGAAGAGATTCTCAACTTTCCACCAATATAAATTATGCTTTATTTTGAATTTAATAAGTAATTATTACTCATTTTCTATTGAAATTGTGACTAAAGTCTTGATTGATAGGTTGGTTGAAAAACATCTATAGCTTTCAAACGGTATCACATTTTTTGAATCCAAAACATGCATCACATTCTATGCTTCGCATACTATAGGATTCAAAAAAGAAAAAATGAATTTCATGAAGTTTTGACCAAGTTAAGGTGGTTAGACATATGAGTTTTTATATTTTTTAAAAGTTGTAAAAAAAAATCATAATTAATTATTTACTTGGAAAAAAATTACAAAAATATGCATCACATCAGGACATGAGTCCTCTACTTATATATATAAAATCTTATAAAAAATATTATCATTTTATTGTGGTTAGGGTGGTCGCAGACACCTACTTCTTATTTTTTCCCTGAAATTTAAGTACTATTGCATTGAGATTTCAAAATTTCACCAAATATATATATAATTTTTTAAAACCTAGTAGTTTAGAAACTACATTCAATTTCTATAGATAGTATTCTTACGTATTTTGAAATAATATAGATAACTTATTCAAATTTTACGCCAAGTTGCTAACTCTAATTTTTCTAATTTTTTGCCACTTAAGGGCTTGTTTTTTCCCTGATGATCCTACACATACCCAACAATAAGATTCAACCCTTCCCATTTTATTTTCCTTTCTATCCTTATTATCTACTACAACTTCTTTTTCCACTTCCTCTTTTCTATCCTGCAAAGGATTCAAAACATATTCCCCCCATCCTTTATGATGCTATTTGTATTCTTCCTACCATCATGTAGAGCTCTTCGAGCATACAATCATGGTCTACCCAACAAAATATGTCATACACTAGTAGAATTTGACAAATATATGACTACATGGCTACAAATTTTAGTCACAACAACTAAAAATTATTAAATTCTACCATTTTTTTGCAACTCAGCTATAAATGAGTAAATAAATGACTAATTTGGTCATGGACTAAAAATTATTTAGTCACACAAATAAAAATGACTAAATAGTTAGTCATTTATTTATTCATAATCCATTTGAATAGATAAATAAAAAATCAATAGTACTATTCCTAATTTTTATTTTAATAAACATACTCTAAAACTTTTGTCAAAACCTTATTTTCACATATCCCACCAAAATAGAGAAGTATTTTCAGTCATAGCCCACCAAAATGGAGAAGTGAAATGACTCCCTATAAATAATTGAAGCTGGATGGGTTCAACCTTTTTAGTAAAGAATGATAGAGAATGGTAAGGAGATGTGTGTGACAGGAGGCATAGGATTCATTGCTACTTATCTCATTCCTACTTTGCTCAACAAGGGTTACATTGTTCACGCTATTGTTTGTAATCCAGTTATTTAATTGGAATATATTTGCATAATTTCAAATTCCTTTAGATGCTTTTGAAGTATCAATGTATCCTATATAGGGTTTAGAATGATTTTTTTGATTTAAATAAATAAATAAATGATGTATTTTTCTGTGATTAGATAAAGTGGAGAAGATAGGGTATGTATGGGATTTGCCTGGTGCAAAGCAAGGCTTACAATAATGAAAGCAGATCTATTAGAAGAAGGAAGATTTGATGAAGCGATAAATGGAGTGGATGGGATGTTTCATACCGCTTGCCCTATCATAGTACTAAATGATCACAACATCATGGTAGGTTGTCCTCCACTAGATTTTTTATTATTTTTTTTCTAATGACATAAATTGGTTTAGTTTTATTCTCTATGAAATGTATTACCAAGCAGGATGCCTTCATTGATCCTAGTGCGAATGGGACTCTTAATGTCCTCAAGTATTGTTCAAGATAACCCTCTGTAAAGAGAGTCATGCTTACATCCTCCTTAGCTATCAAATATAACTACAATACTCAAGAGCTTCCTCTTTTAGATGAGTCCCATTGGAGCAATCTAGAATACTACAAATAGTATAATGTAAATATAAATACCTTCCTTTGAAGATTATATTTCATAGGTTAGAAGAATTTAATTGCTTGTACAAGAGTAATTAATAGGAACTACTTGCTGTGAGTATAAGAGTAAACTTGATCATCTTGGAATAAACAAAAAAAAGCCATAAAATATCTCCATAAACTTATCCATGAAAGCTTTTAATTCTAAATTTAGGGTATGTTTTTCCTGCAACTTTGGTATGCATATGCAAAAAATATTGTTGAGAAAGAGGCCTTGAAGTATGCAGAGGGGAAAGGCCTCAATCTAGTTGTGGTAAACCCATCATTTGTTGTTAGGCCACTTCTTGCACTTGAACCTACTAGCATTCTTGCCTCAATCTTGAACATAATGATGTTAGGTTGGAAACTTGCATGTGGTGGGAAATTAGTTCAACAAATATAGGGAAATGCATGTGAATTTAAGAGATTATATAGGACACTGATAGTGAAATATTATGAATAACTACTGCAATCTTCAGTTTTAGGTTGAAAAAAATTAGAAACTAGTACTGCAATCTATGGTATCTAAAATCATGTGAATTTATGAGCTACATATTGTTTGGCATGCAACTTTAATTCAGCTATTGAAGTTGAGGTTTTTGAAGTCTAGTAAAATAACTTTCAATGCATATTTGTTTATTACCTATATCATCATATTATAGTTGCAAATAGTTGGAAGATAGGATCTATATTATCATTTATTTGAGTTAAATATTGATCCATGCATGGGCTAATGATCTACAACCATGTAGACATACACACTATCCTTCTAAATTTTCTATTGAAGTGTTTGTTTTGATAGATTAGTGGACATTAGTTGTGAATTCCCTTCTTTCCTAAACAAAACAAGAATGAGATTGAGAAACATCTACTCATCTAGATACATGAAACACTTATTATGTCATTTGTCCCATTTCCATGATTGAAGAAGACAATATTAGTTTTCTACCAATTTTTTCCTTACATGTGTATGCTACCTCCCATTAATATTAATTTTCTTTGTGAATCTATCTTATTATTTTAGGTCAGAGTCCTGGATTACTCATTTTTGTTGTCATCAAGGACTTTGACCTAAAATAATAAGATAGATAAGAAAAGAAAATTAAAAGTTAATAGTGTTGCCATATAATTTGGCACTATGTGCTCTTTTGGCATAACTAGCTGGTTTGTTTTTGGTTTATGGTAGTGGACACATATCAACCATTATTTTACTTATTCAATAAAATGACAGTCATGTGCTTGTAAGGAATCTAAAGGTATACGGCACTAGTTGTTAGTTAGTTGGGCCATCTTAATCAAAGGTTACATTTAGTTTATGTTGGTTGGGAAAGACAACAAGGCTCATGTATGTGTATTTGCTCTAATCTCTATTATTACTTGTAAAAGCCCATATGGTACCTTTACAAAGTTAATATGAAAGTATTTACATTAAGAAGCCACTCTTAAAACTCTCCATATATATATATTGTATCATCCGATTTCATGCATTGTAGTTCAGTGGGATTGGCAAACAAAATGATAGGTTCATATCACCAAGGATGAAATATTGAATAACATGATGTATGGTTTTTTAAGTCCCGTCACTCAAAGGGATTGCACAATTTCATGATAATTATTTTGTACCTATATGTTTCTTCTCATTATAGGTTTAGGTTTTGGATTTTAATAGCGCACTATATAGGTTGTGTTAAGCTTGATTTTTTTTCTATAGGTTACTTAGATTTTTGAATCAAGAATTTAGTTTTGTTGTTCTTTTGGCATGGAGCCATTGTTTTCAAGGATGGTGATCTAGGGGGATACTTTTCCAGTGAAAATTGAAGTGTCCCCAATGCTACAAATTGAAAACCATTAGAAAGAGCTTAGAATCTTGATTCCAACGCAACTTGAATAGAGTCAAAAGGAGCCCATATGCCCAACTTATGGCCAGTCAAACTTTGGGTCAAACTAGTACTTGAGGGTGTCAAAAAAGTGAAAAAATTGATCATTTTGGAAATTGAATGAAATAATGTCAAATCAAAGAGCTCAATGACATGAACCCAATGATGTTTGTTTCATTAAAATCTGAGATCATAGGCCTGAGATATTGCTAGTCAAAGTTGGGTTGACCAAGTGGGCCAAGGTGGTATGATTGATGATGTCATCATGACGTCAACATGATGATGAGGCTAGTCTGTACTGAACAGACACTGAGGTGGACCAATCGGTGGATGACACATAGTAGCTAGTTGTATAGGTGACATGGTGAGGTCGTACAACACAATCAGTGGACAGGACAACCTAGTCAGCATACGAGTTTGCTTCATCAGTGTTGACATGTCCCCAGCGGTGAATCATATTGTGCCATGTGGTGCCTCCTCAACGCACCACATGGCACCCCATCTATCCCTCCTCTGGCTCAGCTAACGAATTACCAAAATTATATGGTGGGGGGAATTCAAACCCCACAGCTCTCGAGCACAATGCAGAGGCTTGGCCGTTACACCCCGCAACCATTGCTTGACCAAATATGGGTGGTGGTTAGTTTTGTTATATGAAGCAAATGAATTTAGTTTAAAAATGGACTTTGGGGGGTTGACCACATGACCTCCCCATGACAAAAAATTCATTCTATCATTACACCAACAAATGCGGTTTAAACTATTATGGGGACCGGTTGGTTTTGACCTATATTTACAAGCCGATTTACCCAAATTTAAAATATTTAAAACTAATAACCTTAAATAAGATAAGCCCAAAGACAAGTTAAAAAAAGGGTCTTAACTAATATTTCAAAAAGGGATTGTAAGAGATATTTTAAAACTATTAAGGGATTATGTAAAGATTTATAAGATCTTATTAGTGATTTTATTTGTAAATAGGGGGGATTATGTGAGATTTTATTGTAAAAATGAGAGATTATGTAAATAATTTGGTTTAAGGCCAAATTGAGTAATTTTCATGTATAAAAAGGGGTGAAAATGGAAGAGTTAGGCATCTAGGTGATGAGTAGGGAGAGAATGATCAGAAGAATTTTGTGTTCATTTCTATGCAACGAGAGAAGCCAGAGGAGAAGGTAAGTATAAAGGGATATATATATAAGGAGATGATAATTTGTGCATAGAAGTTTGTTGATAAAGAGATTCAAAATGAGGTTAAAGATGTCTATGATTGGTGAGATGAAATTGTTTTGGGATTGTAAATCACTTGATAGCGGGATCTTCATATCTTAGTCCAAGTATATGAAAGAATTGTTAAAGAAGTTTGGTATGGAAGATTCAAAGGCAGTTGGTACAACTCCATGGTGGTTGGATGCAAGTTGACACAAGATGATGATTCCCCCTCGAAGCAAATCGCACTAGATACATATCGATGATTGGTGGATTGTTTTATTTGACTTAAATCCAGACCATATCATGAATGTTGTATGCATTGCCAAGATTTCCAAGCTAATCCTAAGGAATCTCATGTAACCATAGAAGAGGATTTTCGTGATACTTGAAGGATATTTGATTTTGGCTTGTGGTATCCTAAAGATGATGATCTTAATTTGAGTGCCTTTACTGATGCTAATTGGGTAGGAGATATGAATGACAAAAAAAGTACTAGTGGTGGTGCATTTTTCTTGCAAAAGAACCTGATTTCATGGTTTAGTAAGAAGCAAAATGCCATTTCTTTATCTACTATAGAGGCGTAATACATTGTTGCTGCTAATAATTGTACTCAAGTATTGTGGATGAAGCAGATGTTGAAAGATATCAGAGTTGTGAATGATGAACCTATTACTATATTATGATAATTCAAGTGCAATTAACATTTCTAAGAATATGGTGCCACACTCAAAGAACAAGCATATATCTATAAAATTTCACTTTTTGAGAGAAGGTGAGTGAAAAGGAAGTTAGATTGGAGTATGTGCCTACTAAGGAACAAATTATAGATATTTTTACCAAGAATTTACCTAAGGATACTTTTGAGTATCTTAGAGGGAAGCTAGGGTGATTACCCCTCCTAATCAGAACTAAGATGCATTGACTTTGCATCTTCATGCATTCATAGTCAAGTATCTTGATCCAGATTTTGATGTTGCGGGTGGTTGCTTACCAGTGGAGTAGTCAAATGTTCATATTTTGTGGTCTTCGTGAGCTCGTGGAGAAAATAATCTTGTCATTGATGTCAAAGGGGGAGAAGAGTCATGTGAAAAAATATGAATGGCCCAAGGAGAAGAGCCGTGGGGAGAAAATTCATGTGAAAGAGCTGAGGAGAAAAGAGTCAGAACCTAAGGGGGAGTAAGTGCTAAAGATAGTTGTGTTGATGGTGTTTTTCACATCATGTGTTTCCATCAATGCTAAAGGGGGAGATTGTTGGATGTTAAGGTTGTGTTGCTTATATGTGGTTGTCACTAATGTCAACACTATTAGGATAAATGCATTTCAAGCTGCATATGTCGATAATATTGAGAAATTTGTAATGAAATAAGTTGCAAGTTGTCAAGGTGAAGCAGTTCAACTGTTGTTAAGGTTTATTACATTGATGACCAGAGGTTGTGGATTAAATGGTTTTCAATTATATCTTAGTTTATCCATCGCTAAGTTTCAGAGATTCGCATGAAGATTTGATCGAATTATGAAGATTTGTATTCTAACAATTTTCATGTTGCTTCAATTGGTGTTCCTGAATGAAGATGATGTGATTTTAGTAAGTTTAGTTTTTGGATGATTCTATGATTCCAAGATGTTTGTGGATGTTTCTAGATCATTCATATGTGTGTTGTACATCCGCATTGATCGTTGTGCTCAATTAGAAATTTTCTCTTGCATGTTCATGCTTTTCATGTTCTTGGCTGATAGGGTGTTGTAGCATGTTGTGGATCTTCGACAAATAATTTTTGAAGGTGGTTCATGTTTGATAATTCTATTTTGGGTCTTCACTATGTTGTGGCCGACCTTGGTTGATTCACATTAATAATCTTCAATCTTTTGGGCTGATAGTTTGTATTCATTTTATTATTTTGTTGAGGCCGACATGTAGCGATGTATTTTCTTGTTGCAAATACATATAAGCGATTGTTTATATCATTTAAATGTATAGTGTGTGCAAATAATGTTCTAAATCATTTGAAGGTAGAGTAGAGTGTGAAGAAGAGTGAACAAGAGTGAAGAAGTGTTCATGTGCCTAACCAGAATTGTAATCAGGCATTAGAAAATGTTATTTTCTCAGTTCAAATCTTGTGGATGTAATCCAAATCTTTTTGTAAGATAGTGAGTCTTCCTTTTGTAATTGAGCAATGAGCTCTAAGTAGTGCACTTGAATGCATGTGCATTCCCCATTCATATTTGTTTATACTTTTAACAGGGTATAATCTTGTGGACTAACCTACATCGTGGTTTTTCCCCTAATAGGGTTTCCACATAAAAAATCTTGGTGTTATGTGTGTTTCTGATGTGTTGTTGATTTATGCTTTCATGGTTATTGATCAGATCTAAGAATAAGGTTAATAAGTTTATAAGTTTGAATTTATAGGACAACTGATTCAGCCCCCCCTTAGTTGTCTACCCTTGTGTTGCCAACAATTTGTCGCCCTTAAAAAATAGTTTTATCCTTTAGGTTATATGCAACAATTAAAAATGAATTGAAAAACCTTTAGGCAAGGTAAGGGTCAGTCTGTCCAAGATTACACCCATGAGTTTAGAAAATAGGCTATTTATTTAAATGTCCCATTGTATACTCAGGATACATTACTTAAGTACATAGTTGGTTTGCATTCTTACCTAAGACATACTATTCTAATGTTAATTCCTAATAATCTAGATGAAGTGTCAGTCCAAGCCACTCATTTAGAGTCAAGGGGTAAGAACACTTTTAGTGACAATTTCTCAAAGAAACCATCTAAGTCTGAGGGGAAGTCCAAGGGTAAAGACAAAGACAAAGATAAAGGAAAAGGGAAGAAGAAAACTATAGTTAAGGAGGGTGATAAGCCCACATGATCTCATTGCAAGAAAGAGGGGCATGATGATTCAAAGTGTTGGAAGGTGCATCTAGAATTAAGGCTGAAAAGATATAGAGGCAATAGAGGTAACCAAAAGACTACTATAGTGATTCAATAAGATCTTGGATCTGACTCTGGAGATGAAAAACAAATTGTTGTTGTTGGGGTCCAAGGTAAAGGGAAAGGTATGACTCTCTCTTCTAACACAAATGTTTTCTAATGCAAGTACAAGCAAAGTATCTACTCCTCCTAAAGTTGATAAATAATGGAATGAATTGTTTCATATTCAAGTTGTAACTAAGCACACTAAGATTGACACACATTTTGATACGGGTTCTCAAGTCAACTTAATATTTGAAGGGGTGGTATAAAAACTTAATCTAGATATCATCATATAAGAATTGTAGAAGATGACATCTGGAAAACTACATTTAAGAAAAAACAGGGATTGTTCTATTGGTTGGTCATGCCCTTTGGGCTTTGAAATGCACTAGCTACATTTATGAGAGTCATGAATGATGTATTTCATCCTTTTATTGATGATTTTTTCATAGTTTATTTAGATGATATTCTTGTATTCAGTCAAACTTGGGAAGATCATGTAAGTCATGTAAATAATTTTTTTGATGTATTAAGAAAATAAAAACTCTTTGTAAATATGTCTAAATGTGAATTCGCTAAGACATCCTTAGTGTACTTAGGCTGTGTTGTAGCTGGTGGTCAATTGAAAGTAGACCCTATGAAGGTTGAAGTTAATGTAAAATGGCCTAAGCCAAGTACAATCATTGAAGAAAAAAGTTTCTTAGGTGTAGTCTAGTACTAGAGAAAGTTCATTGCAAAATTCTCCTACATTTCATCACCATTGCACACATTGACCAGTACAAAGACATCTTTTCAGTGGGGAGGTCCATAGCAGAAGGCCTTCAACACTTTGAATGAAAATTTGAGTACTATACCAATTCTGTCTTTACCAAATTTACATCAACAATTCAAGATCGAGACATACATGAGTGGATTTTCCATGCGAGCAGTACTAATGCAAGGAGGTAAACCAATCTACTATCACTCTGAAACCTTTCTAGGTGTAATAATTAACCATCCTACTTATGATAAGGAACTTTATGTATTACTTCAGAGTGTCAAAAAATGGAAACACTAATTAATGGGGAAAGAAACTGTAATCCACACTGATCACCAACCATTTTAGTACTTGCATTCACAGTCTAAACTGCAACAAAGTAGGCACTTTAGGTGGATGGGTTTTCTTCAACAGTTTCATTTGGTAATTAAGTATAAGAAAGGTGCCCATAACAAAGTAGTAGATATGTTGTCTAGGCCTCCTATTATGAATCCTTTGATTATCCTTAAAGGTAGTTCCATGGTACATGAAAGTTTCCAAGAATAGTATGCTATTGATGAAGACTTTAAGGAAACCTATTCAACTCTAATTGTAGGAAAACATGTAGAAGAGAAAGATTACTATGCGTAGGATAAATTGTTGTATCACTTGGGAAACTTATGTATTTGAAAAGATGAACATGCACAGGTAATCAAAGAAGCACACACCTCATTAATTGCAAGACATTTTGGGGTAAGCAAGACAATCACTCAACTATAGAAGTATTGTTACTGGCCTTGTATGCAAGAAACTATAACTAAGTATATTAGAGGTTGTGTCACGTGTGCAACAAGTAAGCCTAGCAATAGGAAATTGAGGTTGTACACATCTCTTCTTGTACCATCTTGTCTGTTGGCCTCCTATAATGATCTCATAACTAAGCCTTTATAGCCTTGATTCAAAGACTAGACATCTAACCTGAATAGCCATTCAATCATCACAAAGGTGCATTTAACTTGTCAACCCAGGGACATGAACTCGAAATAGGTTAGCAATGTATGTGCACTAGGGGCTCAAGTAGTCATTGCATTCTACAGCTAAGAAAAAAATACTGAAAGTAAATTGTTGAAAGGAAATAAAGAAAATGTTGAACATCAACCAACAAATATGCTTAAGCTAAAATGCAGAGCAAGAATGAAAATCTATGTGACAAATAGGGACTACTTTGTCTGCTTTGGCTATAGGAACAATCACAGAATGGAATTCTAGTGGTTGTAGTTACAGTCAATGCCAGATTTCTAACTAAGTATCAAACAACAGATAATACTAAGTTAATGCTAAACTAAGAGAACAAATTACTCACCAAGTGGGCCCCTTGGATAAGTATCCTCTAAACTAACAAGAAATCAAATGCTTGAACTTAGAACTTTATTTTATTCACTATAAATCATGCATACAAAGAGTAATGTGTCTTTCTGTATTACTGAAACTGGACAATGAGAGTACAATGTCAAATCATGCAACCTCCTAAAGAAGGAGCATCAAATCAGTATTTATACTATAGCTAAACAAGGTAGACAACTCCATGACTGGGAGGATGCCATTTAGGGAAAACAAGGGAAAGTGGAGTGATAATGGTTACACATGCATGGAATGTGGTCAGACATGCAAGTCAAGAAAAAATGTAGCATAGCAGTAATGCCCATGCATGCTCGATCATTAAGGTCCACTAAAAGGCAGTTACATTTAGTTGCATGAAGAATCTTTGTTGCTGACTACCTTCGACTTGGAGCGATTTCTCAGCTGGGCATTATGGTGCATGCCTAACTGGTGGCGTCTTCCTTAACTTGGTATATTAAATCTATAGGCCAAGGTTAGTATGCATAACAATTACAAATCAATAACCACTCAAAGAAACATTCATTAATCACATGCAAAATCAATATAGATGACCCACATATTATGCCAAATATCATTAAAGCTTGCAGAGATAGGATAATGCCAAATGTCAATGGTTTGAGGGAAACATTAAGCCAATACAATCACTTAAGCATTAAATTCCATGAAATTTATGAGAAAATAGACTATAGATTCTACTGAAAACTAGACCAAAAGCTAGGCTCATCACTCCGCCAACCTAACGTCTTGTTGGTCCTCCAGCAGGGGAAGAGTTGTTCTTCTGCCTAGTCAAAGCTCTGAAATTTTCAACTAAGAGTTGTCCGACATCAGTGGCTGCAGTATGTGAGTCAGGATCCCAATAGAATCCTCCCAATCAAATGCTCTACAACTTATTTTCATATAAATCCCCTTTTGAAAATCAAATGCACTTCCCTGCAATTCTTGCTAAATTCTAGTGTCAGCGTCAATTGAATTTCCTCTCTTTTTTTTTTGTCTTTTTTCTTGCAACTTCAAGATTATGACTTGGAAATAATGGCAAGAAAATGAGTAATAAAGGGAAATTATGATAGGAAGAAATGGTGGCTGCAGTTATTGTCATTTCATGCGTGCAAGTCGTTCTCTTGCTTTGATTTCAAATCAGCTCATTTTAAAATTTCTGACGTAGCCTAATATGATTTAACACACGGACAATAAAATATTTGCATCATTTTCATTCCCCTCCCCCCAACCTAAATTTGTACATGTGTCCAAACATGTGAGATGGGAGTGGTGATTGACAGGAAATGATGGAATTTATGTGAATACCTATACTAACATACATTGATTAAATGAACGTACTTAAACGATGATTAAAGATGGCAATTTAATGTGCACATACCTGAATGTGTGGAAGATTTATTGCAAAGATCATGAATAAAGTAATGCTTTCCTTGTTGGAAAATGAATTGAGCAATAAATGAAGATGAGGTGGAATAAGGTGAGGTGGAATGAAGTGATGGAAGAGAGAGAAAGGTGGTGATGGATGGGTGGATGGGCAGATGATGAAGAAATGGAATTCCACGTAAGTGAAAGTATTTATTATGGAAAGTACGTACCTCAATTAGGTTGAAGGAGGGACATTAGGTCCACCACCTTTGGCTATAGGAAGCTCTGAGTACTAGGTGAATGGCTACAAGAACTCTTCTTTAGAAGCTAGCTTATGATATAATCTGAGGTGATGACCGTTGGCAAGTAATTTAAACCTGACAGGGTCAATGGTGGTAAGCTGAACGGCTCCATTGGAAAGACCTCAGTAACTTCGTATGGTCCTAACCACCTTGTCTGTAATTTTCCTGCATTGTCTTAGTATCTCAAATCATAGAGCAAGGCCCAATCTCCTGGTTTGAATTTCTTGTCCTTGATAAATCTATCATGCCACTTGATTCTTTGATTTTGCACTACTTTTGTATGTTGCAGGGTTTCTCTCCTTATTTCATCCAAAGCATTTAGCTGCATGATTCTTTCTCTCTATGCTTTAGAAATGTCCATCCCTAAATCCACTATAGTTCGTAGATTTTTATGTTCAAATTCAATTGGCATCATAGTTGTCTTTTCGTACAACAACTCAAATGGGGTGAAACCTGTACTTGTTTTCCATGTTGTCCTATAGGCCTAAATAGCTTCAAGTAATTTGTTTGTCTAATCTTTCCTATGGATAGCTATTGTTTTAGTCAGAATGGCTTCAATTTCTCTGTTTGTCACTTCAACTTGGCCATTAGCTTGGGGGTGATAAGGTGTAGACTTCATGTGCCTTATATTGTACTCATTCACTAGTGTTGCAACAAGATTTGATGTGAATTGTGACCCTTGATCAATCACTATTTCTCTTGGAACTCCATATAGTATGAAAATATCCTCATAAAAAAATTTTGCAACCTTGTTATCCATTGCATGCTTCATGGCCTTAACTTCTACCCATTTTGTTACATAATCAGTGCATACCAATATATAAGACTTACCATTTGATGGAGGGTCAATTGGTCCCACAAAATCTAATCCCCACTTTTGAAAGGGAGTGATTACTAACTGAGGGCATAGTGTCATCTCATCAGATCTGGTTGGTCTTCCCATTCTTTGACATCTATCACATTTTTTGGTACACCTTTGTGCATCCTTGTGGAGTGTTGGCCAGTAATGTCTTGTGTTCAAAATCTTCATTTTTTTCCTTTTGTCTACAAAGTGTCCTCCACATGGTTCATTATGACATGTATGCAAAATTTCATATGTCTCATCTTCTCTCACACATCTTCTCATGACATGGTCAGGTCTAGTATAAAATAAACATCCAACAACCCAAGAGAAATGAAAATATTTTTCAATGAGTACTCTTTTATCTTTTGGGGAGAAGTGACAAGGAACTCTACCTATAACCAAGTAATTAGCTATGCCAACATACTAGGGTATTTGTACACTAGGAGAGAATAGATGCTCATCAAGAAATGAGTCATCTATGGGCTGATTATCTTCTGATGCAATTAGCCTTGAAAGAAAATCTGCAACAACATTAGCCTTCCCTGGCTTATCTATAATGGTTAATCAAACTCCTGCATCAACAATAACCATCTTTCCAATCTACCTGTGATCAAGGGTTTATTCATGAGATATCTAATGGCTGCATGATTAGTGTGCACAAATATTTGGTAGCCCATTATGCAATGTCTAAATTTGTTCAGTGCATAGACTACTGTCAGCATCTCTTTCTCTATCACTGTATAATTGAATTTAGCTCCTTGCAATTTTTTGCTGACAAAGTAAATAGAATTTTTAATAGCTCCCTCTTTCTATCCTAAGACTAATCCTATGGCATAATTTGATGCATCAGTGTGAATGTGGAAAGGAAGCTCCCAATTGGGTCCCTTAAGTATAGGAGTATTTGTCAAGGCTGCTTTCAAGGTAGAAAATGACTTGTCACAAGCTTCAACCCACTAAAATTCAACATCCTTAGTGGGAAGGGTATACAATGGTGTTGCTACCTTGTTAAAATCCTTGATGAATCACCTATAATATCCTACATGACCCAACAAAATTCTAACATCCTTCAGTTTTGCAGGTGTAGGAAGATTTGTGATTACCTCATTTTTTGCAGGATCTACTTGAATTCCCTTGTGGGAGATGTAGTGGCCAAGAACTACACCTTATTGCTTCATCATGAAGAATTTTTCACTATTTAAGGACAAGTTTTTATTCTCACACCTCTATAGGACTCTCTTGAGATTCTCCAATGATTGATCAAAATCAACACCATAAGTGGTGAAGTCATCCATATAAATCTCCATGCAATCATGAGAAATGTCTAAAAATATACTAATGACTACGCTTTGGAAAGTTGCAGGTGCATTGCACAATCCAAATAGGCATAGGTCCCCCATGGATAGGTAAATGTGGTCTTTTCCTAGTCTTCTGGTGCAATTTGAATCTGGTTGTAGCACCTGAATCCATGTAGAAAAGAGAAGTATTTATTTCCCGCAAGTGTGTCCAAAACTTCATCAATGAAGGGTAAGGGAAAGTGATCCTTCTTGGTGGAAGCATTAAGTTCCCTATAATCAACACAAACTCACCACTTCCCTCCTTTCTTAGGAACAATCACTAATGGAGACACCCACTGACTATCTGAAATGGGGTAGATAAATCCTGCATCTAGCAATTTCTAAAGTTTTCCTTTTACAATTTTTCTTAGTGCATGGTTAATCCTTCTTTGTGATTGTCTTATTGGAGTGCAATCATCTCTAATATAAATTTTAGGATCTAGTCCCTTCATGTCATGATAATCCCACACAAATGCATGTTGATGGGCCCTTAATAGATTTTCCAATAACAGTTACTGATCTTTATTGAATTTAATATTAACATTCAAATATTTTCCCTCTAGCACCTATACTTGTGTAGTTAACTCTACCATGGCTGCTTCATTAACACATGGTACCTTTATTTTATATGGTAGTAATGTATGGAACATACTTGTTGCTACAAGAAGTTTTTCTACAGGAACAACGTCTGTAGGAAGAGTGGTTGTAGGAAGAACAAGCAAAAGTGTCTTGACTAAAGTAGAAGATGATGTTTCCCCCACTTCATAATGGTTATGAATGATGTTAGTCAACACTTCATCCTCATCTTGGAGCTACATGAAAGAGATTCTACCTAGCATCATAAGCTATGCCATAGAATTTACTTCCTCGACCTCTTCACCAACTTGTGGCCATAAAAAATCTTCTTCATTGTGAGATGGCTGAGCAGTTGGAAAAAGAACAAAAATTTTAGTACTCCTCCCATCTGAAATGGTCATGTCACCTGATTGAAATACAATGTAGGCATCTGTAGTTTCCAACCAAGGCCTTCCAAGAATGATGGGATACCTACCTAGTGTAGCCTTAGGAGAAAGAATCATAAAGCCTCCTGGATATTCCTAGGATTCTAGAACTACCACAAGATCCTCCACTACATCATCAGGCTTAATAGTAGAGCTATCAGCGAGCTACAAGATAGTAGAGTAGATCTCATACTTGCAATATTTAGTTGTTGCAGGATTTTTTTGGTCATTACATTGATTGCTGCCCCTAAATCAATCAGAGCATTCTTTACTTGAATCCTGTTTATGACGACTGCTACCACAACATTGCCTGGGTCATTATACTTGGCAATAGTCACTTTTCCCAACATGATATCAGCTAGCTGGCCCACCACATGAACTGTAGTTGGGTATCTCTTCTTCCTTCTTGGATCTTTAAGAAAAATTTCCTTGATAGCTTTTTTGTAGATTGGAACATCTTTTATGGCCTAATATAGGGGTATATGAACACATATATGCTTTAGCTGATCCAAGATGTCAAAAGTGGTATCCTCTTTTTCTTCTTTCTTCTTGGAAACTTCCAGTCTCTGAGAAAATGGTGGCTCTTGCTCGGTCTGGTTGGCTTGGACTGGTTCAAGATTTTTAGGTGCATTTGGATGAATAGGATCATTCAAAGGCTCCTCCTCCTCTTCCACAGGAAGCTCAATAATGATGGACTTGGAAGGGGTTGGTAGCTTGGTTCTTGAACACAAATGGATGTCACTTACACTCACAACATATGCAGGGAATTGGTTTGAATCAACAAAATATACATGCTATTGTTGTGGCTTTTTATTAGGATTGGGTGTGGGATGAGCTTGTAGCTAAGTTGGTTTATGTGCATTAGAACTTGGATTAGTAGGTGGATGCATTATAGCAGGTTGTTGGGGCTGAGAAGGTGGATGTATGTAGCTGGTGTTCTGAGTAGGCCATTGTTGTCCTCCTCTCCATCAATTTTCCAATTTCCTGGAGGTGGTTGCCAGTGCCCTTGAAATTGCTTCCAATTTCCTTGAGGTTGATGTTGCTAAGGTGGAGGACTTTTATGGCTAGGCCTAGTATTTGGAGGGTTACTCTAAGGATGTGATGGATATCCTCCATAACTAGGTGGATATGGGGGCTGCCATTGGTTACTAGATGAATAAGAGTTAAAATATGGTCCAACATAGGATAGTGGATCTAGTGGCATACCTTGTCTTGGAGCCCAAAGCTTCCATTTTGTAACATAGTAGACTTGGTCTTCTTCAATATGAATTGGCTTGAACTCAGGTGGATTTTGCTTGCTTTCTAGGTAAGCTACCATCTTACATCTGTAGTCCTTCTTCTTTTTTCTATAGTGGGGACAATACTCTGTCAACATCATCTCTACCTCCTCTTGCTTCTTTTTGGCCTGAAGTGTTCCAACAAATGAGTGATCTCCATTCTTGAAACGCCACTAGTAGTTGACTTACCCATGGAAGATTGATAAGCTCTCCCTTTCTTTGAAGCTACCCTAGAGTAATTGTGGTAGATTTTCTTGATATCATTCCAAGGAACTTGGGAGATATCTCCTCCTACCATGAGGTCCAAAGCATCAGTGCAGCTGTCATTAATTCCTCCTAGGAAAAGAAACTTTTGTGTTTCCTCATTAAGTGCATGGTGTGGAGATTTTTGCAAGCAAAACAAAAACCTTGCAATGTAATCTTCCAATCTCTCATCTTCCTTCTACTGCATCTTGAAAATGTCACCTCCTCTCATATCACTTCCCTTGCAATATTCCTTGTACTTCTCAAGGAATTTTGTCTTCATGTCTTCCCAAGTTTCCATAGTATCTTTTCCTAGGCTCATGAACCATCTTAGTGCAACCTCTTTCAAAGTGGTGGGGAATAACTTAAGCCTATGGGCATTAGTAGTATAATCATAACTTTTGTAGAGTATGTCAAACTCAAATAAGAAGGTATCGGGATCTTCTATCACAAGCCCATAAAACTTGGGGAGTGATGAGGTAGGAATGTTCTTGATGTTTTCAACTTCATTTTGATGAGCAATAGGGAAAGGAAAAGCTGGTTGATTTTGTCTATTTCTATTTGCATCACCCATGCTTGCTTTTGTAGAGTATGTCAAACTCAAATAAGAAGGTATCGGGATCTTCTATCACAAGCCCATAAAACTTGGGGAGTGATGAGGTAGGAATGTTCTTGATGTTTTCAACTTCATTTTGATGAGCAATAGGGAAAGGAAAAGCTGGTTGATTTTGTCTATTTCTATTTGCATCACCCATGCTTGCTTGATGTGGTTCTAAGACAAAGGGGTTCTCAAGCTGATTTTGATCTTCTAAGGAGACTTCAGAGCTGGTTAGGTCAAGATATGCATCTGCAAAGGGGTGTGGATCTTTCTCTTCTTCTTCTTCTGGCAGGTTTAGGTACCCAACTAGCTAGAATGGATGAGGATTGTTAGGAAGGAATATCCCATAAGCATCCCTTCTCCTTCCTCTATGCATGTAGTATCACTCACTATCAATCAACTCACACAAAGAATTAGTAAAGAATTGGGGGGGTCATTACTTTCTAAATGAGGATATGCTAAGAACAACTTTCAAAAACACTACAAAAAAAACTACCAATGACTCCAAAAACTTCCTAGCTTGACACCATCCCCGACAATGGCACCAAAATTTTTGGCCTCCTATAATGATCTCATAACTAAGCCTTTATAGCCTTGATTCACATACTGGACATCTAACTTGAATAGCCATTCAATCATCATGGAGGTGCATTTAAATTGTCAACCCAGGGACATGAACTTGAAATGGGTTCAGCATTGTATGTGCACTAGGGGCTCAAGTAGTCATTACATTCTATAGCTAAGAAACACAATACTGAAAGTAAATTGCTGAAAGGAAATAAAGAAAATGTTGAACATCAACCAACAACAATGCTTAAGCTGAAATTCAGAGCAAGAATGAAATTTTTTGTGACAAACAAGGACTACTCTATCTACTTTGGCTATAGGAACATTCACAAAATGGAATTCTAGTGGCTGTAGGAATAGTCAATGCCAGATTTCTAACTAAGTATCAAAAACAAATAATACTAAGTTAATGCTAAACTAAGAGAACAAATTACTCACCAAGTGGGCCCCTTTGGATAAGTATCCTCTAAACTAACAAGAACACATATGCTCAAACTTAGAACTTTATTTTATTCACTGTAAATCATACATACAAAGAGTAATGTGTCTGTCTATATTACTAAAATTGGAGAATGAGAGTACAATATCAAACCACGCAACCTCCTAAAGAAGGAGTGTTAAATCATTATTTATATTATAGCTAAACAAGGCAGTCAACTCCACAACTAGGAGGATGCCATTTAGGGAAAACAGGGGACAGTGGAGCGATGACCATTACACATGCATGGAATTCGGTCAGACATGGAAGTCAAGCATAGATCTAGCACAACAATAATTCCCATGCATGCTTGATCATTGAGGTCCACTACAAGGCAGTTATGTTTAGTTGCATGAAGAATCTTTGCTATCGGTTGCCTTTGAATTGAAGCGATTTCTCAACTAGACGTTATGGTACATGCCCAGTTGACAGTGTCTTCCTTAACTTGGCATATTAGATATGTAGGCCAAGGTTAGTATGCATAACAACTGCACATCAATAACCACTCAAAGAAACATTCATTAATCACATGAAAAAAAAAAATATAGATGACCCACATATTATGCCAAATATCATTAAAGCTTGCAAAGATAGGATAATTTCAAATGTCAATGGTTTGAGGGAAACATTAAGCCAATACCAACACTTAAGCATTAAATTCCATGACATCTATGAGCAAATAGACTATAGATTCTCCCCAAAACTAGACCTTAAAATTAGGCTCATCACCATCCATGGGAAAGTGTTTCAATGGATTTTGTCGAGGGATTACCTATGTCTAGGAAGGGACATGATTATTTGTATGTAGTAGTTGATCAATTTAGAAAAAAGGTGTATTCTAATGCCTTGTACAAAACTGGTCACTACTGAACTGATAGCTTAGATGTACTTTCAATTTGTATGGGTTCATTTTGGGTTACCTACTTCTATTGTATATGATCGAGATTCTCGATTCCTAGGGTAATTTTGGTTCACTTTGTGGGGACTCATGGACACCAAACTAAAGAAGACTACAACCTTCCATCCATAGACTGGCAGAAAAATATAGGTAGTAAACAAGACAGTTGTGCATCTGCTCAGAGGTTACTATAGCAAACATCCCAAGTTGTGGGATGAGAGTCTTCATTATGTGCAACATGCTTA
Organism: Sequoia sempervirens; assembly: GCA_007258455.2. Taxonomy (NCBI): domain Eukaryota; kingdom Viridiplantae; phylum Streptophyta; class Pinopsida; order Cupressales; family Cupressaceae; genus Sequoia; species Sequoia sempervirens. The sequence continues at coordinate 17,864,504 of VDFB02018296.1, forward strand.
TAACCATGCGACACACTCTTCTACAAAAGGTCTTCTTTTGAGGCTTTCTTCGGTTATGTGCCTAAAACATTGATGGATTTTTCTTTTGGGAAAGATGATGTTGAAGATGGACACCATGATGTAGAGAAGGATTTAAAGTTCATCCAGAAATTCCAAGCAATTCATCAGGTAGTGGAAGCACAGTTGAAATAGAGCCAAGAAAAATACAAGGGTCGCCATGATAAGCATCACAGTGATCACCATTTCTAGGTTGGAGACAAAGTTTGGTTACATATCAACAAGGAAAGAATGCAAGGTGAATGAAGGAAGCTCAAGCTGATTCGGTATGGTCCCTTCAAAATCTTGGAAAAGATCAGAACCAATGCCTTTTACCTTAATCTTCCTCCATACATGTACATCTATTCAGTTGTTAATGTTGAGAATCTAAATTTGTATGAGCCTCCAATGATACTAGATGAAGACACAAACATTCAAGTTCCATCAGTTGATGATCTTTCACCAGAGTACATGTCAGATTTGCTAGAGGATGTCATCTTAGATAGGAAAGTCAGGACTTCGTGAAGAGGCATAGTTGAGTACCTCAGAATGGGACTGAAGGGGATGAATCCAAGTAAGGAAAAATGGATGGAGATTGATAACGCGAGGGAACTTTACCCTCACTTTCTTTCCAAGTAGTTAAGCTTTCAGAGGTCCAAAAGATCTCTAGTGGGGAGGACTGATCTAGGGGGAAACTTTTTTAGTGAAAATTGAACTGTCCCCAATGCTCTAGAATTTAGTACCATCAGGAAGAGCTCATAATCATGATTCCAATGCAACTTGAATAGAGTCAAAAGGAGCCCATATGCCCAAGTTATGGTTGGTCAAACTTTGGGTCAAACTAGTACCTAAGTGTGTCAGAAAAGAAAAAAATGATCATCTTGGAAATCAACAAAAATGGCATAAAATTGAAGAGCTCGATGATGCAAGCCCAATGACATTTGTTTCATCAAAATCTAAGATCGTATGCTTGAGATATTGCTAGTCAAAATTGGGTTGACCAAGTGGGCCAAGGTGGTACGGCTGATGACATTAGCATGATGATGAGGCTAGTTTGTACCGTATGGACACCGAGGTGGACCACACGGTGGGTGACATGTGGAAGTTGGTTGTACAGGCCGTACAAGTGACATGGTGAGGTAGTACAACACAGTCAGTAGATGGGACAACCCAATCAATGTACAGGTTTGCTTCGTCAGTGTTGACGTGTCTCTAGTGGTGAATCATACTATGCCACATGGTGCCTCCTCAGTGCGCCACATGGCACCCCATCTATCCCTCCTCTGAATCAGCTAACGGATTACCAAAATTATATGGTGGGGGGATTCGAACCCCCCACCTCTCGGGCACAATGCAGAGGCTTTTCCGTTACACCCTACAACCATCTCTCAACTAATTATGGGTGGTGGCTAGTTTTGTTAGATGAAGCAGATGAATTTAGTTTAAAAATGGATGGTGGGGGGTCGAACACATGACCTCCCCACCACACAAAATTCATTCTACCATTACACCAACAAATGCAATTTAAACTATTATGGGGACCAGTTGGTTTTGACCTATATTTACAAGCTAATTTACCCCAATTTAAAATATTTAAAACTAATAACCTTAAATAAGATAAGCTCGAAGACAAGTTAAATAAAGGGGCTTAACTAATATTTCAAAAAGGTATTGTTAAGAGATATTTTAAAACTATTAAGGGATTATGTAAAAATTTATAAGAGGTTATTAGTGATTTTATTTGTAAATAGGGGGGATTATGTGAGATTTGATTGTAAAAATGGGATATTATGTAAATCATTTGGTTGAAGGCCAAATTGAGTAATTTTCATGTATAAAAAGGGGTGAAAATGGGAGTGTTAGGCATCTAGGTGATGAATAGGGAGAGAATGATTAGAATACTTTTGTGTTAATTTTTGTGCAACAAGAGGATGTTGTTGTTGTGCTGGAAGGATCGATCACTATGTTGGAGAGGGGCTCGAAGATGTAGCTGATTTGGAAAAATCCGTTATCAACTGGCGTTTTTTCTTCTTTCTCTTTTCTCTCTTCCATTTTTTCATCACATTTCTTATGTGTTGTTCATTTAAACATTTCAGTTATGTTAATTCATTTTAAAGCTTTAATTTATTGTTGTAATCATTAAGCATTCCAAATAGTAATTGTCATAGATCCTAAAGCAGATCAGATGGATCATATAAAGATGAACATGATTATCAGGTAATATAAATGCACATGGAAGGAGTATACAAATGGCCATTTAGACAACTTCAGATGGTGGCTAATAGGTGGATAAGAATAGTTTCTTTGATAAAATGTCAACATTTCTTTTCTAGGAGATAAACATTTGCTAAATGAGTAAAGATTTGACGAGATGACAAGCATGCTAACCATTATAATTTTTTGTTGATCTTTAATACCAGTTTAAGGTTGTTATTTGAGTTTTAAAATGCAATTTGTATTACAAGCATTATGATCATGCCTTTTGTAGTGGAACAGATGGAGATAACAACCAAGAAGAAGATCTTATTTTGTCTAGTTCATATCATATAGTAAGTTGTCTGATTTTCCCTATCATTGTTGTTATTGAACAGTTTGATTTAGTTATTTTCAATCTGAATGAGGTACCACTTAATGATGAATGCTATTTATGATGAAACTAAATCTATGTATGACATTGCTTTCTTTTTTTTCCTATGACTATATCATCCTATATCCTTGTATGAATTTTGTTTTAGACAGTAAAGCCTACTATTAGTGCTACTTCTATAACAATCAGAAATTGATAACAAACAAATAAATAAGACTTGCAATAACATTTCAAATTATTTTTTTCTTTCTCTTATTGCTAATCGTTCTCCTATCTTTTTTTGTAAATATTAAATATGCTTCTAGAGTACCCTTACAATGCATCTCTGCCCTCAAAGCCACATTCCAATCATCCTCCACATTTTGGGTAGTTGGGGATGTGTCCCCTATCCTCTAGGCCTTATGGAATATGGAATACAATTTCTATCTTTTCACTTGTCATTTGAGACTTAGTCTCTTGTTACATTAATTACTTATAATATAACAATTAGATACATGTCTTCCTTATATGCACTTGAAATTTGAATTAATTTGAAATGCATTTCTTTAGAATGTTTAATGATGCTCCTTTTCAAAATGTGTTTGAGGTTTCACTCAACTACTATAATTGATTGTTCACTGAATTTGGTAGGGTGAAGTGAAACATGACATTTCATCTTGTTTACCCATGTGATAGCCTAGTAAGGATCACCATCATTGTAATTTGGAAGATTGATTTTAGAATCTTTGTTATGAGATTAGGGATTGTGATACTTTAATTCCAATGTACACTTTTGCATATTCCAAGTGTCTTGTTCATCAAAATTTTAACTTGCATTCTTTTTAAGATTTTCTTGTTCAATTTTGGACTCAAATGAACAAATTTGTTTAGATTAAAAATCTATCTTAGAAAACAATTTGTTTGATTTCATTTAGCTATATCTTGAAGAAATTAATTCAACTTGTTTTTAATGTTGTTTTCTAGTCTTGCAATGTCCACCATGCTGTTAATTTAGTTTTTAATTAATACTTCAACATTAATGCACTTTTTGAAACTTTGGGAAAGCCACCATCCTTTGAGCTAGATTTGGTGAGCTTGCCGCCTTGTGTCATCACCAAGTATGACTGAGTATTTTTTGCTTGAGTCCTCAACAAATTTTAGAAATCAATGACACTAGTTAGTTGAATGACTATTAGCATTTGAATCAAAGAACCAAAAGACTCTTCTGAATTATTCCATTGGGAAAACATTAAGGCACACTTTTCATCAATCAAATTATCTAGTCATTGCCAACCTCTGCCTACAATCTTCTTTGTATGAATTTTATTTGCATAAAAATAACACCCAATATTGGACTTAGGAGAGTCAATACTGAAGTGTTATAAGCATCTGGATTTTTTTTCTATTGTGTTCCTCTCACTTAGAATTGTCAATAGAACACTCTTAATAGGTTGGCTCCTTCCCTGAACCAAATTTCCTATTCCAGTTATCCTTATGGACTAGTTTGTCAAATGACTTATAGAATTCATATAATCTTTTGTAGTAGTTGGATTGGGAGTTTCAATAAATATACTAAATAGAGGGATGCTTTGATGACTTATAGCTATTGTGAGTTCTTTGTCATCTTCTCTTATGTTGTAGTTGATTATTACCTCATCCTTGGGATTGAAACAAGTGTGAAAGAGCCAATCAAGATTTTTTTTTAATTAATGTTATGCCACAAGGAAACTCCTTTAATTGTGGTGGAGCCATTTTGTTTCAAATTTAAAGAAAATATAGCAATGTTTGACACCCATAAACTCTCTACATCATTACAATATCAATTTTCTAAAGCATTTCAAACAAATCAATTTTGTGCTTATCCTACAATCATGGTTGTCCATGAGATCACAATTCTTAGTTGCATTATGTCAAACAATTTGGGTGGTTTGTCTATGCTCTATCTTTCTGCATAGAAGTCTACCATGGAGGTTGTAGTTGAGTCTAACAACATTTCTCTAGCCTTTATGTTTGGAAGGAAGCTCATACAATTTTTTGAGTCAAGTAGCTTGAATATTAATAATAATAGTGGACAAAAAACTAGAATAACAACTTAGATGATGAACATCCTTACACAATCTACACTAATACAAGTCTACAATCCTTATTAAATGATAAAAAATTACACTCACAAACCTAGCTTCTTTGAATGGGGTCTTTAATTTTTTTAATATTAAACTATTCAAATGTGCACATTGTCATCACCTTATTTATAGGAATTATTTTAGGTTTTTTTATGTATCAAATTGGTAGTAACTTATCCAGATTAGGCACTATGATTTTATAGGAGATACATTTTAATTGTCTTTTCATTTAGAAATCTTTTCAGTATCTTTATCTTGACTTGGATCCAACCATCCCTTGATATCCCTACCTAATTCTTCTCTAGACCTTGCAGGGGGTTCAAACAATTTGGATCACCAAATCCTTCACAAAAACTTTTGCACAAAATTCAATGATGAAGAATTGATGCACAAATCCTCTTTTGAATGATTCACATGTAGTTGGAAATTATCTCAATATTTGTGCATTAGCATGATAGAGGATGTGCTAATTATGAGTTTCACCTTTTGTAAGAATTTATTTCCATATATGCTCCAATTTAGAGAAATCTACAATGTTCTTGTATTGAACATTAATGAGTTGGTCTTATTGATGGGGGAATTCTATGTTATTTTTGTGTATACCTTTTACATGATTTTTTTTTCCATCCATGTTTCCTACATAATTAATCCTGTAGGAAATGTGAATGATTGTGTGAAGACATAAAAGAAATTGCAATTGACAATTTCCACATTCCGGTTTGTTTTTGAAAAATATTTTCAAAGGTTGAAATTGATGTTACAATGTAATTGCTTGATGCAGTTGTTGAATCTTTCACCTGATGCATTTATCTCTTGTATTTGTTGCATTTCAAAAGGGTCTACACTCTGCACCTATTTTTAAAATTGATGTTATTCTTGTCTAGTGTGAAAGTAAGCAAAATATTAAAATATTTACAAATCTAAATGGACCTTGAAAACAATGCCAAAAAATATATTTATGGTTTCTTGTATAACATGATAGAAAACTTTTAGTTACTATTCCTATCTACTTTCAAGATTATGGTGGGTTTTCTTTTCATTACACCATATCATATATTAATTTTTTTGTTGTCCAAGCTTTCTATAAGGTGTTGCGAAGTTTGGCATCAAAATTTTTTATGAGTGGATGGTAAGAATTATGATCCAAACTAATAGTTTTTGTTGTTTGTAATTTTATTTTTACCTTAGCACCTGAAAATGGGAATTTTCCATATTATATTTCCCCTTAGATTGAAGTGTGACCTTATTTTATACATTGTCTTGTGGCTTGATGCAAAACAAGGTGGTAATGACTTCCACTCCAACACAAAATGATCAACCACAAACAAAGAAATATTCCCTTGAACATAAACACTCAACTTTTCTCAAACAACTCACACAAAGGATTGTAGCCTTCAAAACACCAACCCTTGGATTTATCTTTTGAGGAAGGTCATACCAAGGTCTGAAAAACACCCTTTGAGACTCAAAAATAGATCCAAGACAACTTACTAAAAGATCCAAAAAGGTTTCTTTGAAGAAACTTAGAGAAACACTTGACTGTCCCTATTTTTGGTCACTAATTAGCCTTGATTTACAAAGGAGGTCCATCCTAAACACCACCCTGTCACTCAAAATCAACAAGAAGTGATAATTTGTGTCTCAAAACATCATAAACCAACATCATTTCTCAAATTCAAGACTCCTAGTACATTATCCTACAAAACCCCCACTTTCAAGAAAAACACCAAGGGTTTATTCAAATTCACATCACTTGGGCTCTCCAGACAAAACCCAAGCATCAAACACCTTCTAATTTCCCTGCACAAGGTCAACAAACCATCACATATACTGTTCTTTCAACATTTTATTAGAACCACAATTATATACCTTTGTTTCACATATAAAATATACTGATCTACCCTAGGGAAATCACCCCACTTCATACAACTCACTTCATCACCTTTAGGACATTATGGACACCTAAAAATTAATTCTTGGGACCCATTCCATGAGATATAGTGAGGAAAGTAAGTGGAATGGGTTAGTTTATCATGTTAAATGACCTTCAAACCCTTAACACAAAGTTAAAAGGGCTAATTCAGAAAATCTATGATTTCTCCCACAAATTTTATTTTTAGACCCTCACAATAGATCCAAATGAAATTTATAACATGCTTTTATAGGATTCTATGAGATTATAAGCATGACACTAATTATATGAGTCGTATAGATCGAGAGAAATGCATATAAATAGTAATTTTTTTAGGGAAACTCATTATGTTTATTATGGATGTTTCAAAAAAGATCTTCAACAACCTTTGTCCGAACAATGAAGAGGTCTTAAATAAATTTTCCAATAAAAACTACCCTCCAAACATCCATAACCACCTTTTGAATTATGTTGTCCCTTCATATTCCCACAATGTTACATTTTTAACAATTTTGCTTGACAACATTACATTTTTTGCAATTTTTGACATCTAAATACAATTGACTCAAAAACCAACTTCTTACATGGTAAATTAAAAGACCTTATTTAACATAAAAAAAATTTAGACATAACTTATGACCACCTTGATTCACCTTGTTGCATTTCATGAAGTCAAATTATGCATTAAGGGTGTAGGTGCTCCTGCACCATACAACCCCACTGGAAAAAACTCATGCCACATGAGTTGGGGCTGGTACCAATTCCTCCAAGCCTCATACCTATTCCTCTGATCCACAAAATCCTTCCATTGATCCATGCATTGTGCTTTTGCAATCTTCCCTACACTTTTGATTAGATTTGTTCTTTAAAATGACTATGTTCTTATGTTCAGACCTGATGTTTTCCCTCTCTCCATTCTTTGTTCAAAACTTGTTTGCTTCCCTTTTCCCATGCTTGTAGTTGTCCTCAATACTTTTCACAACCTATCTTTTCATCCCTATCATCATACTTAGTATTTTTTCAGCCTTTTGTAACATCTTACTGTCCTCATGTTCCATTGCACTCACTGTACCATCAGAAAAATTACACCTTTCAACTCTACTATCTATCAAAGGACACACAATGGTCCCCACCAATACATTTTCATGCAAATTCACTATCAAACCATATTTCAAACCTGTACTCACCTTCATACCTATTTTCCTTCATTCTCATACCTTGTACTGTCTGCAACACTTATCTTTTTCTCTTTATTTATAATTTCTACTAGCTCTTTCTTTCCACACATTATCACTTTTTCTTTTCCTTTCTCATCTTCCACCAAAGGAGTCAAAATGAACCTATAACCATCCTTCACTATTGTGTAAGTATTCTCTTCGCCATCATACAAAGCTCACCTATCATATTGACAAGGTCTACCTAGGAGTAGGTTACAACAATCCATAGGAAGAATATCACAAACAACGCTATCCTTGTAACCTCCAATCTAGAAACCTACCACAACCTTTTCATTTACCAACAAATATTGTTCATCACTTAACCATGAAACTTTATAAGGAAATTCGTGAGGTATTTTATTCAAATTTAACTTATTCACAATCTCAGTAGACACCATGTTCTCTATTGAACCAAAATCAATTACAATTTTACATACCTTGTCTCTACACTTTCATGTAGTCTTGAAGAGGATATTTCTTTGCAAAGATTCCACCTCCTTGGCTGCCTTCAACATTGTCTTTCTCATCATTAGCATTTCCCCTGTCTTAGGAGTAGCTCTTAGACTTGTAGAATGATTTTTTCCCTCTTGTCAATCCTCTTTTCACCACTTGAAGAACTACCAACATTTTTAGGACACTTCCAAGAAGGATGACCATATTCATTGCAATGATAACACCTCCCTACAAAGACATTAGAATCTCTATCAACATTAAACCTTCCTCTACCCCTGAAACCTCCTCTAGTATCAACACCTTGCTCTCTACCTTTATTTACTCCTTCTTGTTCTTCCAATGGTTGATTTGGTGTAGAAATTACTCCTCTTCCTCTTGCACTAGTAGCACCTCTTCCTCTCACTGATTTATCTTGTCTTCTTTTGAGATTTTCCTCCACCCTGATTACTAATTGAAAGCACTCTTCAACAGATTTTGGGTTAGCAACAACAAGTTCATCTTGAATATTAAACCTCAAACCACCTAGATATCTATCCACCTTCTTAGCCTCATCCTCATCCCTTCTTGACCTTATTCTTGGTTTGTAAAATTCATCAGTGTATGCTTTGACATCTAGTTCTTTTTCTTTTAATCCTTGCAACTTTTTATACAACTAAAATTCATAATCTTTTGGAAGAAATTTACCTTTCAACTTTTGCACCATTTTCTCCCATGAAGTAATCCTTGATTTTCCTTGTTTCTTTCTCTATTCTTGCTCATAGTCCCACCATAGAAGAGCATGTACCTTGAGTTTTTTCTTTTCCACCTTCACCATTTGTTCATTTGAAATATCCTCACTTTCAAAATAATTATCCATAGCAACAATCCAATCAAGCAATTCCTTTTCATTTAAATTACCATCATACACATGAAGATCAAATTTTACCTTATGAGAATCACCTTTTACTACTCTGAGCATCTTTACCATCCTCTAATCTTTAGGGTCTAGTTCTTCATCAACATCTTCATATTCTTCATCATCTTCCTCTGTTTCACTTTCTTCATTCTTATCTCTCCTTTTCCTTGTCTCCAAGGTATAAATCCTTTCCAACACAACATTATGAGATTCTAGAAGCTTAGCATGCTTCTCTTTTAGATCTTGCAACTCCCTAATAGCACCAACAACTTTTGGAGGCATCCTTACCAATTAGCTTTCTTCTAGCCTACAAAAATCAAACCAATCACCAACAAAAGATCTTGTTCCTGAAGCTTTGATACCACTTTGATGCAAAACAAGATGGTAATGAATTCCACTCCAACACAAAATTATCAACCACAAACAAATAAATCTTCCCTTGAACACAAACACTCAACTTTTCTCAAACAACTCACATAAAGGCTTGGAGCCTTTGAAGCACCAACCATTGGAATTATATTTTGGAGAAGGCCATACCAAGGCCTAAAAAACACCCTTTGAGACTCACAGATAGATCCAAGACAACTTACTAAAATATCCAATAAGGCTTCTTTGAAGAAACTTAGAGAAACACTTGACTGTCCCTAATTTTGGTCACTAATTAGCCTTGATTTACAAAGGAGGTCCCTCTTAAACACCACCTTATCACTCAAACTCAATAAGTAGTGAAAATTTGTGTCTCAAAACATCAAAAACCAACATCATTTCTCAAATTCAAGACTCCTAGTATGTTATCCTACAAAACCCTCACTTTCAAGAAAAACACCAAGGGTTTATTCAAAGTCACATTACCTGGGCTCTCCAAACACAACCCAAGCATAAAACACTTTCTAATTTCCTTGCACAAGGTCAAAAAACCATTGCATACACTATTCTTTCAACATTTTATTAGAACCACAATTCTATACCTTTGTTTCACATATAAAATATACTACTCTACCCTAGGGCAATCATCTCACTTCATACAAATCACTTCCTCCCCTTCAGGACATTATGGAAACCTAAAAATTAATTATTGGGACCCATTCCATGAGATATAGTGAGGAAAATAAGTGGAATGGGTCAGTTTATCATGTTAAATGACCTTCAAACCCTTAACACAGAGTTAATAGGGCTGATTCAGAAAATCTATGACTTATCCCACAAATTTTATTGTTAGACCCTCACAATAGATCCAAATGAAATATAGAACATGATTTTATAGGATTCTATGAGATTTAGAGCATGACACTAATTGTACAGTTCGTATAGATCCAGAGAATTGCAAATAAATAGTAATTTTTTTAGGGAAACTCGTTATGTTTATTATGGATGTTTCAAAAATGATCTTCAACAACCTTTTTCCGACCCATGAAGAGGTCTTAAATACATTATCCAATAAAAAAATACCCTCCAAATTTCCATAACCACCTTTTGAATTCCCTTGTCCCTTCATAGTCCCACAATGTTGCATTTTTAACAATTTTGCTTGACAACATTACATTTTTTGCAATTTTTGATATCTAAATAAAATTGACTCAAAAACCAACTTCTTACATGGTGAATGGTCTTAAAAGACCTTATTTAACATAAAAAAATCTTTATCAATCCCCTAGACTCACCCTATGACCACCTTGATTCACCTTGTTGCATTTCACCAAGTCAAATTATGCATTAAGGGTGTAGGTGCTCCTGCACCATGGATTTCCCTCTAGATTGATGTGACCTTTCTTCTTAGATTGTCTTGCCACTTAGATGAAAGTGTGACAAGTGTGACCTTGTTTTCTAGATTGTCTTTCCCATTACATTGAAGTGTCCCCTACTTTCTAGATTATCTTTCCCTTTATATTGAAGCATGACCTTGTTTTCCAGAATGTCTTTCCCTTTAAATTGAAGTTTGACGTTGAGTAACATCATTCTCCTCAATACCACATTCAAGTTTTTATTTTTAATCTTTCCATCTCATGAAAGGTGAGTTGCTTGTAGGCATTCCATTTCAGTTTGATATTTGATAGAATCTGTCAAGTCTGAAACCCTATTCTACAAATAAAGATGGGATTCAGTGTGTTTGCCAAAAAGAAACCCTTTCAAAAGAATAATTTTGAGACATAAAATGTGTTGGAACACTTCAGAAGCATGCGTTGACAGGTCAAAGTCATGATCTAAAATACTGAAGCGGCATAAATTAGTGTCATATTATGAGTTTTTTTGTCACATTTTGTAGGTCATTTAATAGTACCCTTTTAAATTTAGATGAATGGTTGTGGTTCTTTTGTACACTCTTCGTTACATTCCCACAACATTAGTAGCTGAATTCTAAAAGCAACAACATGTTATTTGAGTCAAATAACAATGTCACACAAATTCAAAACCAAATTAGGTTTATGTGCAAATAGGAGTAAACTATCTGTATTGTCAGGAAACAAGCATGGAATATATCTTTCTTTTAAAATTTTCTTTCCAGAACAATCAAGTCAATGAAGCATAAAGGAAACTTTACCAATTTATATTAATTTCTAGTTTTCATGGTAGATAAAGGTGACCTAATCTCCAGCCAATTGTAGCCACCACCAGCACTCTCAAGAATGACTGGAACTTGTACGTTGATTATGTGATTTTAAACCTGGGTGAAATTTCATATGTTGATGCCATTTTGTAACATTATAGGTTTCTTTGCAAGGACAGTGGAGAAAACAACAAACAAGTTGAGTTGATAGGAATTTTTTTGTTTAACAAAATGAGTAATTGCAGAAATCTTTCAATTTAATAGAATTACAATTGATTTCAATATTGATGCATTAATACCTAATTGGGTCTATGATTAAAGAAGGACAAACAATCTATTTTTCCTTGAATAAAAGCACATGCAACAACATTTCCTACATGAAAATGTGGAAGAATAGATGAAGCATAGACAAGGCAAGCGAATTGTTTAAAAAAATGCCTCAAAGAAATGTGATACCGCATCACCGCAAGTCCTAGCAACAATCCATGTAGTATTGTGGTGCCTCCACCACAATACCACATGGTTTGTTGCTGGGACTTGTGGTGATGCAGTATCACATTTCTTTGAGGCATTTTTTTAAACAGTTTTCTTTCCTTGTCTATGCTTCGTCTATGCTTCCACATTTTCATGTAGGAAATGTTGTTGAATGTCAAACAACAATTGGATGTAGACCTTTCTCTTCTCTAAGGTTTTATTTTGTATGAAAACATATATAAAAGGTGTTGCTACATATTTTTTGTGGCTTAAACTATTGTTGTGGAGAAGATAATCTCCATGCAAGTAGAAATGTATACAATAGAAGTAATTTTTTATTAGTCCCTGTCTACCCCAAAGACTAATGTAATCCTTCAACACTATTTCTTAGTTTTAAAATTCATTCAATTATGGAAAATTATTTTTCTTTATCATGCTTTTGTTTCTCTAGTATTTTTTCATTTCTATTTCATTAATTTTTTATGGAAATAATAGTTTTTTTAGTGAGTAAAAATTAATGGATTTTTTTTTTTGAGATTTTTTAAAATATGTGAAGGATAAGTTGGATATATATTTCAGAGTTTATATATTTTGTGTAGGAAAGTTTGTTGTTTTGTCTCTAGTTTTTCTTAAAGTTTTTCTCTCTTAATTATAGTTAGGTATAATGCATTTATCTACACTTAGGAGAATATCACAAGTTCATATTAAGGTTTATATTTTTTGAAATTCAAAATATAGGACTTAGTATTATAGATTGAAGGAGCTATTGAATTTTGTGACATTTGAGAGGTTCAAGGTTGAATTTTTTTATGGCGCATTTTGAGTTGGCACTTGAAATTAAAATGCATCATACTAATCTTCATTTTACTCATATTTTCATTTTTTATGTTTGATAACTGCTTCATTCTTATTCTTATTTTTTAGAAATGTCTATCATGTAATTTGTACAATTGTTTTGTTGAATCTTAAAATGGCTTTCATTGCCTTTGATATACAAATTGTGCCATTTCTATGAGTAACTAATAGTTCTAGAGTCTATATTGTTTCTCTGAATTTAGTTACTTGTCAGCATTCCTATTGTAGCTAAGGTTATTCATTTGAGGGGAACTCACTGACATGGTGGCCATCAATAAGATGATGTTGATGACTTAATTGTTGATTTGTTGATACTATTTATGAACATAAACTGTCAGAACATACTATAAATTTATGTGTCAAACATCATTCATGAACATTGTCCCTATTTATAATGATGGAAATGGTTCATATCTCTCAGAACAATTTCTCTTGCAACAATCTTGGAGATGAATTTAGATGCAGTGTGAAAATCAGAACATGCTCAAAGGTTCTTGACAACTCTAATAGTTGTACCAGGGGCCATGTTTAAAAAATGAAATGCAATTGCTAACTTTTCACTATGGTGGTAGATAAATGATTCTTTTTTCTTCTATTCCACAACATTAAGTAAAAGTCTTGAATCTGAAAATACCCTATTGCCTTCATTTATCAAGCCAATTTCTCCAATTTTGCATAGCTCTCCCATGTTTGTGGATGTGATTTGTCTCCTACAAATTTTTAATTGATTTATCTTTCTACTGTGTTTAGACTTACTTTTGTAAAATTACAATATACAATGCACTTTTATTCTTTTTGAATTGAGGCTAATACTAATTTTGTTGGTTGTATTGAGGCACAACTTCATTCATGGAAAAAAAGGAAAACCTTGTTGCTCATATCAGATGGCATGTTGCATATAAAGGAGGAAAGATTCTAGTTAGGTTATTGTTGATTGTATTAAAGGAGAGAGCTGCATATATGGGACATGATCAACACTCTCCTTCTTGGATTCTACATGTTATAGCTTGCTCCAAGAAGATTTCCCACATTGTAGAAGTTTTAAGAGATGAAAAGGGAAAGTGCTCAGATTGAAGGGCTCCAAGCATGTGTTTCCATCATTGCAAAAGTTTTTTTGGAGAAATTTTTTTCTTGCAGTCATTTTTGTGCAATATTGTAACTAATATTTTCACTCTTGTGATTGAAAATAAAAATTGTAATACTCTATTTCTAAGCTGTAACTAGAACACCTTTCTTTTATTAATAAAGTTCACCGATTTTTCCTTCTCAATGGTTGTCTTATTATGTGAAATTGATGATTGATGTGTATTTCTATGTTTCATATTTAAATCCTCAAATATCAGTCAATTAAAAATGATTAAATATACTACTAATGATGCAATTAGTAATTCAATTGACTAAATATACTACCAAATGACAGAAATTAGTGAACAGTGAATAAATATGACTAAATATATGACTAGTGAAATAAAAATGACTAAATATACTACCAATTGACAGAAATCAATGAACAATGAATAAAAATGACTAAATATATGACCTATGAAATAAAAATTACTAAATATACTACCAAATTGATCAAAATGATGATTAAAATTAATGAATAAATACACTACCAATGGATAGAAATCAGTGAATAAAAATGACTAAATAAGTGACTAGATTACAAAAACCAATGACTAAATCAACAACTAAATATATCAGTGGAAAAAAAATGACTAAATAAGTGACCAGATTACAATGATGCATGACCAAATCAACCACTAAATATACTACCAAATCGATCAATTGAAACAACCAATAAATGACTAAAAATGGTTTAGTCATCAATTTGGTTGCATTATATATGATTGAAAATAAACTACTAATGGCCACACGACCAAGTTCAGTCATTTATAAAAAAAATTTAGTAGTTTTTTCAATCATATATTGTTTTTTTTGTACTAGTGATATATCTATAGGTACTATATCACATACAATCACATTCTTATATCTACAAATTTAAAAATCAACTGCATATTTCTCACTTACCCATATCTAGCAATCTCCTTGCAACCAAGAAATTTATTATGGGATAGGATGCTTTGAAATTTTAGCTTTTCTACCATCTCTTTAGATACAATATTATTGGTGCTACCATTGTCCACTATGACTTTGCAACATTTCCCACTCACATTACACCTTGTTCAAAATAAATTACTCCTTTGGATGACTCTTGATTCTCTTTTTGTGGCTCTAGAAATTATTTCATCACAAAACATTCTCTTGGCTTCCAAGACATTTTATCAAACACTTTTCCACACTCTCTTTGCAACTTCTTCACTCTCTACCCATAGGTCCTGGTGCAAACTGTCTCACATCAATGCTTCTGCTTGCACACTCAGGAACAACCAGATCTAATACCACTAATGAAATGACTGCAACATCCTTCAAATTTCACTTAAATACCTTCTTAAAAACCTCACACAAAATTGCATAAACAATGCAATAATAACTCAGAAAATTGGTATTGAAATATGAACCAAGTCTACATAACAATGTGCCAACCCTATTGGCTTCTTAGTACATCATTTGAATTTTATTTTCACTCTCAATAACTATCTGAAACATAAATTCAAAAATGGGAAGAAATCTGATCTAAACAAAAAATATGATGGATTCAAAACCCCAAAACTATGCAAGCAAAACTAGACAATTTTACATTGAAACTTACAAACTGTTTACAAAACACATGCCAATCTTGTTGGCTTCTTATTACATAAATTCAAGACTCACATGGGCCTAATATTAGGCCTGCAACACATGTTTATTTTCAGCATCAAAACCTGCAACACAATCCTCTCCTTCAACCTTGCTTTCTTCTCCCAAAGATCAACCTGCAATCTTCTTCTTGTAGCTAATCCCGTCTCTCCCCAAACATGCAAATCTTTTCTTTTTTTTCTTAAACCTTAAAACCTGTAACATTCATGGCTTCCAACAACCTACAAGGCAGGTTCTATGACATCCTTTCTTCTCTTTCACCTTCCATTCTACAAAAATGAATGATTTTCCACCTTTTGTTACTTCTTTCAATGCATTTTCCACACCCTAAAGTGCAACTCCCAAGATGTCACGAACCTAATCTGAAAAAGAGCCTCCAAATAACATTAAATGAAATAATAAAAACAATATTTTCATGCTCATCCACTCCCCAAGGAATAATTCTGAGTTTGGACTCCATTTTGACTCCTCCAATCCACCTAAAAAGGGTCAAAATTAGTAATTCCATAACCATCACCCTTAGGCACCCATTTTGGAGATGTTACCATAAATGAAAGATTCTCTATGTCATAAAATGTAGTCCCCACTAAATTCCATGCCAAGGAAGGCACATTTCATGGATTTTTCTTTGAAATGCCACTAAAATGAGCACCATGGATGCTCTTGCATCATATCGAATGCATGATTAATATAACACCCCCCTTAAAATAAAATTAGGGAGTAGCTAAAAACTCTAAAAATAATGCATGACAAGTCTTAGAAAACAAGGTAGAGTAGAGTGTTAGAGTAGAGTAATATGAAGTGTGTTGATTCAGTTTTTTGAGCTTTAATGGAATTGCATTTCTTGCATATTGTAGATACATTTGTAGCAGTTAAAATCTTGGTAGTAAGCCACCTCTTTCTTCTATCTTTCTTTCTTTCTATGGGTAGTGAGTCCACTAGATAGTGAGTCCACCAAACAATGAGTGTACCTGACAGTGAGCATTTTTGTAATATCTTATAATAGTTATAATATATTGTGAGCTAATCCTCACCATGGTTTTTCCCTTTTATGGGTTTTCCACATAAAAATTATATGTTTATGTGTTATATGCTTTGATGGTTGCTTTCATGAGTTATTTCCTTACTAAGAATTGAATATGATATGTGGAATGAATATTTAAATGTTTAAGTGGTTTCAAAGAATATTGATCCATCCCCCTCTCTTAGTATTCCAGGTGTTCAACAACTAGGCCTTGTTTTCCAAGATCCATCATGCATTCTTTTTAGGGTTTTTAGTTACTTCCTAATTTTATCTTAAGGGAGGGTGTTAGATTAATCATGCATTATATAATGATTAATTAATTATCAATCTAATTTATTCTTATGCACTTAAGCTAAACTTAGGAGTGATTTACTATGTTAACTAGAGAGCTATTATTAGATCATTCTTTCTCATTGCATGAGATGTTGGGACTTTCTATGATCTAATCCCTTTCTCATTTAGGGTTTCTCCTATATAGAACTCAACCCTCATTGTATTATCTCTCTTGATCTCTTGATCTTTCATACCTTTGATGCTCTTAAATTCTATAGCTTTTTCTTGTTGAGGAATATTACATATTATTGTTTGTAGCTCTCTTTCATGGAAGGCATCTTTGTTCGTTGTTTGATCTCATAGATCATGTTTTTCACAATTCTAACAAGTGTTATTGAATCTAATATTATAAAAAAATATCAATTTCTTTATTGTTATAGTCTCAAGGGTGCTATTGTGTAATCACACATTGAATACCAAATGAAACAATAAACAAGAATATTGAGATCTCTTTGTAAATATGCATGAAGAGTTCTAAATTTTTTTATAATAATTTACAAACGAGCACTGAAAGGTGAATAATTTTTAAAAATAACACACAAAATCCATTATTTAATTATAAGCATCTTTCATGAAAATGGGATTTATCATGAAAGTGTTAGTAAGGACATGAAATCATCTACCATGGTAATATTCATAAATTTATTTCACATTTATCCATTATTATAAGGGAGGTATGCTTAAAAAATTATTCACACTTACATATTTTTTAAAGAGTATAAATCTCAATACAACACAATGGGAAGCACTTAGTATTTTCAAATATTTTACATGGCTAAAAATCAACAAAAACATATAATATTTTATAGTTTTATACATCCTCCATAATATTTTATAGTTTTATACATCCTCCATCATAAAAACAAGCTATTTTTTATATAAATATTACATTGGGAAATAATACAATTATTTTAGCTTGTTGGAATCTTGTAGTAGTAGTATTAGTGATAGAGTAGTTGATATGAATAATGGCATGAAGACTAAATTCCTTGAAACCATCCTTTCACTCTGCAATGTGAATGAAGGGAAGCTAATTCAATTAGTTCCTTTCCACTTTGGTCTTACTTCAAATTATTATTATTAAAATAAAGAGTTGGAGTAGATGCAATTAAATTCTAAGACTCGATGGTAATATACCTAAATGAAGATAGGGAAACAATAAAATTGATAAAAACATGTAAAAGGACATAAAATTTATTGTTTCCTCAACTAAGGTATGTGAAGAAGTCTTAAAATTTATATCTGTTAGATAATTTTTTTATTTTGATTTTATACTAAATAGAAGCCTTAAATATATATGCGATATCAAATAATCATATTTTGATAACTATCAACAATGAATATAATCTCAAGTTTTAATTTAGAATTAAAACCATTTAAAACATTTGTGATTACTCTCAATAATGAGTATTATTGATCCTTATTATTCAAACCAATCAAATCATTCAATCCATGATTACATACAAAATATTTTATGTATTGCTCTCAATTAGGCCATGAAGGTATACATAATGTCATATAATGCCATATCATTTCATAAGGCCTACAATGCTATACAAGAATATGATGAATTTTTAAATAGACCCACAAAGGAATATAATTATGTACATCAATAAAATATACATTTATATGCATCCAAAACCATAGAGGGATACAATGATATACATTGCTAAAATATAAATCTACACCTACATGCTACAAAAAGATGATTATAAATAAAAACTATGGAGTCTCATCAAACACTTGACCTCTCTTGGTTTTACAAGAATATTAAGAACAAATATCATAGTTGATAATTGGCCACCATTTATCAGAACTTCTATGCTCAAGAATAAATTATATCTCCACCTATAATAAAAATAAATAATATACACGTCAGTATAAAACATGACATATAAAATGACATAGTAAAATAATGACTTACAACAATTTTATGGTCCTTTTCAATATTCATTTTCTTCTAATCATCAAATTTAGGGATAGGTGGATGAATGATAATTCTCACCTCCTATGGATATCATGAATATTTTTTAGAGAAAAGATGAATGTCATTTATTTACACATGATGCTATTTAATAAAAAAAACATAATGAAATTCACATCACTAGGTTTTACCTATGTACAAGGCATAGAAGACAATACTACTGTAGTAATTTCCATGTCTAGTAATTTATGAAGATATAGAGGAATATCTAATGAAGTCATCAATTAAAAATAAGAACAATGATATTTTACCAAAATAAGGAAAACTACACAATTATAATACAAAAAATTATCTATGAAATAAATCACATAGTTATGTTGTGCCTTGCACACATGCCCCATCCAAATGGGGAACCCCCCTTTTTCCCTTTTGCTTTGTGGTCCCCTGCCTTTTCTCTTTAAGAGAAAAATCCTCAAAAAATTTCTTATTTGAGTCATCTCCATAATATTTATCAAGTTAATATCAAATGAAGGAGATTAAGGTATTTTGTAACTAAGAAGGACCAAGTGAGAAGTCATTGAAAATCATTAAATGTTGGTTAGGGGGTCTTAAGTTCAAATTTCTCTTACCTTTTAGGAATTTTAGGTTCTCAGGGATTTCTTCATTTCATGGAATCTTCAAAATTCCATGACAGCCTCAAATCCCCAAAATTCTTTAACTCCCTCAAATCCCAAAAATATGCATAGATGATTCATTTTAAAATATTTTCTATCCTCAAGGAATCCTGAAAATACAACTTTAAAGGCCAGAAAAGAGTAGAATAAAAAAAATTCCATTTTCAAGAAAATCAATAACTCTTTTAGAATCCTAAAATTCCATGATAGGGAAAAATATTGGAAATTCAAAAATCCATGAAATTTAAAAATTTGTGAAATTAAAAAATTCATGAAATTCAAAAATCTATGAAATTAAAAAATCCTCAAAATTTAAAAATCTGCTAAATCCATGAGAGGGTAAAATTTCCTAAATTCATGATAGGGTAAAATATCCTAAATCCATAACAAGGTAAAATCTCCTAAATCCATGACAAGGTAAAATCTCCTAAAATCCAGGGTGAAATGTCCTAAATTCCATGACAGGGTCAAATATCCAAAATTCATTGACAAGGCTAAAATTTTGAAATTCTATGATGGATTTGAAATCTCAAAGAAGTTTATTCAAGCTTAATTTTGATGTTTTAGGGATTGGATTTTCAGCACATGAGCTAATAATGATTATATTTGAATTTTAAAATAAAGCTTTAACTTTTGAAGGAGCTATCATAAAATTATTATTGGAAGGAGATTAAATAAATCAAAAGGGACCTGCATATCAGTTTGTGTTATTTCTTGCTAGCCTAGGAAGTGTTGTGTATCCCTAGGATGCTAGGAGAAAGTCTAGAGGAGATTGTAACTTAATTAAGCCAAATATTAAATGGAGCTCCAAGATTTAATGCTAGTCCACAAAAGAATCTATAACAAAGTATGTTCTAGCTATGCAAAGTGTTTTTGGGATTAACATTAAAGATTTATTTTGAATTTTCAAATAAGGATAGTTGCCAAGATCAAGATTATAACATAATTTTAAATTGGAGATAAAAGAGAATATTTTGTAATCATTTAATGCACCTCCAATATTAAATATAAATGTAAACCATCTTGTTTTGAATGAATTTGGACCTTTGATTTGAAATAGATCTTATCCTTTCATTTTATATTTGAAAATATATAAAATGCTATACATTTTTATTTGTAATGTGGAGAGAACTTGAAATTGTTGCCAAAATACTACCAAAATCAATACAAAAATTCATCTTTATAAATTATTTTGTGTTCAATTTTGAATGTTAGCATGGTTGCATGTGACTCATTTGGATTAATATTTTAAAATCAGTTTAATTATCTAATTTTTTTTTTGGAGTTGATATTGATGGAATTCTAGGTTCATACCATTTGACTCCTGGTGACTGTAAGTGTTGACAAAAAAACCTTGACCAGATTCTAAGATTTAATATTCAATTATATGTAGTCAAACTTGATGTGATGAAATAAGATGAGAGAACTTAGCTATGCAAAAATTATAAACCAAATTATAATAAATTATGCATATCACCCATAACATCATATATTAATATGGGGTATGTTGGAGTGGGTGGGGTTGGGAGGGATTGTTCGGGTGTGGTTGAGTTTTTCTTCTCCAAATATATGGGGCATCATTCTAATAATTTCATGGAGGCATTGGCTATCCTTTTGGATTTGAAGCGGGCTTGTGCCCTTGGCTGGAGAAGGGTTATTTTTGAGTTTGATTCTCAGATTGTGATTGACTTGCTAAATAGGAGTCAACTAGAGGATGTTAGTGATAGTTAGTTGTGGTGGTTAATCAAATCACCAGTGTTGTAGGAATGTTTGATTCTATCACCTTTTCCCATATCCCACAAGAATGGAATAAGGTGGCTGATGAGTTGGCTAAATGGGCTTCAAAGAAGTTGGGGAATTGGATGGTGGATAATTGGGAGAGTTTGCTTGGGTATTTTTCCCAAGATTTGGAGGAATTTGTTTTGGAGGATCTGATATGTTGCATGGGTTCTACTTGAGTTCTTGTTTGGTGTGGTTTGGCCCCTTTTGGGTTGATTGTACTTTTTTCCTTTGTACTACCTTCTTTGATTAATAAATTTTTTACCCTCTTTTTATTAAAAAAAATCATATATTAATATACTTTAATGTCTTACATATGTCTTATAATTTATTCATCATGCTATATATATATATATACCACACTTTCTTATTCTCATATATATTTAATCCATACGACTCTACATTCTTTCACACTCTTATCTCTCACTATTCCTTTCTCTATATAGCCTCTTAGTGCCTTTTCACTATGCCTTTCCATCATATCCTTTAATAATAACACTTAATTATCTTATTCCCATGAATTTACCCTTTTTTATATAATAATTTACACATTTATGACTTATTTAGGCATATTAGAGGTGTTTTAGGGCTATTTAAGTGGTATATAATGGATATATGGGTCTAAAAATGGCCCAAATGATCTGTTTGGTGCCTCACAACCCTCTATATCTCACCAACATTCTCCCTGGGCCTAAAACATTGTATTTTCCTCAAGACAACTTGGTGAAACAACTTGTATCCTTCATGATTTCATTTCTTTCTATGTTCTTCCTTAATAGAAAACCTTTATGTGTGCTCTACTACTTCCTTAGTTGCACCCACTTGGTGCACTTTGCAACACTGACCTTGGCACATTCTATCTTATACAACATCTTAAACATATATGTTATTTTTTCCAATTGGATCCATCAATCCATCCATAATTCATTTGCATATAGTCTATCATAGATTCCTTCTTCCACTTTTTATTCCAACACATTTTTTCAAAATGATTCTTCAATCCGCAAAGGATACAAGGATCAAGATTCCAACACATTTCATTTCCATGTCGTCTTCTATGACAATGAGAGCATTGTATTTCTTGAATATAATTGTTAGAAGTTTGTGTACATGTAACAACATCTTCTTTTCATTTATAATACATTAATTATTTTCCCTCACACTTGGTTCAATAGGACCTTTAAAAACTTTTCTTACATATCCCACTCTTCTTGTCATCTTAAAACCAACATCCTTCGAACAACATCCTTTGTCATTATCATCACAACTATCAAGAATTGTAGATTCAAAATAATCATTATCTCCAATATTGCATTATTTATTAAAATAATTCCTAGATTTATCACTTTTATGAAATGATTCATTAAATGAATAACATAAATCATTTGTATCACAAGAAATATTTGAAATCTAGAAAAATAGGGTTTAATCAAAATGAATGGGAAATGGTGTGTGTGGGAATATATTTCTATTAATTTCATTGGGAAATGAGATCCCCAAAGGTAGGATTGAATTTCAACCCTAAGTGAGTCAACCGTATTGGCGATCTTGCAAATTTCCTTATGAAAAGATGGGGTAAAATCTTCCTAAGCAACACTTTGGAGAGAAAATACTAAAAATTGTAAATGAACTCAATTATGCAATGTGATACTTGGATCATCAATTTAAAACATAAAATAAATAGAAACAACAAACTTCTGATAGATCTTACAAGGGTAAGTTGTTGTTGAGTGTCCTCCTGGGACAAATTTTCCCTAGGGTGAATGAGTCCTTGTAGGTCTTTTCTACTCAACTTTTGGGTCCTTTGGAGATGGATCTAATATTCTATTTTCCCCAACTTCCATTTCCATAAAGTTGGAAATAAATTCAAGATCTTAGTTTCCATGTCTTGACAAATTTGATGACAACTTTGACAACTTTTCAAAATTACACTTTTCATCAATTTTCAATCCTTCTTCACCTGCAAATCTGCACATACGGAAGGAATTTTTATTTTTTTTGGTGAATGGGGGTTTTCCTTGGTCAAACCCCATTTTGGTAATTAAACTTTGAAATGAAATGAAACATGAATGGAAGGAATGATGAATGAACAATGCTATGTTGCAACTCACAAAACCCTTGAATGGAGATCCTTAGAGGATTGAAGTCAAACACATCTCTCGAAGGTCTTGATCTTGCATGAAATGGCTTGATTTAATTTTTATCTTGATACTTGAATTTTGACTTGAATGCTGGAAACCTACATCACAATGTTCTCTCTAAAAACATGCATGAACACACATAAACTTTGGCATCATGACAGGATCTTGAAATTCTGCTATAGATGACTAATAAATCTA
Source organism: Sequoia sempervirens (assembly GCA_007258455.2). NCBI lineage: Eukaryota > Viridiplantae > Streptophyta > Pinopsida > Cupressales > Cupressaceae > Sequoia > Sequoia sempervirens. Next base: position 17,888,413 of record VDFB02018296.1, read on the forward strand.
CTCTTCAATGCTCTTGACAATAATATTTTCTCATGTGAAAGTTTCCTTCTTACTAGATTTTTTGAATTGATAAAAATAATATGTGTTTATAGGTGATTTTTTAATTTCCTAACAATTAAAATTCAAAAGTTGACAATTGCAACTTGAATTGGGATAGTAAAAATACTACCAAAAACATATTTTAAATTGGGTTCTAGAATCTAAATGGGACTCATTCTCCCTTGGGTGAATGGGTCCTAGGACCTAAATCTAAGACACACAATTTTCAAGTTGTTCAATTTGGTGTTTGCAATTGTTTAATGCAAGTTCCCCTTTTGGAAAATGAGATAAATTAAGATTTTAAATGCATAATTGGTTCAATTAGAGGCTTAATTAAGTCCAATTTAATTAAGGGACTCAAACATAGTGTGAAAATGTAAAGGTGTACATTTTTCTACACTACATTTATCCACCACTTTAGTGAGAGGATGAACTTGCGCTCAGACTCACACTAAAGTAGATAAATATATGTCAAGATGGGTCCAAGTGCACAAATGTTGATGTGATAGGATGAAAAAGATCAAGGAGGGTGATCAAGCCCCTAGGATCTAAGATCCCACAGAAAACCAACATAAGCACAAAGGGACACACATGAATGTATGATATGAAGCAATAGTACAAGATACACAAATATACAATGTCAAAATTAATGCAAAGAGGAAAGAAATATGAACTAGCAAGTTGCATTATGCCGCGCCCATCAAATACACTCATAAGGATGTAAAATAACTTATGAAACACATGGATCCACATGAAAGAAAGTTGTGTTATGCTCAGTGGCCATGAAAAATTCTCTCACAAGGGCTAGTGCAATTTGATATACACTAGGTGAACCCCAAAACAAATATGAGAAACACAGACTAGGTCGGTATGTACCCATAAAAAGGTGGTTGATGGGAAAGTCATGCTAGGTATACAAGATCCCATATGTCAACCATACCAAAAGTTATACCTCCTAAAAAATTTGATAAGATGCCACACAAAAGAGGTTCCATAAAGCTAGAAAATTGCATTATGCTAGAAACTCATGGAAAACAAAAAGGCTCCATTGGCAAGCAAGTTGTGTTGTGCTTGGTGGCCATTTTAAGTATAATAGGATAAGATAGTCAAAGGGGTTTTTCTTAGTTCATTAAAGGTCTCACCTTAGCGAACATTATGCTTAATGTCACCAAGAGAGGACTAGTCAAGGATAAAATATTTGCAACTTAGGGAATGCAAGCCATAGCATTACCACTAAGAGGAATGTCATATTCCTAGAAAGGTTGCACTCTTGAAGTAACATCACACCCAATGTCACCACCAAGAAGACACATCACACAAAGTAAAAATACCACACTTTGAATAAAAATTTCATATTTTCTAGGAGATGTATGCTATCATCACTAGGAAGGGAACATGCAAACAATAAATGGGGGACAATATGCCCCTCACTTAAAATTTCAACATAATTGATATGTTGGTATTTTAAGTAGAAAGAGAGAAAGATAGGATCCTTGGAAAGAATGCACACCTCCCAAAACTAGTTATCCTTGCCCCCCAATCATAGAGACAAAGAAAACCACCAAGAAATATCAAGTTGTTGCCAAGAGAAGTATGGTTTCACCTAATATTGTACCATCATGAATGTCAATGAGCAAGACATATAAAGCTACCAATTCCACATAGTGATGAGAAACATGATAGGATGAAAATCAGTATCAATTAGAGGAAATAGGTGCATCAACACAAGGAAGAGCATCACAATCCATAAGATGTTGAATTTTGTTAAATCAAATCCTTGCATTCATTAGTAGAATGACCATGAACTCGATGATATACACAAAATGAACTTTTGATGTAAGAAAATTTCCAAGTTCTTCAAGGGAGAGATATCAAGCAGGCTTGGAGAAGCCTCGGTAAGGTATCCTCTTGATCAATAGTAGAAAATGTTCCTTTCTTTTGTGACAAAGGTGTCTCTTGCTTAGTACAAGGTGTCATAAATACATAAGACTCTTTAGATTGTGATATTTTGTATTCTCCCTTAAAGGAGGGTGTAAAATCTAATGAACCTCAATCATTACTAAGACATGTATTTGAAGATGTCCTAGGAGTGTTTTGCTTGATGACATTGATATTAAGAGAAGGTTTCTTTGATTCTTTCATTTATTTTGAGGGACAATAACCAATACCACTAATTGTTTCTTATGTGTTAGGCTCTATAGGGACACAGATACATTGTTCTCTAGCTCCAAATCCTTTTCCATTATAGCCAAGTTGTTTCAAAAGTTCATAACCTCTTCCATAATTTTTTTCCATTTCTTTTGGATTGGGTGGTTTCTCGTGATCACACTCATCATATGTAGATGTATAATTTGTGTTTTCCTCTTTTCTACTAAAATTTGTGGACTCACATGATTTTGATGACTCAACTTGTGTTAATATTTTATACAGAGCCTCATACCAACAGCATCAACAACCCTATTTCTTCAAGGGATTTCAATCCCAAATAGAATCAAGAGAAGATCAAATAAACCAACATCAATTTTTCCACTTACTTTAAAAAAATCAAACTCAATTAGCATTCTCCAAGTTCTCAAACTCAAAACTCACAAAATTCAACATTCTTGACAATTTACATCATAAGGAAATAGACCTTGAACTCCAATAACAACTCTTCTTTGACTATTTCAATACAAAACATCTTTTAGAATCTTTGATTTCAACATTCATCCTTACATTAACTGTTCAAAGAAAAAAAATTATCCGGAAACTTTGAACAAAACAACATATCAAATGTTCAATTCAAGACACCAAACACAAACCTTGTTTCTTCACCATTACAAAGCATAAAAACATAGATTCAGTCTCCAAACCCTTTAACAAACTTTAATACATCTTCAACACCTTTACTTTACCATATTCAAGACAGGTTCTATCATCTATATCACTGCTCTATCAGTTTATCAAATTTTGCATATAAACACCACCAAACACATTGAATTCATAAATCCAAAATTACCATATTATCAAATTCTGCCTTCTTAAATCCTTCCAAGCTTGACTCAATTCCAAGGCCATTGTACAAACAAATTCATCATGAAACCAATCACAGTTATCATAGTTTTGAAATTTTTTTTGTTTTAGCAGACAAACACCAAGTTCCCTTACAAGTTTCCAAACCCTCAATCAGGTGAGTCACTCCAACTAGACTCAAAATCCAAGATCCAAGATACATTTACAGACCCTTTTCCACTATCTTTTAACATCCCACAATCCCTAAGCTTCAATGTTAGAAATAATCATCAATAAACTCACTGTACGTGCTAAAAGGATAGTAAATTAGGCCTTATTTACAAAGGATACCCCTTCAAAACCATCCCAAATCACTCAAAACCCCCAAATAGTCTTTATACAGGTGGAAAGACTCACAAATCATCAATCTTCAAGGTAAGAAATGTCCAACAATATAATCAAATAGTAAACCCTTGTTTATAGGCTTTTAAAGCACAAGCAAGAGAGGGTTTTATAGATATACCACCCACAACCTCCAAGACATCTTCCATTTCTTCATTCTCATTTTTTTATGTCCAAAAATTCTCAAGAAACCTTTCCCAATCCTATACCATGAATATATCAGCAAACTCTTGACTGTAGCAAACTCTTTTGCTTGGAAAACCCTGCAAATACCCTATAACAACAAATTTTATTCAATGTATTCTTGTTCCCTGCACAAAAAAATATAACCAAACCCTAAAACATCCTAATTCACTCTAATCCACCATTCTACAAATCCTAATTCGATGGAGTAGAGGACATTCTCCTATTTGACTCTCAAAATCCCAATTTGAGGGTTACAAACTGAACTTCAAAAAATATGCCCTAACAATTTATAAACTTAATAAATTTTCCTCTAAATACACTCAAATTAAAGCTAATTCTTTTTTTTGCTTGAATCTACAAAGATCGGGGCCTAAATCTATTGTACATGTTGTACAAAGGTTAGCAAAATAGAAAGAAACACAAAAAATTATAATAGGGTGCTTTTATTTGATATATTTCTTCAAGAATACAATGGAATTCCTTTTGCCTATCTTTTTGTCTCCTCAATAGTTACAACTACCTCTTCAACTTCTTTGAATGACCTATTTCTTCAAATCCTTCTTTGTCTTTAGCATATTCTTGTTTTTTCCTCTTTTTACATATTAGGCAATATCACAAGTTTTGCATTTTCTCATCTCTTTGACTACCTTAGACCTATTACATGGATTTAATATAGTCAAATTAGTCTTTACATAGCCTTGACACATCATTTTTAGGCTTCAACACACAAATTTGACAAATTAGCCTTTTGAAGGCATTTGCAAGATCTAGGTACTCCTGCACCATACAACTAACCAACAAAGCTTTCCAAGTCCCTTGGAAACACATTGCATCATCTTCACTTGTACCTGAAAAACAAAAAAAATAATCTACCTTGTTCCTTGTCCTCTTCATCTTCATTTTCCTTTGCCTTGCCTTCATCTTTAATTTTCTTTCTCTTGTCATCTTCTTTCTCCATCTCTATCTCCATCTTTGCCTCTTCTTTTCCTTGTACTTTTCTCATTCTTTCCTCATTAGGTGCTCAATCATCTTTTCCTCTTCCAAAAGGACACAGGACTGTCCTTTTCATCTTCTCACCAACTCTTTGCTTACCCAAGGACATAGGACTATCCTTTCACACTTTCAACTTTCCTCCAAGGACACAGGGTTGTCCTTGCAAACTACTTCTTCTCCTCAACATCTTCAACTTCTACTACTCCCATCAGTGGAGTATCCTTCATCAAGGTTGCAACTCTTCAATGCTTCTTCATACAGGACTCCATCAAGTTCTAACTACAACACAACTAAACTTGCCTTACCTAGGTGTTCTACTTACTCTTCCCTAGTCTCTTGGAATTTCTCTATGCAGCTTAGATGGATAAGAACTTGCAACCAACCAACAATATCAACCTACTATCAACAACAACTTTCCTAGAGCATCTTCAAGCTCTGATACCAATTTGATGTAGAGAATCATACCAACACCATCAACAACCCTATTTCTTCAAGGGATTTCAATCCCAAATAGAATTAGGAGAAGATCAAATAAACCAACATCAATTTTTCCACTTACTTTAACAAAATCAAACTCAAAACTCACCAAATTCACCATTCTTGACAACTTACATCATAAGGCAATAGACCTTGAACTCCAATAACAACTCTTCTTTGACTATTTCAATACAAAACATCTTCTAGAATCTCTGATTTCAACATTCATCCTTACATTGACTGTTCAAAGAAAAAGCTTTATTAGGAAACTTTGAACAAAACAACTTATCAAATGTTCACTTCAAGAAACCAAACACAAACCTTGGTTCTTCACCATTACAAAGCATAAAAACATAGATTCAGTCTCCAAACCCTTTAAAAAACTTTAATACATCTTCAACACCTTTACTTTACCAGATTCAAGACAGGTTCTATCATCTATATCACTGCTCTGTCAGTTTATCAAGTTTTACATATAAACACCACCAAACACATTAAATTCATAAATCCAAAATCACCATATTATCAAACTCTGCCTTCTTAACTCCTTCCAAGCTTGACTCAATTCCAAGGCCATTGTACAAACAAATTCATCATGAAACCAATCATAGTTATCACAGTTTTGAACAAAATTCTATTTTAGCAGACAAACACCAAGTTCCCTTACAAGTTTCCAAACCCTCAATTGGGTAAGTCACTCCAAATAGACTCAAACTCCAAGATCCAAGATACATTTAGAGACCCTTTTCCACTATCTTTTAACATCCCACAATCCCTAAGCTTCAATGTTAGAAATAATCATCAATAAACTCATTGTACGTGCTAAAAGGCAAGTAAATTAGGCCTTATTTGGAAAGGATACCCCTTAAAAACCATCCCAAATCACTCAAAACCCCAAAAAAGTCTTTATACAGGTGGAAAAACTCACAAATCATCAATCTTCAAGGTAAGAAATTCCCAACAATATAATTAAATAGTAAACCCTTGTTTATAGGCTTTTAAAGCATGAGCAAGTGAGGGTTTTATAGATATACCACCCACAACCTCCAAGACATCTGAAACTACTTCATTCTCATTTGTTTATGTCTAAAAATTCTCAAGAAACCTTTCCCAAGCTTGTACCATGAATATATTAGCAAACTCTTGACTGTAGCAAACTCTTTTCCTTGGAAAACCCTGCAAATACCATGTAACAGCAACTCTTCTTCAATGTATTCATGTTCCCTACACAAAAAATATAACCAAACCCTAAAAAATCCTAATTCACTCTACTCCACCATTCTACAAAGCCTACTTTGGTGGAGTAGAGGACATTCTCCTATTTTGGCTCTCAAAACCTCAATTTTGGGGTTACAAATTGAACTTCAGAAAATATTCCCTAACAATTTATAAACTTAATAAATTTTCCTCTAAATACACTCAAATGAAAGATAATTCTTTGTTATGATTGAATCTACAAAGATTAGGGCCTGAATCTACCATATAGGTTGTACAAAGGTTAGTAAAATAGAAAGAAACACATAAAATGATAACAGGGTGCTTTTATTTGATATATTTCTTCAAGAATACAATGGAATTCCTTTTGCTCGACCTTTTCAAGCCTTTTAAAGAAGTTTCCAACTATCTTTTTGTCTCCTCAATAGTTATAACTACCTCTTCAACTTCTTTGAACGACCTATTTCTTCAAATCCCTCTTTGTCTTTTGCATATTCTTGTTTTTTCCTCTTTTTACATATTAGGTAATATCACAAGTTTTGTATTTTCTCATCTACTTGACTACCTTAGACTTATTACATGGCTTTAATATATTCAAATTATTCTTTGCATAGCCTTGACACATCGTTTTAGGCTTCAACACACAAATTTGACAAATTAGCCTTTTGAAGGCATTTACAAGATCTAGGTGCTCCTCAACCAATATTATGGTAGATTCTTTCTCTTTTTCTAAATTTAGTTATATAATCTTGGATTTCCCATTGAATTTAGGTGTGAAATCTAATGATCCCAAATCATCCACTGGTAACATTGTGATGGGTGAAGGGAATTTATCTTTCTCTTCTTCTTTTATAGGCTCAACTTTTGAGGTTGGTATTAGTGTTTTCAAAGGACTTTCCTTGTCTTTCACAATGTACAAACAACTTTCTAGTTGAGGGTTAGCCTTGATTGTATAAACCTTTTTGCTATAGGCATAGCCTTGATTGTATAAACCTTTTTGCTATAGACATACTTCATTAAACAAAAAATATTTGAGGGTACCCCCTTCATTTCTTGGATCCATGGTCTGCCCAAAAGAAGATTGTGTGAGAGATCTTGAGGCATGACATGGATAGGAGTTTGAAATGTGACCTTTCCAACTCTAATAGGTAATTTTATCACACCAAGTGGTTGTTTTACCACATTATCAAATCCATGAGTAGATAAAGAATTAGGAATAATTTGGCTTTTATCCACTCTAATCTTATCTAGAAGGTTTATGCTACAAACATTAAGCGTTGAACTATTGTCAATGAGAGTTCATTTTATCCCATGCTTATTAATGACAACCACTATCATGAAAGATTCATTTTGTTGTTGCACTTCTAATGAAGGTAACTTATCTTGATGAAAGGTAATGTCTAAGTTGGTTGAGTTCATACCTTGAATAAGGGTTGCTATATCATTTGGTTGTGCATTAGGAGGGACAACTTTTTATAAGGAATTTTAAAGCATGTTATGGTAATTAGGTGATGTCTGAATCAAATCCCACAAAGCTATCTTAGCAAGAGTTCTATAATTTATACAAGATCATATTCCTATCCATTGTGAAAATTCAAATGAGGAGCACTAGACAAGATAGGTTGAGGAATTTTTAATGAAGTATGGTTTGTAGTTTCCTATTGTTCTTTGTGTTGTATGTATGAGAAAAATTATTAGTAGTAAGTTTCCATGAAAAATTTGAGATAGCTCCCAAAGTTAATGGCTTGTGTTGAGGTGGTCTTATGATAAGAAGTGGTTGAGGAGATGACTTGGGAGGTCTAATAATTACAAGACTTGTAGGAGGTCTAATTATTAGAGGAATCTCAGGAGTTATAGTAATCAAGGAGATCTAATGTTTAGAACCTCAATAGACTTATCCTCATTTTGATGATCTTCTAGCGAGGGGAAGTCTAATGCCACTTTATCATATTCATCTAAGGAATCCTTCTTTTCATCTTTATGTCCAACAATATCCTCCAAAATAGGAGAGGTTTTAGGAGAGAAGCAAGAAAGATTGTCATGATGCTCAATGGTTGAATCTTCTAACACCAATACACCTTCATCACAAGTAGGAGGGGTGTTGGGAAAATAACAACAAGGATTTTCATGATTGTCAATGCTTGCATCTTATTTTATCACATTATTCTCACAAATGGGAGAAATATTAGGAGATGAATGAAGACTAGGAAAAGTTATGTGAATAAATGTTTCAATGATTTAATCCTCTTGTGCCATAATATCTTCCCTAGTACGAGATTTTTTAAAAAAGGAGCAAGAAATATTTGTTGAATGAACAAGAATATTGAGAATGGGGGTGAGTCATTTGTATCTTATCAAAACATCAAAACCCTCATTAACATTTAGGTTGACATGCATCCACTAAACCCTTGATCTGTTATGAAGTTTTAACATGAAAAGCAAATAACAAAAACTAAAACAACTTTAACACCATGTACAAGAGAACACTAGATTTACGTGGAAAACCCAATGAGGGAAAAAATCCACAGTGAGGATTAGCTCACAATATAAGTAATTGCAAAACTAGTTACAAGGGCTTACTACTAGAATAGGACACACTGTCCAGAAAGGCTCACAGCCAATGCTCACTTTCAAATTAGAAAAGAAGATAGAGAAGAAATATTACAAAAAGAATATGATCTCAATGCAACAAAAATCCCACCACAATAGCTCCAACACCTTTGCAGTCTATTTGAATGATTCCAAACACCTTCTTCTCACTTCATCTAGTAATCCAATACTTGAAAGCTTGCACTTCTCTGCTCAATTTTGCATCTTACAACTCTACAATTTGCATCATTCACATCACACACATCTATCTTAACCTTCTTCAAAAATTCAACTCATACTTATACCGTCCTCAACGTTGAAACCCTCTCCAAGTTCAACAATGCACCTTAAACATGCAAGTTCAAATTAGGCTGGTGCCAAAAAACTTTCGTGGTAGATATAAGTGAATACAGACCACATAAAAACTTAATTGGGACCCAAGTCAACAAAACCACTCAACCACATGCTATCACAAACAATATTTATCCTTTGCATGCAGTGTAAAAACTAGGTCATCCATTACCCATGCAAACAACATTACAATTTTAAGTACATGCTTCCTCAAACCCAAAGATGACTTGTGAACCACACACCATGTTTGAACATGATCTAGAATATTTCTCAAACAACTTGAAATCCAACAAAATCCTTCACAACAACTTCCACCTAAAGAATGTACAAACCTAATACACTCAAACAACTCTACCATACATTGTTATTTGAAAAACTATCTTTCAAAGAAAAAAACTCAAATCATCTTGACTAAGGTAAACTACTAACACCATAAACACACCTTCAAAATTGCAAGACCTAAAGCATAACTGCAAAGAAAATCAAAGCAAAAAAAAAATTCTTAGACACCTCTACAATGCATAATCATACACTAGTGAACACAAATTCTACTGTACGATGATCCAACATACTATCTCTTGAATATAACACCCCTAAAACAAATCTTACCAACACATCTAAATCACATAGGCATATCTTCAACCTAGAAGAAAAGTGGAGAAAAACTAGAACATCTCTTTATAACCTAGAACAACACTGCAACACACTCTTCCCTCTTTTTATCAAATTTTCTCAAAAGCACTTGGAAACCAAGCACCAGAGGCACATCCATGACATCTTCATCACTACTACATCCATAGATAGAAGATTATAAAAGTAACACTATAGGTTAACACCAATAGCTTAACTAATGACAACATAATGCACAAATCAAAGCATCGACTACATCAACTATTCATCTTCGACACCAATCTCTCTCAACACATATAGTTGACACCAATGACAACATAAGCTTGTTGAAATCAATGAAAATACCTATCTACACATACTTGCAACAATCTCCCCCTTTTTTCATTAATGAAAACACATGATGTGAAAAACCATCAAAGACACAACTTTAGACACTCCTATTTCCTTTTCTCTTTTCTCTTTACTCACTCTCCCCCTTACATGATTATTTCTTCAATTGACTCTCTTTCACATGTTTCTCTCTCTTAACTCTCTCCCTTATTATTTATTCTTTTTCACATGACTCTTCTCCCCCTTTGACATCAATGGAAAAGGACAATTTTTTTTGCATTATTCTCCCCCTTTGACATTACACAATCTGCTTACAACTGATCAACAACTCCTTTCCTTTACTCCTTTGTATACTCCCCCTTAGGAGCACACACCAATATTCAATAATTTTCAATACCGCTACCTACTCCCCTTGAGAGGAAGCCATTAACATTAGTCTAGAATAAGGGATAGATCTTAAGATCCACTGGACTGATGCATCTTATGCATCTAGTTCAAAGAAGGAGGGGAAATAACCCCCAACTTATCCCAAAGATACTCAAAAGTATCCTTAGGATGATCCTTAGTGAATATGTTAGCAATTTAATCCTTTGTAGGCACATACTCAAGCTTCACTTCATTCTCCACAACCTTCTCTCTTAGAAAGTGATATCTAATTGAAATATGTTTTTTCCTTGAATGCATCACTGGATTCTTTAAAAAATTTATTGCACTTGTATTGTCACAAAAGATAGAAATAGGCTCATCATACACCACTCTAATATCCTTCAATTTTTTGTTGAACACTTAGAATACTGAGGGTGGGGGTGAATCAGTATTCTATTAAACCATACAAATATTATCCATCCAATTACCAAAGCACATTCAATTGATATAAGAAAAGAAAGAATACAACATCCAAAAAATCACATAACAAATGAACACCAGGATTTTTATGTGGAAAACCCAAAATGGGAAAAACCACGGTGAGTGTTAGCTCACAATATATTATATCTGAATATAGTATATTATAGAAATTCTCACTATAGGTGGACTCAATACCCGTAGAGAATAAGATAGAAGATATTGGGTGGCTCACAACCTATTGAATTGTTACAATTGCATAAGTAGTATGTTGGATTATAGTTCCAATAAAGTACAAAAAAATATTTGCACTGATTTGGATCAATGCACTTTTTTACTCTGAATTTGCACAATTCACACAACTCTTATCACATTCACATCACACACATGTAGGTGGAACACCATACATGGAATTTGTCACTTAACATTCACACATCATTCTCACAACACCGAAATCAATCCATTATATTATCCATATCAAGTGTAGCTTCAATTAGCTCTGCCTGATTGGAAGTAACACACAAAATTTGAACTTGTCATCCTCAAAACATCTCACACCTTAATTCAAAAATTCAATTCACCACAAGATAGGTCAAAATGGACCTAATATAGCTATTAAAAAATATTGCAACACATATTAATATTTTACAACACAACAAACATGTTAGGTCAACCCCAATAAGACCTAAACACAAAAACCTTCATTTGTTTACCTAGTTCATCACATGTGGAACTCAAAACTCAATTCCATCTATAATTCCTACTCAACCAAAATCTTAAAGCTTATCTTCAATACCACAACACAAAATATTATTCGTGAAGGAATGAAGAATCTCCCACATCAACACTCTGTATAGGAAATAACTGCAATATACAAAACTGAACTCCATAATACATATCTTCTAGGATAATTTACCAAACAACAAAATCTCTTGGATTTAGATGCATCTAATGATCACCAAATTACTATTAGAATTTTAGATTGATATATCTATTTGCGATGGAGTGGAGACCCAAAAAATGACGCACTAAACCATTGTACTGGTAAATTTGATACATAGACAAATTTTTGAGTAACTGTACTTTTTGGAATAAATTATCCTTTACAAATATCTTCAAAAACACTTCCAAATCATGCTAAGATGATTCAAAACAATGTTGAAATCAATGATAGCACTAGATCATGTAATATGTACATACCATGCTCATGTTTCTAGACATCATCTTCCAACAATCTCCCCCTTAGTCATTGATGGAAACATACACTCCAAAAACATTCTCCAAAAAATTTCTCTCCCCAATTATCACTCCAAGTTACTCTCCAACTATCTCTCCAAGAATATCTCCCCCTTTTACATCAATGGAAAAGGGTGTACTGGTACCAATTGTTGTATACTCCCCCTTAGAATGTTAGCCCAAAATTTTTGTGTCATCCACATACTTACAAAAGAATCTTAATAACTTAAAAGATGCATAGAAATATAAATTGTCAACCCAAAGATGTTGAACCCTGAAGCTTTGGTAAAATTACTTTCCAAGAAGATTTACCTTCTTCCCATGTTTTCTTCACTATTGTAAGCATTATGCATATAAACTCAAGCTCAAAAAAGGTTTCCTCTCCTTTCAGAGTATTGGGAGTTAGATTTAGCTTTGAAATATTATCTAAACTAGCAAGGGCACTTGAGACAGGTATATAATTCATCTTCATCAAGTCCCTTAGCTTCCCAACTTATCTAATTATGTCTTCCTTCTGGCTTTGCGGTGTAAATAATTTGTCATGTAAGTCCACTATAGCAATCTAGGTATGATTATTTTTATCTTGTATCAGATCATAAGCATTTGATCCACTACTTATTTGTGTCTCAATTGCATCCATGGCATCATTTATGATTATTGTGGCATCCAACCACTTCATACAATACAAAAATAAAGTCTTCTCTTCTTCCTCACAGGATTGTGCATCCTTCAAACTTTCTTCAAATTTTTTGTGTGTAGATGCACACTTCTCCATGATATCCAACAATTTTTTTTCTACAATCCTTGCTTCAATTTTTTTTTCAACTTGACCTTTTAGACCAGAGGCATATTCCTTGAAGGAATCAATCAATAACTTAAAATTCTCCATTGCAGATAATGATGTATCAATGTTTGTATTGGGAATTATCTCTTGCAATTCTTTCAAAACTTCATCCATTAATTCAACACTCTTTTGATATGTTTCAATGATCTTTTTTCTTGTTGATGTGTGAAACACATCACCTAGATGCAACTTGTGTATGGGAGAAATTTTATCCAAGACTACCCTCCTTATTGCATGGTCAGCTACAACAATTAAGATGAAACAACTAGTTGAAATATTACTTGCTTAGACAATAGATGATTCAATGGATTACCAAAGGAAGATTCACCATAAGGCTTAGGTAACTCCAATTTTCTTCAGTTTCTTTATCCTTCCCAAACTTAACATTATCTTCTTCCTCTACCTTATCTTCTTCACCAAAGGGCTTATCTTTTTCTTCATCATCCTTTTCCTCTTCATCTCCTTCTTTATATGTATCCTTTCCTTGTTCATTATCCTCATTCTTGTCTTCTTCTTCTTTCCTCTCACCATCATCTTCTCTTTCCATATTTTCTGCTATCTCTTGTTCTTGTCCTCTATTCTCAACATGATTTTCACCTTCACTAGTGGTAGGTTCTATGTCTTTCAGAGGAGAAGATATCTCTAAAATCATCTAGTATATCCTTTTCACCTTCTTCAACTATCGAGAGTAGACCCAACTTTTGCACAAGTTCCTCATCCTTGTCATTGAATTGTTTCCAAATCATGTCATGATTATTCTAATCCATTCCCATAAGAATATTTACTTTTTCTTAGTTCTAAGCTCCTTGTTGTAGATGGTAGCCAAAGTGGCTTGGTCTACTTTAGATAGGGAAGCACCAAATCTCTCTAGTGCTTCATCTTTCATCTTTTCACGCTCCATAATTGCATCTTCTCTTCTTTTCAACAAAACAAACCAAATATCATCTGGTATATCCTTTTGAATATTGTGCATATCTACCTCAAGCACAAAAATGTATTGAACTATAGCTTCAATTATTGTAGCCTTATCTACCTCATCAACTTCTTTGTACAATTTTGTTGTTTCACTTAGCATCTCATTTTGCACTATACTAATGAAAAGTTCTTCAATCTTCATAGGAGTGTGAGACTTCTCAGTTTGCTTCTGCTTCTTTTCTTTAACTAGAGGCTTATTTGTTTCTTTCTTCTTCTTCTTTGGAGGAGCCTTTTTGGCTTCCTTCACCTTTTCTCTCTTTTGAATTTTGAATCCTTCTTTCTCTTTCTCATCTTCCTCCTTACTCTGTGTATCTACAATATGAATTATCTTTATTTTCCTTATCAATGGGGCTTCATCCTCTTCCAACTCTTCTTTCTCAGCAACATTGATGCTAATTTACTTTTATCTTGCTTCCTTTTTCTTCACTCTCCTTGTAGAAACAACAAGGGGTACTATGGTAGCAGTTTTATTTGCTTCTACCTTGGTAGCATGAACTATTAGAGGGGTAGTTGCAAATTTCCTCTTCTCACTAGTAGCAAGAAGAGATGTGGTAGTTGATCTTCCTAACCTTCTTGAGCTCCCAAAGGCTTTTGCGACACTCATATCATCTCTAGCTCTATCTCTAGCATACCTAACTCTTTCTTTTGAAATGCCAAACTCTTTGGCATATATGTCTACCATAGCATCAACATTTTTCCTCATCTATGTTTTCTTGAATTCTAGGTGAACTTCCATTGAATTTTATTCATATGTTCCATATCTTGGCCTGTTAGGATCTTTAGGAATATTCAAAAACACCTCTACATAGCCAACAAGTTTTTTCCTTTGACACTTCATAACCTAATTTTGAAACCCAGATGATCCTAGGTTCTACTAATTCCATCATACAAAAGTTTGTGGAGACTAGGAAAGTAATGTCATTTTTGTATCTTTCCACTATGTTTCTTGGAATCCTTTGTCTCTCATTCATTCTTCTTTAGAATATTGCAAAGAAGTTTGAAAGGGTATCATCTTGAGCATTCATATCACCAAGACCTCTCATATAATCTCCTATTCGATGTGGTATAGGTGTTGAAGTCAACCAATTAACCTTCCCAATCACTGGAACTTCCCTTGAGATGTAGAAGAGAAAACACATCAATAAGGTGCCATACTAGAATGCATACTTCTTCTTAATTTCCTTCAAATTCTCTATTGCAAGAATGGAAAGATTGAAGGTGTTGTCATTAATGTCAACTAGTCAATTGGTTATCAACTAATTGCTATTGTCATTAGTGTAATGGATACATGTTATTGGCTGTATATGTCAAGGATATTGAGAAAATTGTAATGAAGATATGTTGCAGATCTTCAATGGTTGCTCTGGGTTCTACTTCGGATTCGCTCCTATATTTGTATGGTTCAAATATGTTCATCATGGTTGTTGGAAGTAGCTATATCCTAATTTTTTGCTGTTGATTCATTATACAGTGTGAGTTATGTTCATTAGTTGTGAACTGTGGTTTTTTGTGTTTCTAGTTGAGGTCTGAGAAGAAATATTGTTGGTTCAGATTTCTATTTGATGAAGTCTTATAACTTGTGGTTCTAGAGTTGAGTTTTTTTATTGTATTGAAGATAATTTTGGTATCTAGAAAGTTCATGCTTAATTGTTCTATGTGTTTTACATTGGTTTGGCCAACCTTGTATGGAATACTACTTTCAAATTTAGTGAAGCATGTTGGATCTATTTGGGTCCTTATTAAGCATGTGTTTAGGTGACCCTCATTCTAATTCCACCCTAGGATGTTTTTGTGCTAACCTAATTTGAATTTGAATTTAGATGGCTGACTTTGGATATGTTTCAAAGTTGAAAATGGTATAAATGTAGAATGAGTTAGGGAAGAAGAAGCAAAGATAACAAAGGAAATAGAGACAAGAGCGCAAAGAGAATAGAGATAAGTGTGAATAAGTGTGTGTTTATGATGTGAGTATGGTAGATCAATGTGAAGTCTAAATGTTGAGTTTATGAAAGCAGTGAACTGAAGGTATGATCTATCATTCATGCATGTCTACAAGTGGATTGAGTGAATTATGGTGGATTTCTCTGTTGCATTGAGATTGTCTTCTCTTTGTAATAAGTCTTCTTTATCTTCTTTGTATCTTTGTGGCAGTGATCCCTCTAGGTTGTTAGCCCTATTGGATAGTGAGTCCTTGTTTTGGAAATGAGCCTCTTGTAATCAGTTTTGATATTCACTATAGTGTGAGTCAATCCTCACTGTGGTTTTTCCCTTATTGGGTTTTCCACTTAAATATGGTTTTATTGTGTTGGTTTTCAGTTTCTGCACTAGTATTTATTATTTAATCTCTAAGCAGTGTTAACGATTAGTTCTAGTGAATGAATTAAAGTTTAAATTTGTGACAACTAATTCACCCCTCCTCTCAATTTTCTTGTTCAACAATTGGTATCAAAGTTTGGTTCCTTGGTGAAGAGCTTAACCACTTGAGGAAGGTTTGAGATGGCTAGCAAGATGACTTATGATTATTCGAGGTTCGATGGAACTAACTATGCTATCTAGAAATATTGTTGGAAGAATATATGGAGTATTGTGGATATGATGTGGATAAAGCTTACAAGAATCCTTACACTCCTCTTGCTAATGGTCTGAGTATGGCTGATGAGATCAAAGCACATGAAGCGAACAATAAGGAAAAGTACATTTTGAAGAACATCCTGGTACATTTCAAGTTGATTAAGGTTCAAAATCTGAAGACTACTAAGGAAGTCTCAGATGCTTTGGAAAGGGCACATGAAGGTGATGAAAGAGTTAAAGAGGAAAAATTATAGAATTTGGAGACACAGTTTAAGCTTCTGCATATGTCTGAAGATGAGAATGTTAAAGCTTATGTACAGAGATTGGATAAGATAGTGGCAAGAATGCAAGGACTTGGTGCTACTAAAGATGAAACAAAAATTGTAAAGAAGATTCATAGAACTCTCCTTGATGCTTACAATGAGAGTGTGTGTTATTGAACATAGTATAGATTATAAGACCTTCAATAAAGATCTTTTCTTGGGATTTTTGACATCTTATGAGATGAGGAAGGCATGTCTGAGGAATGGATGCAAATCAAAAACCACTTTTAAGGTGACTAAAGCTAAATATTTGGATGAGATAGAAGCTAAATTTGTGAGAAGGATGAGGAAAGGCTTCGTTACAAGTATGAAGGTAAGTTACCCTTTAAATGCACTAGTTTTGGATATATACTTGTCATTATGCTGCAAGGTGTTCGGAAAGAGCTAAGAGGAATAAAAAATATATGAGAAAGAAAAGAAAGGAAAGAATATTAAGAAAGCATATTATGTGAATGAGAATTCTAGTATATCTTATAAATATTTTGAGTATGAAGATCTTGATGACAATGAATGCTTGTTCCTAGTTATAAAGGATGAACCTACTTCTACTAATTCTAAAAAATAGGTGAAGGAAAGCCCTTTGGAGAAGGAGAAAATGAAGGTATTGTTATCTCTACCCTACATGCTAAAAAAGAAAAGAACTATTGGGTTGTTGATAGTGTTTTTTCACATCACATGATTGGGGATAAAAGTAAGTTTGTTAAACTTGAAAAATATGATGGAGGCTTGGTTATGTTTGGAGATGATATTGGTGCTAAAATTTGTGGGATAGGTTCAATAAGTTTTGATGAAAAGCATAATGCTGATGATGTCTACTATGTTAAGGGATTAAGGTATAATATTTTGAGTGTTGGTCAAATGTGTAGTAAAGGATATGATCTTGTGTTTAAGGATGAAAGGTATGAGATTCAGAAAGGATCCAAAACATTGATTGCTGCAGGAAAGAAATATAAAGGAAATATCTATCAACTTAAGTGTGCTAATAGATGATGCTTTATGACTCAGATTAATGACAGTTGGTTATGCAATAGAAGAATGTGTCACATGAATTTTTATAACTTGGAAAGGATTAGTGCAATATAGGCTATGAGAGATTTACCAAGAATCACAATGCATGTTAATGCTATCTACAGGAATGTTTGGGAAGTAGACAAGAAGTCACTACAAATAAAAGGAACAATCTACTACTGGTCTACCGGATTTAATTTATACATATCTTATTGGTCCTACAAGAGTGAGAATTCTAAAAGGTGAAAATACTTTATGGTTTTGATTGATTATTATTTTAGATATACATGGGTTACATTTCTTAGAGAGAAATTAGATGCATTAGATAGATTTAAGACATTCAAAGCTATGGTTGAAAATGAAGTAAACTTGAAGATAAAATGCTTAAGATCTGACAGAGGTGGAGAATTCACCTCCCATGAGTTTAATATGTTTTTTGAAGTGCATGGAATAAAGAGACAGTTATCTACTCTGAGAACTCCTTAGTAGAATGGAGTTGTTGAAAGGAAAAATAGAATAGTTCAAGAGGCTACTAGATCAATGATCATTGAGGTTGGTTTACCAGAAGTTTACTAGAGAGAAGCTATTCATACTACTATTTATGTATTTAATCAAGTTCAAGCAAGAGAAAAAAATACAAAGACCCCCTATGAGCTATGGTTTGGAAGAATTCCTAGTGTTAAGTATTTCAAGGTATTCAGAAGCAAATTTTATATCAGAAGTGATGAAGAAACTTTAGGAAAATTTGATGCAAGAAGTGATGAAGGAATTTTTCTTGGATGTTCTACTAAAATAAAAGTACACAAATGTTTGAATAAAATACTAAGAAATATTGTAGAAAGTAAAAATGTCAAGGTTGATGAGACAGTGAAGAATTCAATTGTCATTGATGGATATCATCTGATGAACATGATTAAGTAAAAATTGAAGAGATTGTGGAAGAAAAGGAAAAGGATGAGCAAGAGAAGTAAAATGAATAGAATGAAAGAGAAAAAGATGCTTCGATGGTCTCACCTAAGAAACCTAGATATGTATAGAAGAATCATTCAGAAAGTTAGATTATTAGAGATAAGACTAAAGGATTAGTAACTAGAAGTAGAGTTGTTGCCAAAGTTAATCTATGTTTACTTTCTGAGATTGATCAAAAGACTTTAAGTGAAGCATGTAAAGATGAACATTAGATGAAAGCTATGAAAGAAGAACTTATGCAGATTGAGAAGAATCAAAATTGGGAATAGGTCCCAAGATTGACAAATAAAAACATTATTGGATTGAAGTGGGTATTCATAAACAAGTTGAATGAGAATGGAGAATTGGTTAGAAACAACAAAGCAAGGCTTGTGTGTAAAGGTTACTCACAAGTGGAAGGCATAGATTTTTAAGAATTTTTTTCTCTGGTAGAAAGAATGGAAGCTAGAAGGATGTTCTTAGCATTTGTTTCTTATAAAGACTTTAAGGTCTATCATATGGATGTCAAATCAACATTTTTGAATAGTGAGCTTGAAGAAGAGGTCTACACGGAATAACCAGAAGGATTTTAGTTGTTAGAGTAACTAGATATGGTGTGCAAATTGAAGAAATATTTATATGGATTGAAGCAAGCTCCTGGAGCTTGGTATGTGAGGTTGGATAGGTATTTGATTCAGCAAGGTTTCAACAAAGGTAAGATAGATAGTAATCTATATTTTAAGATTTAAAATGATAAAATATTTGATTGTAGTTGTATATGTTGATATTATCTTTGGAGGAAATGAAAATATGTGCAAGACGTTTGTGGAAGAGATGCATAAATAATTTGAAATTTCTATGTTTGGAGAGATGAATTTCTTTATTGGGCTATAGATCAATCAAATAGAGAAAGGGAATTTTTATTTCACAATCTAAGTATGTGAAAGAGATGTTGAAGAATTTTGGTATGGGTGGTTCCAAACTGGTATGTACTCCTATGGTGACTGGTTGCAAATTGGTTAAAGATGATGATTCACCTAAGGCTGATCAGGGAAAGTATAGATCTATATTGGTGGACTATTTCATTTGACTGCTACTAGACTAGATATTATGCATGTTGTCTAACTTGTGGCTAGATTTTAAGATCTTAAGGAAACACATATTTTTGATGTTAAAAAGAATATTCAGATATTTGAATGACACTCAAGATTATGGATTATGGTATCCTAAAGATATTGGCTTTACTCCAAGTGCTTATACAAATGAAAATTGGACTAGATGTGTAGATGATAGAAAGAGTACAAGTGGTGATGTATTCTTTCTTGGTTGAAAATTGGTCACATGGTTGAGTAAAAAGCAAGATTCAATATCCCTGTCTACTACTGAAGTTGAATATAATTGCTACTGCATCTTGTTGTACACAAGTTCTATGGATGAAACAAACATTGAAAGATATCATAGTTGTGTATGATGATCCTATTTATATCTTCTATAATAATACAAGTGCAAGTAACATTTCAAAGAATCTTGTGATACAATTGAGGATGAATCATATATCTATCAGGTATCATTTCTTGAGAGAGAAGGTCATGGAGAATGAAGTAAAGCTTGAGTATTTTTTGATGAAGGATTAGGTGGCGAATATATTTACGAAGGATCTTCCTAAAGATACTATTGAGTATTTCCGAGAAAAGTTAGGGGTCATTACCCCTCCTTTCTTGAACTAGATGCATATGGAGATGCATTATTCTGGTGAATCTATGGGTCTATCTTTCTTCTGGATTGATGTTTTGGTGGCTACCTCTTAGGGGGAGCATGTAGTATCAGGTGTTGTCATTGTGAGTATTTTGTTTTCTATGTCAAAGGGAAAATCAATGTAAAATACCTTTTTCCTTTGCTATTGATGTCAAAGGGGAAGAGGAAGCATGTGAAAAAGAAGAGGAAGAAAAGAGGGAGAATATAAAATACTATCTACTAAGGGGGAGAAACAAAAAGAAAAATCTTGAGAAGTGTATTTAGAGCTAGTATGGTGTCTTTAATGGTTTTTCACACCATGTGTTGCCATCAATGAAAAAGGGGGAGATTATTGCAAGAATGGAAAGATTGAAGGTGTTTTCATTGATGTCAACTAGTAAATTGGTTAACTAATTGTTGTTGTAATTAGTGTCATGGATATAGGTTATTGACTGTGTATGTCAAGGATATTAAAAAAATTGTAATGAAGATATATTGTAGATGTTCAGTGGTTGCTTTGGGTTCTACTATGAATTTGCTCCTATATTTGTATCGTTTAGATATGTTGATCATGGTTGTTGGAAGTTTCTATATCCTAATTTTTGGTTATTGATCCATTGTACAGAGTGAGTTATGTTCACCAGTTGTGAATTGTGGTTTTCTATGTTTCTGGTTGAGGTTCGAGAAGAAATATTGTTGGTTTGGATTTCTCTTTGATGAAGTCTTATGAATTTTGGTTCTAGAGTTGAGTTGTTTTGATTGTATTGAAGATAATTTTGGTATCTAGAAAGTTCATGCTTAATTTTTCTATGTGTTTTACACTAGTTTGGATTACCTTGTGCAGAATACTACATTCAAAGTTAGTGAAGCATGTTGGATCTATTTGGGTCCTTATGAAGTGTGTGTTTGGGTCTCCCTCATTCTAATTCCACCCTAGTATGTTTTGGCACCGACCTAATTTGAATTTAAATTTGGATGGCCGAATTTGGATATATTTCAAAGTTGCAAATGGTACAAATGTAGAATGAGTTAGGGAAGAAGAAGCGAAGAGAACAAAGGAAATAAAGACAATAGTGAAAAGAGAATAGAGATAAGTGTGAATTAGTGTGTGTGTGTATGATGCAAGTATGGTATATCAATGCAAAGCCTAAATGCTGAGTTTCTAGAAGCAATGAGCTGAAGGCGTATTCTATCATTCATGCATGTCTACAAGTGGATTGAGCGAATTATGGTGGATTTCTCTATTGCATTGAGATTTTATTCTCTCTATAAAAAGTCTTCTTTATCTTCTTTTTATATCTATGGTAGTAAGCCCTTTGAGTTGTTTGCATTGTTGGACAATGAGTCCTTATTTTGGTAGTGAGCCTTGTTTCTCAAGCAATGAGCATCTTTTAATATATTTTGATATTTTTATAGTGTGAGTTAATCCTCATCATGGTTTTTCCCTTATTGGGTTTTCCATGTAAATCTGGTGTTATTGTGTTTATGTGATGGTTTTTAGTTTCTACACTAGTATTTATTGTTTAATCTACTAAGCAATGTTAAGGATTAGTTCTGGTGAATGCATTAAAGTTTAAATATGTGACAAATGATTCACCCCCCTCTCAATTGTCTTGTTCAACATTCTCCATCAATTATTGTTGGAGAAAATCACATAGGTCATAATCGACATTGTTCTCAACCATGTCTTGTGCCACATGAATTACAAGGGAAGAGATCAAATTGTCTCTATTGGTATAGAAAATATTGTATCCAATAAGCATAGCCGCATATCTAACTGTCAAGGTCCTGATAGGATTCACCATGAAGGCTCTTTGATCAAATGTAGCACTCATTCTCTCCATTACATCCCTTTTTTATGGATTTCAAGACTAGAATTAGTCGTGTGGACCATAAAAAAATTATCTCTCTAATTTGTAATCATATGATGGCCATCAATCCATATAAATTGGTCATGAATTTTTCTTAGGGCCATTTTGATATACTTCTCTTCATAGCTAAAACTTGGAAACCATTCCCATACATCCAACTTCTTGGCTAGGATTTGATATTTTGGCTTAAGGGTGAAATTATCAATTAACTCATTCATCCATAGGTCCAATAATTTTCTAGGAGAGTGCTCATCCATACTTCAATGAATGTATTCCCTAGTATCTTTGATAGGTAAAACCCCATATGGTATATGTCAAAATTTTCATAAAGGATCATCTTCTATTGCTCTAGTGGGATATCTTTTAAACTGGGGTTGTGGGTTTTGAGAAACATATGCAACTTTAGGTGTCACCACTGTATTCAAACTTCTTTCAAAAAATAATTCTAGAAAACTAGGGTATGCAAGAATTGCTAAATACCTTTTACTTCACTTTGCTAAACTAGGGCTTTGATGCTTTGAGCCCTAAATCACTTTCCACTTTGAATTCACTTCACAGTAATCTATTCTCCTTCGATTGATTTTTAATGAAATGAATTTTCCTTAGCAAATTTCCTTTTAACTCCTCGATTTGACCTAATTCTATAACAAATACTTCAAACCATAAAGATAGCAACCCTAAAAATTGTATGCATAGTCACCTTCACAAGCTCCACAAATCTCCGCATTAACATATTTCCTTCCACAATCTTCTCCAACATTTTATGTATTCTATTTTTCATCACATATCCTTATGTTGTGGCTTCAACACCTCTTTTTTGGTAGGGGATATAATATATCCATTAAATCTCCCCCTAAGCCATAACTCTTGGCTTAGTTACAAGAGGAAACATCTACACTAAAGGGTGGTACAGATTCTCTTGTGTTCTTAGTCTCCTCTTTCTTTCTCCAAATATTTTCCATTTCCTTCTTTACTTCAACTAGATCAACCTCTTTGACTGGTCCATTCTTCTTTACCAAATTATCCTTCCTTTTATTTCTACTTCTTCAAAGTTTAGCAATATGTCTAGGCCTATTGCAATTGTTACATATGACATTTCTCTAAGCATTATTCCTTCCACTCATTTTGGATCTACATTGATTAGCTTTGTTTCCAAATCTATAGCATGTATAATAGTAACCATTAAAGGATTGAATCATTATACCATTATTATATCCATTCATCATTTGACTTTTGCATTCATTTGTTCTGTGTCTAGATCTTTTGCATGTAAATCATTGACTAGTAAAGGATGGAACATTGTGATTCATTTTGCTTCTACATTCCATTGCTCTATTTTTGTATTTATTGCAAAAATAACAAATACTATTGAAAGATGAGAACCTTTGAGCATTTAGTTGTCTAACAAGGGGTCTTCTAGCATTGTTTCTTTGATTCTAAATCTTTCCATTGTTCTTCTTGTCTTTAGTCTTCTCTAATTCATTGATCTTCCTTTCTACATTAGGTGTCTGAGTTGCTTTTGAGATTTCTCCTTTCTCAAGTCCCAAACCACCTTTGTAATTAGATACTTTTTGATCTACAATCAACTCATCAAGCATTGTAGAACTTGTCTTAAATTTAACTTCACAATGTTTTCCTTTCTCTAGATCTAATCTTATATTTACCACTTCTTACTCAAGCCTTATACATTCATTATATTTTCTTTCCACCATTGCATTTAGACATTCCTCAATTCTTTTCTTTTCTTCCACTTGCACTTTCAATCTAGTTAGATCTTCATTAGCTTGCTTGAACTTTTCATTGACCTCCTTATGTCTTTCTATGAACTTCTTGATATGATCTCTCAGTTTTTTGATGCACTCATTTTCCTCTTTAATATTTTCCTTCAGATCTTTATTTTCATCTTCAACTTTGTTAACATATTCAAGAGAAACTTTGAGTTCTCCATATTTTTCAAGCACACAATCTTCTTCTGTATATCCAATAGTAGGAATCTCTTTCCGAGGAATAGGAAAATTTATATTAACCATGTGTTCAATCTCCAAGATCTTCCCAAAGTAGTCAACCTCCTTCCAAGGATCCAAGCTTTGATAGCAATTGTTGAACACTTAGAATAATGAGAGGGAGGTTGAATCAATATTCTATTAAACCATTCAAACATTATCCATCTAATTAACAAAGAAAATTAAACTGATATAAGAAAAGAAAGCATGAAACATCCACAACATCACATAAAACATGAACACTAGGATTTTTACATGGAAAACCCAAAATGGAAAAAAACCATGGTGAGTGTTAGCTCACAATATATTATATATGGATATAGTATATTACAAAAAATCTCACTATAGGTGGACTCACCGCCCATAGAGAATAAGATAGAAGATAGAAGGGGTCACTCATAGCCTATTGAATTGTTACAATTGCATTTACAATATGATGGATTATAGTTCCAATGAAGTATAAAACAATATTTGCATTGATCTAGATCAATGCACTGCTCTACTCTAAATTTGCACAATTTGCACAACTCTGATCACATTCACATCACACACATGTAAGTGGAACACCATACATCTCATATATCACTTATCACTCAAAAATAATTCTCAAAACATTGAAATCAATCCATTATATATATCCATATCAAGTGCAACTTCAATTAGGTCAACCTAATTAGAAGTAACACACAAAATTTGAACTTTCCATCCTCAAAAAATCTCATTCCTTAATTAAAAAATTAAATTCACCTCAAGATAGGTTACAATGGACCTAATATATTTCTTACATAAGATTGCAACACATATTAATCATTTCCCCAAATAAAACCTAAAAACAAAAACCTTTATCTATTTACCCAATTTGTCACACATGGAACTCAAAAATTAATCCCATCTAGAATTCCTTCTCAAATAACATCTTCAAGCTTATATTCAACACCACAACACAAAATATTCATCTGTGAAGGAATGCAGAATCTCCCACATCAACACTTTGTACAAGAAATAACTATAATATACAAAACTGAACTCTATAATACATATCTTCTAGGATAATTTACCAAACAAAAAAATATCTTAGATTTAGATGCATCCGATGATCATTAAATAAATATTAGAATCAAAAAGTGATATCTCTATTTTTGGTGGAGTGTGAACCCAAAAACTAGCGTACTAAGCCATTGTACTGGTAGATTTGATACTTAAACAATTTTTTGAGTAACTATATGTTTTGAACCAACTTATCCTATACAAACATCTTCAAAAATACTTCCAAACCATGCTAGAATGATCCATAACAATGTTGAAATCAATGAAAACACTGGATCATGCAATATGTACATACCATGCTCATGTTTCCGGACAACATCATCTTCCAACATGTTTTCCTCATCCACAACACTTGTGTGCAACAAGATGTTACAATGTACTCACCCTTTATAGTAGATAAAGAAACTAAATCTTTTTTCTTACTTATCCATGACACCAATCTATATCCAAGAAAGAATGCACCACCACTTGCACTTTTTATGTCATTGACACAACCAACCCTATTTGCATCTGTGTAAGCACTCAATGTGAAATTAATATCCTTTGGATACCACAAGCCATGATTCAAAGTGCCCTTTAAGTATCTAAATATCATCTTCACTACTGCAACATGTGTCTCTCTAGGATCTTCTTGAAATCTAGCCATAAGACAAACTGCATGCATGATATCTAGTCTAGTAGCAGTTAGATATAGTAGTCCACCAATCATTGATATTTACTTGATCTAATTAGCCTTAGGGGATTCATCATTCTTGCTCAATTTGCAACCAGTGACCATAGGAGTACATATCGGTTTGGAGTCTTCCATTCCAAACTTCTTCAACAATTCTTTGACATACTTTGACTATGAAATTAGTATACCTTTGTTTGTTTGATTGATTTGTAGCCCAAGGGAGAAATTCATCTCCCCAAACATAGATATCTCAAACTCTTTTCGCATCTCTTCTACAAAATTCTTACACATGGCTTCATTGCCTCCAAAAATTATGTCATCAACATACACAACCACAATCAAGATTTGATCTTTTTCAACCTTAAAGTAAAGGTTATTATTTGTGATACCTTTATTGAGTCCTTGCTAGAACAAATACTTATCCAACCTTGCATACCAAGATCTAGGATCTTGCTTCAATCCATACAATTCCTTCTTCAATCCACATACCATATTAGCTTTATCTAATAACTAAAATCCTTCTGGTTGTTCCATGTATACTTCTTCTTCTAGCTCTCCATTCAAGAAAAAATACTTCTCATTCATTTGATAAACTTTAAAATCCTTATGTGCTAAAAAAGTTAAAAACATCCTGATTGCTTCCATTCGTGCCACCAGAGAAAATGTCTCCTCAAAGTCTATTCCTTCAACTTGTGAGTAGCCCTTGCACACAAGCCTTGCCTTGTTTCTTACCACTTCTCCATTCTCATTTTTTTTTTTTAATATCCACTTAGATTCAATTATGTTTTTGTTTGTTGGTCTTGGGACAACTTCCCAAGTCTGATTTTTCTCAAAATGTATAAGTTCTTCTTCCATTTCTTTCATCCAATGTTCATCTTTGCATGTCTCAATCGCTTTTTTAGGTTCAACTTTAGAAATTGGAGACAAATTTACCTCTTCTTCAATAGATTTCCTTCTTGTCAACACACCTTTTCTTTTTTCTCCAACTATTTCTTCTTCAGAATGATTTCTCTTCACATACTTAGGGGTTCTAGGGGTCTTTTTCAGAGCTTCTTCCTCTTCATCCTATACTTCTGTTCCTTAGCTTTTTCTTCTTCTTCTATGCAAGTAGGTTCATCTGATTCATATCATCTATCACCACTAAATTCTATAAATCTTCATCAACTTTGACACTTGCATCTCAAAAATATTTTCAATCTTTTATTATAGCACCAATAAAATTTTCTTTTAGTAAAATATCCAAGGAACATTCCTTCATCAAACCTTGCATCAAACTTTCCTAAGTTTTCATCATCTCTTCTGATATAGCATTTTATTCCAAACAATTTAAAATACTTGATAGTAGGGATCCTTCCATACCACAAATCATAGGGACTCTTTGTGCTATTTGATTTTTCTTGAACTCTATTAAGCATGTAAACAATAATATGAATTGCTTCTATCTAGTACACTTCTGGTAGGTTAGCTTCTATCATCATAGTCCTTATAGCTTCTTGAACAATTTCCTTTTTCCTTTCAACTACTCCATTTTGATGGGGAGTCCTAACAACATACAAGTGCCTCTTTATACCATAATTATCACAAAATGATGCAGGAGCATCTAGTGGTGTAAGGGCAATCTTGCATCTTACAAAAATAGTTAAATTTCAAGTTTCTCAATTTTTAGATGTTTTACATTTTTGGATACCCTTTTTCATCATAATGA